>JASSKH010000018.1:6965724-7360426 GCA_031763025.1 Macrocystis pyrifera | reverse complement strand
TTGTCGGGCAATCATAGTTACGTTGTTGATAACGTTGTTTGCTGTCGCTAATTGTGTAGACGTAGAGATCGCTGCACCCGGGTACCCCCAGAGTGCTACTCGGGTGTGTACCCGGGTACCCCCAGAGTGCTACTCGGGTATGTGCCCAGGTACTCCAAGAGTGTTATTCGTGTATATACCCGGGTACCCCCTGAGTGCTACCCGGGTATGTATCCGGTCATCCCCAGGGTGCTATACGGCTATGTACCGGTGACCCCCACGGTGCTACGCGTGTATGTACCCGGGTACCCCCAGAGGAGTATTCGGGTATATACCCGAGGACCCCCAGAGTGCTACTTTAGTGTATGCCCGGGAACCCCCAGATTGCTAATCGGGTATGTACCCGGTACCAGTGTAGTAGTATGCCCGACTAAACATCCTTGTAACACTCTTGCTTTTGTTCTACGTACTATAGTAAGTCCAACCCACCCTCCTGTTTCCGTGTGCTGTCTGTTGTGCGCGTGGGCGGGTGTTGCACAGGCTGAGGATTCTCACCTGGAGGCGTTGCGCATCCGGGAAAATTACTTCGGGTCGGACCACGACGCGGTGGCTCAGAGCGCCCAAATGCTGTCGCTTCTGCTCCAAAGCTCAGGCAAGAAAAACAGAAAATGCGCACGTTGTGGGGGGTGCGAAACCTTAACCCGAACCCTGTACTCGTATCTAACAAATGCATTACGAATGCAAGGCGCCTACGTACCGCAGTAGGGGTGGGAGGGTGGGAGGGAGGGGGGGGGGGTGGACTGACTATCATGCATGGCCATAGTCGTATGACCATGCGGGGAGGGGAGGCTACTGTGTAAAACCCTTGGGTCTGACTTACGACTAGGAAGGGAGCAGGATAATAGGAGGACGAAGGTAGTGTACGGAATGGAAAAAAAGCGTACGCTGATTTCGCGGTTGGTTCCCGCCTCAGGTGCACGGTTTTTCGTCAGCTTTGTGTGTTGCTTCGTTTTTAAGCAGGGGCGACCGTGAAAAAGAGAAGAAGACTAAACACCCCCCGAGGTCGGAATGGAAAAAAAAAAAAAAAAACGTGCAACTATTGTGATCAACATGATCAAATAATGTTTATATATAATTTTTTTTTTCGTAATTTTTTCATTTTTTTTTAACTTGGTTTTAGTAACCTCTCCCCCCCCCCCCCCCCCCCGCTGTCTAGCGAAAAAAAATTAGGTGACGGTCCACATTTTTTTTTTCCCCCGGGCGCTCTTGTCCTGAGGTGTATTTTGGTACGGTCGAAAGTTGCTGGAACCTGCTTTGTGGCCGTGGACTAGACCATGATGGCGAGATGAGTTTAGGCTATAGATAGCAGCTGAGCTGAACTATGAATATACTGAATGGAACTTATCTGAAGTGACGTGAGCTGATCTGATCTGACCTCAACTGAACCGGAATATGGACGGTACAGTGCGACGCCTGTTGATATCATATCTGCAGCATCATTTCAGGAAACTAAAACGGTAAGAAAGCCAAATAATTTCGGCAAGCGTTGCACCGTAGCTACTGTAGTAGTGTACAATGCACACTCTCTTCAACCACCAAGTTCAGCAGGAACCAGCACTCTGTTGCTGAACAAACTATTCACGGGAAAAGTGTAACTGTCGTCCTGCAAAACCGATGCGTTTTTCTTTGGGCCGCGTGTTTAGTACCGAGTGGCAGGAAGCTAGAGCTGTCTGTCGCTGTGATGAATTGCGCGATCGGTCGACCCAGACCTCTACCCTCGGGAAAGTTTTTACGACCCACCACTTCATCCACCAATATGGCTGTCGTTTATAATGAAATATTTGATTTCACACTGCCTCACCTTGGGAGGTTTTCGCGGATTTTTTTTTTGGGAGCAGTTTTGGCTTTGTTTTTTTTTGCGGTCCGTTCCCCGTATAATAATGACCACAACCCACGAAAGTTTCCTAAGGCCACTTCTTATGCAGTCGGATTTGGAGTCAGTTTGAAAAAATTCCCTTTCAGCACGTTCGCATGAGCTTTTGCCCCGGAAATGTTAGAAAGTGGCCTTTCTCGCCTCAGAATGTGTCCGACCTCTCTCCAAGATCGTTCAGGGGGGTGTTTCTCGCTTCTCCAGGCGCCTAGATACAGGAAGTTCGCCGACAGCACTTTTCGATTCAAATCGGTCAAATATGATCCAAACACCCAATCGATCGAAAAAAGCGTATTTCCCCGATCCGATCCACGATCGCAATCATATTCACCTCAGTTGGATCGCAAAAGTGCGGACTGTGATTTCTTGCAACCGGGTCCCTCGAGAAGCGGGAAACACCCCCTGATGGATATTGGAGAGAGGTCGGACACATTCTGAGGCGAGAAAGACCAATTTCCAACATTTCCGGGGCGAAAGCTCATGCGAACGTGCTGAAAGGGATTTTTTCATCTGAGTCCAAATCCGACTGCATAAGAAGTGGCCTAAGAGTTATCCCCAAACCGATACAGCACTGGTTGGGAAACCCCCCCGGCCAAAATGCCACTTCCAAAGTACTGTAATTGTTCTTGGGTTGGGTTTTATATATTCTATTTGAGAAGGACTCGTGGGGCTGGATTTTTTTTTATGGAGAAGGGGCCACAAGGAACCCAGGCAAATTGGTTGCAATAAATTATCCGCGAACATCCTATCTAGACAGAGTGGTGCAGCAGTAAGATTTTCGGGGACCTGGAAAATGTGCTTGCCGTTCCCCCCCCCCCCCCCCCCCCCCCCCCCCCCCTCCTCGACTCATCACGGCGCTTCGCGCTTTGTGCAAGCAATGTCCGCCTGGTCCATGAAAGCCCGACATGCTCCGTCCCAGCATTGTAGGGTGCTAGGGTCTATGGTCATACGACTACGGCCATGCATGAGATCGAGTACATCTCTCCTATGAGTACCCCCCCCCCCACCACCACCACCACCACCACCACCACAGGCGGCCAAACAAGAAGGGGATAGGATTAGCAAGCAGTGTTAATGTAACATGGAAACAACGCAATGAGCGCCCAATTGTTGTAGGTGTCTCTATTAGGAGTAGGAACACGGTGCTCTGTTTGGAACGGGATGCGTGGTCGATGGTCAAATGACAAGCAACAAATGAGTATGCCCCCCCCCCCCCCCCCCCCCCCCCCCCCCCCCCCCCGCCCCGCCCCCTCCCGTCTACACCTGTTGTCGACAGGGAGAGAGGACGAGGCCCAAGAGTATGGACGGCGGGTCGTGGATATACGACGAAAGGTTCACGAGGCAGGAGTGCGGTATGCCAGCAATCGCAATAATGCGGCGGCAGCTGCCCAGGAACATGTGAGATAATTACTTTTAGTACGGGGGTCCATAGTAAATAGGACCTGCGGTACAAACAAAAACCTTCATATTTACCTATTTTTACCAACAATTTTTGGTCCTGTTTACCATGGACCCCCGTAGCGGGAGGGGACCAGGGACCATAGTAAATAGGGGACGTACGGTACACACAAAAACCTATCAGGTACGTGTTTACCTATTTGTACTACGAAACAATATGTGGTCCTGTTTACCAGGGTCCCACGTAATTAACATACCTCAATATTAGTATATGTACCTGGTGCTTGAACTGAATATTTGGCTTGTTTTTTTTTTTTTTTTTTTTTTTTTTTTTTGCTGTTGATGTTGATGTTGTGTTGTTTCAAATTTTTTGTCACTTTTTAGACGATTACGTCACTCGCTTTGAGTTGTCTATTTTGTTGTACTCGTTTCGGTTCGATCTTCGGCGGGGTTAATTCGGTTGTGGTCAATTTTTTTTTCTTGGCTTGGGCTTTGGTCTATGTCTTGTTGGCTTTTAGCTTCGATTCCCGTTTTTTTTTTTTTTGGTGTATTTGGGTAGGCTATCATCGTTTTTGTTGTTTTTTGTTTCGTCCGGTTTTGCAGCACATTAGTTGTAGGTATATAAATTGACCGGATTGGATTGGATTGTGGATTGGATTGATTGGATTGTTTTTTTTTTTTTTCCCCCGACATTTTTGTGTTTGTACGGTTGATCTTTGTCATGTATTTTTGGAAGCTCTTGACGTGGCCGGTGTGGTGCCACCGTTAAAACCATCTGGAATTTAACCGTTGACTTGGACTGCTTGGTTTTCATAGCCTGAGCGAGGGTTGTTATGCGTCCGATAGTTTTGTGACGGTTACCTTTGACCGTTTCATCTGACCGTCTTCACTCCCTTTTGTGCCCCCCCCCTCCCTCCCTCCTCCTCCCTGTATTTCCTTCTCTCTCCGTCCCTCCTTCTCTGTCTCCCTCCCTCCATCATCCATCCCTTCCTCGCTTCCTCGCTCTCCCCCTCCCTCCCCCCCTCCCCCCCACAACCCCGTCCCATGTTTCCGTCTCTCTCTCGATTGATTTTTTTTTCTTTTGATTTTTTTTTTCTCTCTTTGTTTCTCTGCGTGTTTCTCCCTCTTCCTTGCCGTCCCGCACCTGTCCGCGCCTGTCTCCTCCGTCTGCTTCCTTGGGCAACACGAACAACAGGGTGAGAACGCTCGCCGAAATCACGCACGGGTGGCGGTCGAGAAAAGCATCACACGGCTGCGATAGGAGGAGGGGGGGGCATTAACGCTCCACCCCCCCCCCCCCCCCCCACACACACACACACCACAGTGCTGCGAGTCAAAATGCTTCAATGTCGGGGTGGGGGGGAGGCAGGAGGAGAGCGGGCTGAGGAAGAGGACGGGGTCAGGGGGGTTGAGATGAGGAGTGAAGCTTGAGGAGAAGGGGTTATGGGGAGCTGGAGGGGGGGAGGGGGGGGGGGGGGGGGGGGGGGCACGGGGATATGATTGGAGTGGTTCGTGCAGTTTTTCTTGTTGGTTGTTTTCTGTTTTGTGGAAATTAATTGTTCGAGGGTGATTGGGGGCTATCCGTTGGGTTGGGCAGAGCAGCGAATGGGTTGGGTGGATGTAGTATCCGCTAGGGGGGCATACGGTTGGGGCGGCAGTGGTTGCTGCTGGACGATAATCAAGTTGGTTGGGCGGCGAGTGGTTGCCGCTGGAAAGAGTTCGGTTGGGAGCAATTTTCTGCTTGTTGAGCAGGGTTTTGGTTTTTGAGCGGCTGTGATCGCAGCTCAGAGCGGCGAGTGGTTGTTGATGCTGGAGACACGGAAAGTGCTGGTGTCTGCTGTTTTTGCTTCAGCGCTAGCTTGCTGTTGTTGCTGCTGCTGCTGCTGTTGTGGCTGCTGCTGCTGCTGCTGCACGTCGAGGCCGCCGCGGGCGGCCGGTGTGAATGCACTCCACCAAGAGTTGGTTTGAGCCTTGTCTTGCTTTTCCTCCCTTTTTTGGCTATATTATTTCCTCACCGGGAAGTTTCTCGGAAAAATCGTGGCGCACGTTGTCGGGTGCCCCACGATGTCGGCACGGGAAAATAGACAAATAAAAAAACACTTTCGGTGTTTTAGTTTCTCGTTGCCGTCTGCTCGGTTCTGCGTGGCCTTGCGTTTCCTAAGTTTTTGCCTAGCCTAGCCTAGCCTTGCCTTGCCTTACTTTGCCTCGCGTAGCCTCTGCTGGCCGTGCCTTGCCTTGCCTTGCCTTGCCTTGCCTTGCCTTGCCTTGCCTTGCCTTGCCTTGCTGACTGGGAATCGTATCGGTACTGGTTGCAATGTGCTTTTTTGTGAGACTCGGAGGAAGGCGGGGACCATAGCTAAGGGTTGTGCTGCAAGTCTTCTATTACAAGGTATTGCCAAGATTTTTCTGGGAAAAACCCGTTGCCTGAAGGATGGGTTTGGTTCCTGTTTGGGCGTGAGATTTGTTTTTGTTCCTGGTTGTGGAACTTTTCCGGCGATTGATCGGGGTTTGGATTCCAGGGTGGGTTAGACGCCTAGTCGTGGTGTTTTGTGGCGTTCGGACACTCTGGTATCGAACCTACTTTGGTGTTGTCTGTTGACAGTCGGGTAGATACCCGGGTATCAAGGTACCACGTAGTTGTTGTGTCATATACTCGGATACGCACCCGGATACTCAGCGTATTTACCCAGTTGCCCGGGTATCACATGTACCTTGTAGTTGTTTTGTGTCATCCTCTGGAAGGTACCCGTGTACTTCCCAGAGTATTTACCCTATTGAATAAACCCCTGGGATGACGGATGATCGAAAGGGATCGATGGAGTGGCGGTCGAGGCAGACAGGCTCTGCGAGGCGACTCATGACGAGACCAGAAACCTCTGGAGGTGGTGGGCAGAGGAGGGATATTTTTGATTTTACCTGGGAACGATGGATGCAACTGTTCTGGCAGGCAGTACGCTCCTGTGTTGTTTTGCGCCGTTGCTTCGTTTATTTCGGATAGGGACTGGCGGGGTAACGGTAACGGTGAGGGTAGGGAAGGCGTAAGTTTTTGGGGGGGGGCACATGTTGCACGGTTGTCCTTTCTCTGGTGGTCTTTCCCCGACGGGGGTGAGGTCCCCTAACAATATTATACCGGTATGGCGGTTTCCGCCCGAAGATTTGCGAATGTGTGGGAGGGAACAAGAGCCGCCGCCGCTCTCTATCCCCTCTCCACCCTTCCACCCCCCCCCCCCCCCCCCCCCCCCCCCCCCCCCTCCCCGGCCGCCTTTTTGACCGGGCTCTTGGGAAATGCGGCGCAATCACGGCAAACAAACATGCTCCGACGGTTTCAGATGCCGCACTTTTGGTTTCGCTGGAGCCCCCCCCACCCCCCTCTCCCAGCTTCTCTACTGCTAAAGCTTGGTTTGGCGGACGGGCCCGATGAGAGTGACAGGGGATACGTTTAGTTTGTTTTTCTTCATGGTGTGTTGCGCTGGATAATCTGTCTGTTTTTGCTGCTGCTACCCCTACTTGTAGACCCGCTCCGTCGTGAAGAAAAAAAAAACAAACGCCGTTCCAAGGTGATGGTCGCGCAGGCATTTTCCGATCAGCCGTGCTGTCGCGAGAGAAGCCCTTTTTAGGTATACGCAGGTTTTAGCTGTTTGACTTGTCTTTTATTCCGTTTTTCCTTCAGTTCTTTCGGTAAGGGGTGCTGCTGTACGCCTACAAGTATACACGTACGAGCAGTAAGAGTTGTATTGTTTAATTTTTCGACGGGCCTTGTTCTTGTTTGGTTAACCTTATTCCACCCCTTCTTTTGTACTCTTTGGGTTCTTCCAACTTTTTTTTTTTTCTTTCTTTTTTTCTTTGTTTCGCTCCTTTCTCATCAAGGTGTCCCTCCCCCCTCTAGCCATTCGTTGCGCTGCTTTTCTGTTTCGGTTCGGTTCAGTTGGTTTTGTCTCTTTCTTTTCCCCGTATGCTTTTTGTTTTGTTCGTGTTTGCGTCTCTTGTTGGTTCGGACATTTTTTTTTTGCCGTGTTTTTTCCCTTCCTTCCTCTTGCCCATCTCAGTTCGCCGTTCTTGCCATTCTCGTGCGAAATTTCACGGGTAGGGCGGACTTGCATCATTCAGGAGGCAGTACACGCATTACGGTAGGACACTGCGTTGCCTTGATCGATCTCTGTTCATTCCCGTGTTTTCGTCCCACCATCCACCTACCTCTCCACACAGGGAAAGAAGAACACGACCGTTCTGATATAGAAGCGTCCCTATTCGACGATTTCGCCACCGAACCCCTCTCTCTGTCCAAAGGCTGCGTTTCGTTGGGTATATTTTCTCCGGTACCCTGGTAGTACCATTAGACCTGTTTTTTTTTCCGGTATATACTCGGGTACTCAAGGTAGGTACCCGGCTATTTGGGTAGGTGTCCAGATACTCGGGTAGGCACCCGGCTGTTTAGGTAGGTGCCGAGGTACTGGGGTAGATGCTCGGGTACTCGAGTAGGTACTCGGGTACTCTTATGTAAAGGGGGACCCGGGTACCACACCTGGTTGCTTTGAGGTCTATTCTGGGTATCCACCCGGGTAGATACCCGAGTACCCCAGAACGTGCACCCTACTAAACACAGCCTTTCGAAAACCTTTCAACTGTGGCCGTGATTGCGTTCATTTGCGGATGTATGCGTTCGTGTGAAGTCAGTGTGCCCAGCTTATCTAAGGAGACATAGCCGATGTTTTTGCTAATGTGAGTGTGAGTCAAGGCTGACCGTTTTTTTTTGTTGGGGTCGGGTTGTACGTTGATGGATCTCGGGGTTGTATTGGATGGCCGGTGCTTGCGCTGCTTGCGCGGGCGGGTTCTAGTTTTTTTTTTAAATCAGGTGGCCCAAGACATGGGCGGGTCTGGGTCAAGCTGGCGGGCTTGCGGTCGAGCTGTGACCTAGACTTCTTGGGGTCAGTTTGGAAAAAAACACGCACGCACACTTCTAACTGTAGATCTGCACCCACGTTTTTGGGGACAAGCTACTTGAAATTAGTGTTGGATCATTTTCGGCAGTAGTGAAAGGGGTTAAGTTAGCGAGATTTCTGGCCACAAGCTGGACGATGCTTTTGCTAATTGGGACAAACTAGGTTGATGAGCATTAGACAGACGCGGTAGGCTGGATTTGTTTATAGTCCCCACCCACGCCCGAACCCCACTACGGCGTTGCATTTGTATGTTTTCTGTTCGGTAACGGCTCAAAAAAATCCATTGTCATGAGAGTGCGGGGGGGGTTTGCTTTTATTTTTTCTTAAAGGTGGCGCTTGGTGCAAGCAGTGCTGTCTGGTCGGTGAAAATCCGACCTGCATCGTTCCGGCAGTTTAGGGATGCGAGGGTCTATGGTCATACGACTACGGCCGTGGATGACATGAGTATCCCCCCGCCGCCGCCGCCGTCGCCACCCCCAACGGCATTTCACCGGTTCTTAAACGGTTCGTTTTTTTTTCCGCCCGTGATTTCTCCCACGCCAACCTTTTTTTTTTTAGTAGTTAACGGGAAATCGATTTGGAGTGAGGGGAACGTAAAGGATAAAAATTGAGGGTAACTAAGTTTCGCTCTGAGTTGGATCCTTCGGCTTTTAGAAGAACGATCAGAGTGGCCCTCCTTTTTTCCCTCGCCTTGTTTTTGGGAGTTTCAAGGAGTCGATTCATGGCAGCAGCATTTTTTTTATTGTTCTTGTCTTCTCTCAGGGGCGACCACTCGCCGTTTCTTTTTTTCCCCCCGGAACAAGCCGAGAGATCTTTCGGCCGTGTCTTTTTTGTTTTTGTTGCTACATCGCTCTCTCATCTCGCTCTCTTTTTGGAATGGTCTGCCGTTTGTTCATTGTGGGGCTTTCGAAGCATTCAGCAGATAGCTGGAGCTTATGGGAACAGAGTATTGTTCGAGCTGGAGCTTTTCACAATCAATAAAATAGCTGACGATTGTATGGTTACGAGCGGACTGTAAAAACAAGAATAAAAACTTGGAAGTGGTGTAACATGTTCTCATGTTTTTTTTGTTAAAATATCCGATGCCTAGCAGTTATTGTGGCGCTGATTGAAGGGTTTCTCTAGCGTAGCGGTGGCGGTGTAGTGCAGTTCAGGCGAGTGACTCGTTGGCGTTGGTTTGCGGCCAGACCGGCAACCAATCATAATCACACCATTAGGATCTCAGTCAGTTTCGGTCAGTCGTGAAGTAATCAGGGTGAGCGACAAAAGCTGGGTCCGATTTTCATGGGTGCCGTTCCCATTGGCACTCTCCGCCGTAAGACACCGATTAATTGAGGTTAAGTTGTCGATATCCCTTGCTTTTTTGTGTAAACCCGGCGTTCTACGTTTATTTGGCGTTTCAGTCGGGGTCAGTTTTTCGCCGGAGAAATATAACTTAAAAGTTACAAAAAAATGATTGCGGGTTCATGAGTATTCGTAAAAAGGTACCAATACTATACGCATCGGAGGGGCGTGAAAATAGCTGTTGAATGTTGGTCATTTCTATATTTCGTTGGGGTGGGGGGGGCGGGAGGGCCGGGGGGGGGAAGGGAGCCCTCAACCATTTCTACAATTACTGCTGTATTAATCAGGAGGTGGGTGCCTGAAATAATATGATATAGCAAAGACAAAATGCTATTAAAACACTGTTTGCTTAGTGTTTAGCGTGGTTTTGTGGTGGCTATTTTGAGTGTGGGCCTCTCGGGAAAGAAGGCTGAAAAGCTACCGGTACGAGGTGTACCGAGGTTAATCCCGCAGTGTCAACTGGTGTACCTGAAACTGAAATATGTCTGCGTGTCTGGGGTCTCTCTGACCTCATTTCGTCAGGCCAGTCTTCTACTCGTCCCGAGCTTGGCTGCCTGTCGTCATCTTTATTATGCTGGTATAAATTAAGCGACAAGAGAAAGGAAAATACTATCCAACTTTAGTTTCTTTTTGTTCTCGCCGGTGCGCCCTTCTATATAGGCTGTTTCTTATGAGGTTCAGATTTTGAGCTTCGGATGTTTCAGGGCTTTCCGCGGGTCATGTCGGGTCCCGGGGTGTTCAAAACGTCACGGGTCGGATCGGGTCAGGTCAAGAGTTTTTCAAATCTGGCGAGTCGGGTCGGGTTGGGTCAAGAGGTGATGAAAAGCTCACGGGTCGGGTCAGGTAATGACCCGTGAGAAACGGGTCACTCGCGGATCGGGCCAGCGTGACCCGCGAGTTCTTTTCTGCTCACCCGCGGGTCGGACCCGCGCATCCGGCCCGCGGATCCGACACTCAAAACCCTTCCCGCTCTCTTACCCAAAGGCTTTTCTCGAACAAATACCCAATAATAGTTCTTTGGTATCTTGTTCAAACATTAAAACACTGTCAAAATCCATATACGCATGCCCGCATCCACTTATACCCACTACAGCCAGGCCACACATCGCTTGTGGGCACAAAAATGAAAATTAAATTGTTTTTGAAGTGTCGACCCACGGGCCAGATCCGCAGGCCAGACCTGCGGGTCAAGATAAACAGTCTCGCGGGTCAAGGTGACCCGACCCGCATGAAAGCCGTGTCTCACGGGTCAATCCGAAGGTGGCGAATCGGGTCGGGTCGGGTCAGGAGGTTTTGAAATCTCGGGGGTCGGGTCGGGTCGGGTCAGGATATTTTCAAATCTCACGGGTCGGGTCGGGTCGGGTCAACAACTTTTTAAATCTCGCGGGTCGGGTCGGGTTGGGTCAACTGGCCCAACCCGACCCGACCCGACCCGTCAGATTTGACCTGACCCGTGAAAAGCCTTAGGATGTTTGACCCGATCGCTTTTTCAGCCGTGACGTTCGCTAGTATTTTGAAATCGAAAGAGTCCTCCTACGGGAAAAAAAACGAATGTATTGTGCGTGCAGAGGTTCGAGCGGTCGCAGAAACCGTGTCTACGAGACGTGGCGAGCGCGCTATGCAGAGTCAATCTGTAATGGTATTGTACATTTCACAATGTGAGTGACTACTTACTGCTGCTTGCTGCTGTACGACTCTACGAGAGTACGTATCCACGGAGAAGTGCGCGCTGAGTGTGCTTCTCCTGGTCTCTAGGTCCGAGCGCGCGCCAGCCGACTGTAGTCTGGCCGCGGAGACACGCGCCGCCCGCTGAATGCGCGTCGGGCGCGAAGCAACGTCGCTATTGGTATACATGCCATAGAGTCGAGCGGTGCGCGTGTCGTGCATGATGGCGTAGTATCGCCTGGCTCTTCGGCCGATATATAATAGCTTATGTTCCTCGAAAGGATGCTCAGATGGGCTCACACTCTAAAACAACATGTATGCGGACAGACAGACAGGCAGACAGACAGACAGACAGACAGACAGACAAGATTGCAATTACCGCAGCTGAGACTCAGTTTTACAAACTGAGAATTTCGTTCGTAGAACAAACAGGGCCATAGGCCGTCTGGCACCCATTCACACGCTCAATCAAGCTCTTTCAGCTCATTGCAAAGCCTGCCACCAGCATTCTCGTTGTTCCTGAGTCATCTCCTATTAATAATAGTTCTCAGTCGATATGCAACGGAACGAAATAAGAAGCTGAAGGGGTGGAAAATGGTTGTGACTGTCTGCTCAATCAAACATCCGCAGACTCCCGGTTCCATTCGCATTATCCCCTTTATCTTAATGCCGTGTCCACTTCTTCTGGAAACCCCTCGGGTCCTTGGACTGCCACCGTAACATCCTCCCCAAGCTGGTTTAGCCAGACCAGGCAAGCCACGCGATATCCTAGACGGTGGACCCAAGGTATTGTAGGCCGACCGAATGAGGGAAGAAAATCCTGCCCATTTTTTTATTTCTCGATAGGAAAAGCCTCCCCCAGTACGCACACTACTGGCGTCGCCTTGCTCTCACTTGACCCCTAAACTCACTGCAGCTCCCCTGACGTCTAGTACCGGTTTCACCTATGCATAACATTATTGTGTCGATCGATAGGAAATATCACAATCGTCGCGCCTCCAAGAATGAAACTATTTCCGGGGGTCCATAGTAAACAGGACAAAATATTGCTAGTAAAAATAGGTTAATATATAGGTTTTTGTGTGTACCGTAGGTCCTATTTACTATGGTCCCCCGTAATGGGCAAAAACGGAATGCCTGAGATCGCAAGGAACCCCGTTTCTTTGGACAACAGTCTCCTATTGTCCCCTACTCCCCCGTAAATACGCAGATCGCGACGGCAATGCGAGATGAAAGGGTCTTTATTGCATGACTTCAACATAGGAATCACCTGGCGCCTACCAAAACAATGAAACTCCTGTAAATTCGTACCTGGTAGTACCGCCGTTGCCGAGCTAAGTGGGTAAGTTTCCTGCCGACAAGTAAGTGCCGCTAGCCTAGAACAACACCCCCAGCGGCATCCCGCTCGTCCTCCCTAACTCACAACAAGCGCTTCAAGACTCGCCACCCCGGAGCAAATGCCGTAAGACGCTCCTCGTACGTCCATCAACTCCCCCCGAATGCCCCAAAGACGGCACAAACCAAGCCAGGTGTGCCGGTGTTGCGCGTCATCGTACCCGAAGATGGACCAACCGCCCGGACGAGCTGCTCGATCTTTGGTCGGCTGTTCGAGCGGTGGCGCGGAAGGCGGAGAGAGGGCGCGAAAGCACTCCGAACCTTCTCATTTCTGATGCTGTCAGCTCTTCCCAATCGTTGCCGGCGAAGCGGACGCGCCAGTACGGTGAGTAAAATTAATAGACCTTCCCGGGTCGCCACGTGCGCCCCTTTTCGCCCTCGACCGTCCTGGTGACTTTCGTGCCGGTCGAGAACCTTCTCGGCGCCTCCTTTCTACTCAGCGCGTCGTCTCGGGCTGCGGGGCGGCTCCGCTCGCTGCTCAGATCGTACAAGTTCCACAACGCGTGAAACGTGTCCAACTGCAGCGGAGTGAAGCTGTCCAGTGACTCCGCCTCCGAGACCCAATCCGACGCCACCCCGTCGAGGTACCCGCCGCGGTACTCCCATCTCGGGACCCCGGTCGCGCTGACCACCCGCCTCCCGTCCAGGAGCGCGTACATTGGTGTTGCTGTAGTCGAGTGCCCTCCTAGCCCCAGGTCTGCTGCCCACGCCATCTGCGAAAAATCGTCCTCCATGGGGTTCCGAAGATCTGACGGCCTCGTGCACCGAAAGTATTTATCTTCACACACCCGTGGGGCTAACTACGATACCGTTTCCATGCCATCAGTGTCCCCCGGAGAAACAGAACAGGTGAACCTAAAATAGTTTGCTGCAATTCGACGGCGACCAGCACACCCACTCGCCAACACAACACGTTACCTCCTCCTCCAACAATCGAAACTGGTCATCGACATCCAGCCTCTACTCGAGACACCGCCAAAAGAGTATGCCGGACCGTTTGGCGAGACGATTGCGTACGAATCGGACCACTACAAGAATCGGACGAATCGGACGACTTGAATGGTACGTGCGTGCGTGGGATTTTATAAAATTAACAAATACGTCAGCTGTGATTTCTACTTTTTTGCTGTGCATGCGTCAACTTGACTTTGAAAAGGCGGGCCTTCCCTGTTTACGAAAAGGCACGAGCGGCGAGATCTCCATCATTTTGAGCAGACTACTCACCAAACTGTCGTTTAAAAAACGTCAAGGCGAACTTCACTACGATATTTGCCAAAACTGAGACGACGTTCTCCACGACGTTCTTCAAGGCGTTTCGTAAAAAAACGGGGGAAACCCTCTGTATGTTACTTTTTATGAATACTTTGAAATATTTCGATTCCAACGTACCACCTGTTCGTAGTTCGCTTTTCGGAATAAGATAGCCCACGGCATATAATTTTCTCGAGCAATGCTGATCATCTTTCTTTCATCGGTGACGTTCAGAGAGAATTGCTCAAAATCCCATGGTGACTAACTCTGCACAACAGCAGCAGTTGCACTATTTTGTCAGTCGTAGTGCTGCTGCTGCTATTGCGTAATAGGCACACTTTTTTTGTATCATGTCACTACAGCTTCATTCAGCAGTGTCTCACCGAATGGCTACGGTATCCCACGATATCTCACGGACTTCCCACGGTATCCCAGGGACTTCTCAGAGTGTATCCCATGATATTTCACGGTATTCCACCGATCTTCGGTATCTCTCATCGCACTGTGCCCGTACTCCTATAATATCCTGCAGTACTCCTCCCCTCTTCCCCGACCTCTTGCTTCAAAAATTTCCTACCACTCTGACCCGACATATAGGGACCGTTTTGTGTATAAATATTCAGTCCAAAACGTCCTTATATTGGGTCAAACTGGTAGACTCAAAGGAAATCAGTACGCGGTCCATACTGCCCGAGGACTACTTTTCTATCTTGTACCTGGTACCAGGTATGGGTTTTCGAAATATTTTCGTCTGCCTACAATGCCACCCCTCGGTTTCTCATTGCACTTGGGCCAGTGGATAATATTGTAGGGGCGGGATTCCTGGTCTCTTTAATCACCGACCTACGAAGGGACATCAACATATGCGCGGGACTTGTTGGTGCGGGTATAAAAGGAAGAATAGTTGGGCAGGATTCGTTTCTGCGGGAACGGGATGTAAAAGAATGTATGCGGGACTCGTTTGTGCGGGAACGTGATACAAACATGTGCGCGGCGCTCGTTTGTGCGGAATCAGGCGGATTTCACACACATCACGGGACCACCGAATGCTCTGGATTTCTGCTGAAACGCGAGAGATAAATCCCGCGGAAGACCCTGATTGATAGGGATTCCCGAGGGTAGCATGCCCATTCATAGAGAAAACCACAGCAATTCCCCAGCAGCCTAGTGCAGAAAGAAAAATGGCATCGTATAACGAGAACCACCCTGTCAAACACGTCCTAAGACTCCCTTACGAACACCACATCGCATGGAGTAGGGGGGTGCTAACGCAAACTATGCCGTGGCGGACATAATCTCCTGGGATCGCCGGCGAATCGTCGTTTAAGATCGCCTGAGCATCGTTGCCTGGGTTTGCTGAGAACCATCGCTTGGTTTAATCGGAGCATCAACAGCCGAGGTGGACGAATCGACACCGCCTGCTTCGCCAGGGGCTGCACCTACCTGTAAGTCGTGCCTCTACACAGGCCAGGCCCGACAAATAGCTCCACCGTCCGCTTACGGGGGTTCACACGAATATGCTGGCGGAAGGATGACCGCGAGCAAACCCCATGGCAGGACCTGCGGATTCAGCACAGGACAACAGAGAGCCATATGTGCGACATGTATCTGCGGCTACAACAATGCTTCATGATCGGAGAATAAGGAGGCTCGGGTGAGTATTAGCCCACAGCGCGCTCGAGAGGCGAAGAGTTTGAGCAGGCTCTTCTTGTTGCGTGGATGCCAGCTATTGATAACGAGTTCCGTCGAAGAATGGGCGTCAATTGTTGTGGATATTTATGACGAAATACATGGGAGAGTGACACCTGGAGTCAGGGCAGGGGGCCAGACAGACAAGCCCAAAACCGTTCTCTGTTTCAGAGACCCAAGTGTATTGATGTATCGTATGAAATATCAACTGTCATCAGCTGCTGTTGCTTCGGGTGCCTAAAACGGTTCCGCTACGTTCATTTTGACGCAAGAACCGTGGTGACCTACCTTGCCTGCATCTGTGGACCAGCTACAAAATCTCAGCGCGAACGGTTATCGTAGCCCAACAGATCGGTGCAAATTGTAGGCTCAGGAAGGGCCAGAAGATGACCAGCCAGCTCCATGATGCTGTCGTGTTTACAATTCAGAGTGCAGAACGGACCTGGTTCCAGAATAAATCTGGTACGAAACAACAGCTTTCAACCCATCTATGGTACGATTGCGAACATTGCACTACCCTAATTCCAAGTAAGATGTCTCCAAAACGTTGGTGCGATTTTCAACGGATTCAAGGCATAAAGTGTTCCCTTCCTGTTTGTTTCTACAGTACCATGCCCTAACAATGACCCAAAGCCACACACTGAACCCGGATCTCGCTACTATGTAGCTGAAGAAACGGGGACTTGTACATATCCCATGTATCATCGTAAAATCTATTGAGCTCCACCGCAGGTTTTCGACCCGGTCCCCAGCTAGATGCCCACATCCCTATGGGGACAAAGGTCTGCGGTACAGCCGGTGACGGGGCCGTTTGTTGGCCGATCCGCCGCCGCCGTTGCTGTCGTTGAGGTGCCATCTCGAGCCACGGCGATATGGGAAACAGGATTCTCTCTCGATGCAAGCCATCTGTACATCAGCAGCGTGCCCGATTTCGTCCTGGACAGGGACACCATCGAGTAGGTGGGTAGACTGCTTCCCATCGAGTCCCGCCCTCGACGGGTTCAAGTGGCCTGTCGCCTCACACGGCGCTTCGATGCCCACGCTCGTCAATGGCCCGTCCAAAATCTCCTTCTTCAGCGGAACGCGTACCACGGGCACATCGTCGGGTGGTAAGCGCGGAGCAGCCTCAACGATTGTGCGCGAGGCCTCCAAACAGCGCCTGGCGCAGACGTTTATCATTCCGTCCTCAGCATGCAGCTTGCAGTACGCTCCAGTTCTTCCCTCAAAGTTATAGCTCGGTCCTTTCGTTGCACACGAGTCGTGTAAACACCGCTTGCTGCGGACGTCTGCCATGCCGTCCAGAGCATGTTGCTTGCAGTACGCCGCTGACTTGCTTCCCTCAAAATTGTGACTCGGTTGCTTCGTGCAGTAGTCGTGTAAACACCGCTTGTTTACGACATCCACCATGCCGACCTCAGCATGTTGCTTGCAGTAGGCTGGCTTGTTCCCCTGGAAATTAAAGCACGGCCTCTTCGAGCAGGAGTCGTGTAAGCAGCACTTCGTCCGGATGCACACCATGTCGTCTTTGGCATGCTGCTTGCAGTACGCCATCGACTTGCTCCCCTGCACGTTGTGGCTCGGTATCTTCATGCAGGAGTCGTGTAAACACACCGACCTGAGGACGTCCACCATGCCATCCTCCGCATGGTTCTCGCAGTACATCGCATCCCTGAAGCCTTTGAAGTTCAACCTCGCTCGCATCACACAGGATTCATGTGAGCAACGCTTTGCGTATACGTCTACCATGTCGGCTCCGGCGTGTTTCTTGCAATACGCCGGCTTCTTGTTGCCCTCGACGTTAAACCTTGGTGTCTTCCTGCAGGAAACATATGAGCAACGCTTGTTATGGACGTTCACCATGCCGTCCTCAGCATGTTGCTTGCAGTATGCTGGCTTCTTCCCCTCGAAATTAAAGCTCGGTGACGTCGTGCAGGAGACCTGTGAACACCGTAAGTGGTAAACGTCCACCATACCGTCCGCAGCATGCTCCTTGCAGTACGCCGCAGGCCTGACTCCCTTGAAGCTAAACCTCGGCGCCACCACACAGGATTCATGTAAGCAATTGTGGTTGCCGACGTCCACCATGCCAACCTCAGAATGCTGCTTGCAGTATGCCGCCTTCGTTCCTTCGAAAGCATACCTCGATCCCTTCAAACAGGATTCATGTGAGCAACGCTTGCTGCTGACGTTCACCATGCCGTCTTTGGCGTGTTGCTTGCAGAACATCGCCGGCTTACTGCCTTCGAAGTTATAGCGTGGTATCCTTGCGCAGGAAGCTCGTGAGCAGCGCTGGCTGCAGGTCTTCACCATGCCCTCCTCAGCATGTTGCTCGCAGTACACTGCCGGCTTCCTTCCCTCGAAGCTATGGCTCGGTTGTTTCGAGCAGGAGTCGTGTGAACACCGCCTTGTACGGACGTGCACCATCCCCTCTTCAGCGTGTTTCTTGCAGTACGCCGCCGACTTGTTTCCCTCGAAGTTAAAGCTCGGCATCTTCGTGCAGAAGTCGTGTAAACACCGCTTACTCACGACGTCTACCATGCCGTCCTCAGCGTGCGCGCGCGCAGTACACCGCCGGCTTTCTTCCCTCGAAATTGTAGGATGGTCCTATGGTGCAAGAATCGTGTAAACACCGCTTGCTGACAATGTTCACCATGCCGTCATCAGCATGCTGCTTGCAATACATTGGTGTCTTGGTACCGTCAACACCGAACAATGGCATTCTCTTGCAGGAACCGTGTGCACATCGCTGGCAGCGGACCTGCACCATGCCGTCCTCAGCGTGTTGCTTGCAATACAACGCCGGCTTTCTTCCGTCGAAGTTAAAGCTCGGTATCGTCGTGCAGGAGTCGTGTAAACACCGCTTATTACGGACGTCCACCATACCGTCCTCAGCATGCTGTTTGCAGTACATTGCTTTTTTGGTGCCCTCGAAATTGAAATTTGGGGTTCTCGTGCAGGAGTGGCGTGAACACCGCTGGCCGCGGACGTGCACCATGCCATTCTCAGCGTGTAGCTTGCAGTACACCGCAGGCTTCATTCCCTCGAAGTTAAAGCTCGGTGCCGTCATGCAGGAGTCGTGTGAGCACCGATTGCTGCGAACGTTCACCATGCCGTCATCAGCATGCTGTTTGCAGTACGCCGCCTTCTTTTTTCCCTCGAAGTTATGGCTCGGGGCCGCCATGCAGGAGTCGTGTAAACATCGCTTGCTGCGGACGTCCACCATGCCGTCATCAGCATGTTGTCTGCAGTACACCGGCCTCTTGCTTCCCTCAGAAGTAAAGATCGGTATCTTCGTGCAGGAGTCGTGTAAGCACCGCTTGCTGCGGACGTCCACCATGCCATCCTCAGCATGTTGTTTGCAATACGCCGGCTTCTTGAATCCTTCGAAATTGTGGCTCGGTCCCTTTGTGCATTGGTCGTGTACACACCGCTTGCTGCGGACGTCCACCATGCCGTCCTTGGCATGGTTCTTGCAGTACAACGCAGGCTTCTTTCCCTCGAAGTTAAAGCTCGGTGAAGTCATGCAGGAGTCGTGTAAACACCCCTTGCTGCGGACGTCCACCATGCCGTTTTCCGCATGCTGCTTGCAGTACGCTGGCTCCTTGCTTCCCTTGAAGTTGTGGCTCGAGTCCTTCTTGCAGGGGTCGTTTAAAAACACCGCTTGTGCCGGACTTCCACCATGGCGTCCTCAGCATGTTTCTTGCAATACGCCGCAAGCTTGCTACCCTTGAAGTTGTGTGTTGCCTGAGCTTCGCAATTGTCTTTGCAGAGCCGCCCCATTTTCGCTACAGACTAGTGCGGCGAAGCGTGTCCTGCGAAACGCCTCCGACAGACCAGGAGATGAGCCCCAACACAACCGCGAGCTTTTGGACCGGCGCAGACACACCTGTCGTTCGTGGAACAGGCGTCGACAGAGGGTATAGGGGTCTTGCAGACATGAATTTTCGCACCAACCTGCATGCTGCTGCACAGTTACTATAGCATGCGACACCACTTTAGAAAACCCAAGATTGTGCCAGGCCCAAATATACTTACTTTACAAATAGGAAGATTGTTGGTGTTTACTCCTGGAATTTCCTCAGACGACCGCCAAAAGCGTGTCAGGAGACCCAGGGAGTTCACACTCTTAGCACTCCAGAAGGACCAACATGATGTCAAACCGATGACGATTGCACCATCCGCTGCTGCTTGTCTACGCGCGTGATAAACGTTGGTGTCCGAACTGTATAGCAGGCTGTGAACCTATTCGTACTGTTGCGCGCTCACTCTGATGTGTAGTCCTACGGTTCTTAATACAAAACTTGACGTGCATTTGGTCTTGGTCGCTAGAGCTGGGTCCCAAAAGCGTCCACGGAAAACATATCAGGGTTTTCCTCCGTATATTTTTGACCGCGGTACGACCACAATACCAGGTACATAAAGAGGCGATAGGCACACTGTTTCCCAACAACGCGCCACGATCGAGCACCCGCACACTAGATACGTACCCAGTCCTGCACAAACGAGTGCCGCCGTTCCCGATACAGTAGCAACCTTTACGACCCCTTTAAGGATCAATGTAGGCGTCATAATAAAGACAAACTTGCAGTAAGCAAGGCATTATCATACGAGCAGTGTGTTAGCGGCCGCACACGATAGCTATTGCCAATCGCCAGTAAAGGAGGCATCCTCACACGAGTAGTGTGAGGGGCCAGCACACGATGGTTGATGCAAACCGCCAATAAATGAGGTATGAAATATTATCACACCGAGTAGTGCGTCAGGGGCCAGCATGCGATAGTTGATGGTACGCGTGTGTCCTACAACTTCTTATATCCGATTTTTTTACATTTGTGGCATCATCCCCCGCTCTAACTGGCTACATTAGCCCGCGTTTCTTTGCTTTGCCGATGCAGCAATATTAATTTTCATTCGTCGGTTACTCCCTCTCAAGTCCCAAATGGGTTTTAAAAAAACATCCGACCTACGAGCTGGTTCCAGAAAGAAACCTAGCATTATGCCTGCAACTTCTTGCAGCCTGGGTTAGAGAGTTCGGACACGAACATTGGCAGGGTTGTTCTTCACGATGCGATTAAACAACGCACTGATGGCTTCTCTTGAATATCTATTTGTTTCGTTTGGTGGGATACTTTAAACGATTTTGTTTCATTTTGAAGCAACTTTAACCCTAAATAATTCAATAATGAGTTTCCTAAAAAGAGATCTCCCCAATATGTTCGCTCGTCGGGTCGTGACGAAGAGCCTTGCCGAGGTTTTTATTCTCAGTTACCAAGAACCAGGTTCAAAAGTGATCTCCTTGAAGAGCGACTTTTCCCCTAAGGCTACCAAATAGGTCGATATTTCGTTTCAGTACTCGGCAGGCGATTCTTGTGACAGTCCCTCACGGCTTGCATAACAAACCAAGTGTCACTAATGTCTTGCTCTTGTTGATGCGGTCATATCAACGCGTTGAGTTTTGCATGACTAGAGTTATGGACTGATTATTATGCCAAAGTGCTAGTTATATTGATTTTACTGCGCCAAATTCGAAGCTCTACGCAACAACGCCTTCCCGAGCAATACGAAACATCGTAATATCTCGCGATCTACGGCCCGCGCCAAGCAAATCTTCACCGCTGAGTTCCCCTCGTTGATGCAGTCATATGGGTATGCTGAGTGTCGACTAATTCAGCGTATTCATCGTGGATGTAGAGGGACCTCACAGCAAGCAGCGCAGACGTGGACCGTGGGCGGGGGTATCTTCGTCGAGTAGGAACTGCTCTGCAGTGTGAAGCGAATCAGGAGGGAACAAGGACTGCCTGGTTCAAGTAGATCGGCGCAGAAGAGGGGGGGGGGGGGGGGGGGGGGGGGGGGGGGGGGGGGGGGGGGGGGGGGGGGGGAGCTTGCTAAACCGGTTATTCACGGTACAGAAATATACTTTAAGTTATCTCCGTGCACGCCGGGGCTGTATATGTTAAATCTCGGTCTATTTGGCAGTAAAGTCAGCGAGAGGTACACGTCCTTGGTTCATCCGGCTCGTATCTGCGGCATCGTTCGGCAGATGGATATTTTTGGCGCGTGGGTTCCGCCACATCCTCCTTCCCTGCGGCTGTCTAGATACCACTGTACTGGTCGTGATCACCGCTTCCCCCCTGTCCGGACGGACAACTGCAGCTGTCGCCATCACACGCGAGGCGGAAGACGAACAAGGAAAATATAAAAAAGGGGAACAAAACAGATATATACCAGATATACTACTACAATGCAAATACAAGGACCGTATGGTATTACATTTTTTACACAACGATTCTTGCATTTTCGGACAGAGTAGGTAAAATACGAATACGTGACTCGCAGGCACGTGAAACTATATTTAGGAGAGGCACAGCAGTTGGGATCTGGGAAAATATACAATGCGACAGCTGCTGTCGTTAAACCAGTGTTGGTACAACAGTCAGCTACACGTGTAGCCTTGCGCAGCCTTTCTGTGCACGGCCAACTTGTTTTTTCTATCCTCGGCAATATGCCTCGCCTGTCCATGACTCACTAAGGAATACTTTGAGGAAATGAAAGTGTTCGTTCACAGCAGTACTGTAATACTCGTTGTGACCAGGCAAACCTCACGCGGCATTCATTTCGTGTTAGACGCAGCATATAGGCAGCATGCACCTCCTGCCATTATATGATGAAGAGGATAACAGCAGGGGTGATGCATGCAGTGACGAGAGAGGGTTTATGACTGGTGGGCGCTGTTGACGGGGAAAGGATTCGAGCAAAACGTGAAGCATCGCGCTTCGCGTAGCGACCGCCCGCCACGCCCACGCACACGAAAGAAATATAGCGCAACGTGAATGAAGCTAACAGATGGTCCATCATCCTAAGTGAAAACTGAAAACTTGCAAATGCCAAGGGCTCAAAGGTGTGATACATCGATACATACGTGATTTGCTTCTCCTTTAGACATCACAGCACGGGGTAGACGCTCGGCGACATGTTGTGTCTCTCGGAGCTTAGCGTATCCTTTCTGATGTACCCAGGAGCACAGGTGGTGCAATAGTACAGGTACGTACGAGTCAAACCTGACACTCGTACGTATCATCATTCTGATACTTCCAACACACTACACCTATCATTAACGGAATCCTTCTCGTAGTGTGGTTGTAAGTTGTTCAGGGTTGGTCGAGCCAGGCGCGGCAACGTTTGGCGGCATTATCTGGGCCATGTTTGAAAAACAACTGGAACGAAAATTGGAACGAAATATCCTAACGAGGCGCGCGAGCATGTTGTTTCCTTGGTTTTTCAAGGGGGAAAAGCCTCTTCATAGCTCTGATAATACGAGCTCGCAGAGTATTATTTTTAGCTTGTCTGCAAGGTTTTGCGATTCAACGTACTTGTTTGGCACTTTCGTCCACTGCGCTCGACCCACACAGCACTAATGCCAGCCCCGACGGGTTCTGTGAACGCACGTGTATGTACTAACGGACTTACTTCGTGCTGGTGTGATCATGATTCGTTTAGAGTTGGTTGAGCCAAGGGCACCAACGTGTGGCTTTTTAGACACATGGCTGGGCCATGCTTTTTTAAAAAATCGGAACTTGAACGATCATAACGATTTTTTTGTGGTTTTAGCTCCGCCAAACGAAACCCAACCCTAGGCAGAATGCGTCTGTCCACAGCAACGTTTCAGGCCGGGTCTCTGAGATATACTGCAGGTGGGGTTTAGACAGACCCACCCTCCTATGGATGAGGGGACAGATAAGGTCTGCTGTAGATATCGTATAGCAAGCAGTGATGGCAACTGCTACGAGAACCTCTGTTGGATACTTGTCAGGTGTCGATTTTTCAAAGCATGCACCCCTAAAAATATTTTCGATCAATCCCTGATGCACTCGGAGTAAACGAAATAAACATACCCCGTGAAGATTGAACAAAAATTGGCCATCAAAGAGTGAAGTTGCGTTTCTTAGCTTCGTCTTGGAATATAAAAAAAACGATCTATTAATAGAGATCCAACACTATCGCGGAACTCTGGTACTGCAGATTCATTGCTCTGGTACTGCAGATTCATTGTACCAACTTGAGATCGTAAGGGAAACAACCCTACCCCGTAAATACTTTACCTAAACTTGACCCATCAAGAGCTAAGTTTCATTTTCTAGCTTCATCTTGGCTTTAAAAAAAAACGACCTGAAGATAGATAGAACACCATCGCAAAACTCTGGTGCCGCAGGTTTATTGTATCAACATTAGGGAATAAACTAAATAAACTCACTCCGTCTTGATCCATAAGGAGTTCAAGTTGCATTTTCTAGCTTCGTCTTGGATTGAATATACATATATATACCGGGGCAGGACACGCATCAAGTATGCTCGTAGCTCTGTCGATATCTTTGGAGCTATGACGAGGTAGTGGGGAGGGAGGGGAAGAGCCTACGAGCCCAGTATGCTACCTCGTGTCACCAGGTGTATACGTAACGTAAAGCGCGAGAACGTGTCTGTTATGAAAAGTCAAGTCGCCACCAACAACAGCAGAACTGTTAATACTACGGTCACATAACACGGTCGGTCCCGCGTATCAGACTTATAAACTCGGTTTTTACAGGACGGGACTCCAGTTCTACAGGTACAGCACGATGTGATCCCACGCACAATGAAGCCCAAAAGTTTGTATTTGGATTCGGATTCGAAAAAAAAAAAACGACCAAAAGAACTAAAGAAGATGACAACGAATTTATTCCCGCGATAAAAACGCAAGGGTGCTACTGCTGTACGCCTACACCGCACATGGAGGGAGAAGAACCTACTACAGTAAGGTACCTCGTGTCACCAGGTGTGCCATACCAGGTACGTAACGTAAAGCACGATAACGTGTGTTTGTTTTGACTACTCAAGTCACCACCACCATCACACCACCACCACCACCACCACCACCACCACCACCACCACCAACAACAACAAAAATAACACCGACAACAACAACAACGACAACTACTGAAGCCAAGGTCCCATAACGCGGTCACGCGTATCACACGTGTAAACTCGGTTTTCATCAGTGCAACGCTACCCACGACGAGTTGTATTTCTTTCCACGACGAATTCCTCTTCCTTTTCTTCCATGCGTAAGATCTGCACTCTGAAACCAAGAAACTAAGCGCGGGTAGTAATCCGAGTGAAAATATCGCGGATGGGGTCAAACGATCGTATCCGTCGATCCAGCGAGTCGAGCAAAAAAAAATCCGAGGGAAAATTATATGTATATTTATGCGTTCGTCCACAAGCAACGTTTGGGGCGTGTCCCTCAGACATGCTGCAGGTGGTATTGTTCAGACCCACTCTCCTACTGACGAGGGCACGGAGAAGCTCTGCTGTAGATATGATACCGCACTAGTAGGTGGCACCTCTGCTGCGAGTACAGCAGGAGGAGCATTATCAGGTGTGGTGCAGATTTTTCGTCTCGAAATACGTCAACTCGCGTTCGGGAATCAGGAAACACACATCAAATCGATTACGTGCACAAACATTTTATCAAGGGATAGACCGCGTACACCGAGGCTTGCCCTGGCCTCGCGTGTCCTATTATTATTATTGCTGCTCCTGCTGTTGTGGTGTTGTATTGATGATGTTGTCGCCGCCGCCGTCGCCGGCACCACCACAGCTGCTGTTGCTGCTGCTGGCGATTCTTTTTATTTCGGAGCCCGACGGCAAACTAGCCATACACACCACAAGTACAACACGTACGTGCTGTTTGTAGATGTTCTTACGGGGGTCCATAGTAAACAGGACCAAATATTGTTAGTAAAAATAGGTAAATATATAGTTTTTTATGTGTACCGTAGGTCCTGTTAACTATGGTCCCCCGTAATAGTTCGTTTTGGTTCAACACAAGCTGTAGCCACCCATAGCATGATGCATCGCAGATTTGACTGCTACATATTTTGATTGGAGGTCGCGCCTGATTCTCACCCATCACTAGAATACGGACTACTTCGTACAGCAGTACCCAGGGTCAGTTCGAAGGACTCAGGTGAGAGTGGCATCAGGTCAGGTTTATAGGTGGGCACCTTTCTGAAAAATATAAATGGTTTAATCCGTTTTTTTGGCAACCCGGCGAGAATGTTCGAATAACCGGCTATTCGAAAACAAGACGCTTTGTTTTCAGGTTTTAAGCGGTGAGAACCGGCTACCGGAAAAAAAAATACAGAAGAAAACGCGGTAACCCGTCAACCAGAAGAACCGGTAGCACCGGCCAAGCTCATTACTGCAGTATTAATAGTAATACTCGTAGCATGCAATAAAGCTGCAGAAAATACAGTGTACCGGAGTAATAAATAAACCTAAACAGCAGTCTGACGCCCGTCTGACGTTTTTGTGGTTTATCTACAAGCCAAGCGCGATCGACAGCTTGGAACTTGGAACGTGAAGTTTCGACCGATTGCCAACGCACACGTAGCGTATTTTGTGCGAGTGTAATATGTGTTACCAGAGAGCTCCTGACCCTTTCAGGACTGCAGTCTCGTTTTAGGGACAAACCACACTATTTCCAAGTAGTTTATCCCCAAAACGGGACTGCGGTCCTAAAAGGGTTTGACAGTACAGCAGTATCATATTATATATACATTCTCAGAAGAAAAAATAAGATAATACAAAAAGATCTACTACTGCTGTTAGGGTTAGGAACGTCATGCATACCGACCAATAAAAAGTGGCATGATGAACGCGATGAAATGCATACCAGGCTAGTAGGAACTCGCCTGGCCCGGTCGGTCGCTATTCCCTTCGGTAGACATTCGCTAGATTCCCGCTAGCTATCGATCATGACTCGTCAGTACTGTAACGCTTTGCGGGAATAACTGCTGTTCACTTTCACGTTCCGGGAATAGGTTTATGGGACTACTGTCAGGTTCTTTGAGCTATTTGCTACATGCATGCATCAGCAGTACGACGCTTTCAAATCATTTTTTCGCGCTAGCAGTACAACAGTAGGCCTCGCTGCGGAGTACTGCTGCATGGCCGTAGTTCATGCTCGCAGCTATCCCCGCGGGAAGGGCCCGGCATTAACACCAACACCTTCGCCTTTGTGCAGAACCTTCCTGCCCTGCTGTCTAAAGACAGGGCGGATAAACTCGTAGCTGGACTCCTATTAATAGCTGCGCGTGCGGGTTACTTCGATCGTATTTGTAGTATCGATTGCCGCACGTAATTCTGACTCAATAGTAATTTTATAATTAACTTGAGTGGATACTGCTGTATGGGCCCAACTGTTCAAGAGCCTGGTCATATTTTATGGTAGTTGTTATGATAATGCAATAACAGCACACACAGCAGCATAGACCAGCACATATTAATAGCTCGCCAGCGTACTCATGCAGTACGTAGATATCTCCCCTGCTGCTGTTGAAGTCTGGTCGGGGGCTGCTGAGGACTGATCGCTCACACCCTCTTTGCCGCCCAACGAACGGTCGAACCATTGCTACTATAGTACTCGTAGCGGGTGGTTATTTCTGCAGTACGTATGAGACGCTGACGACGGGATATAGGTTTTGCCAATACAAGAAATACCTGGTAAGCAGCTTTCAAGTGTATTTTGGTTGCAGAAAATCCTGTTCCAATCGTAGTACAAGTACTGGCTGATGCTGTACTATTTAATAACTTCAAGTATTTGCGAAAAAATGTCTTCAGAAATTTACCTCCGCTAAAAAAAGTGAATTGCCTTGCCATCATGAATTCGGTATGTTAGCGGACGAGGTGAACCAAATCCTGCAGGCGACGCCTCCGAAATTTGAGGAGGGAAGTGGGGATGTGAGGCAACGCGGCAATCAAAAAAAGAACGAAAGCACAAAAAAACAGCGTGCTTGTAGCAACGGCAGCCCAGCAACGGTGTCGACGGCAGAGTGGATCGCGGTGCCGCCACTGCCATCCCACTACCGCAAGCAGCAGCGCAAGCGGCAGCTAGCTAGCGCTAGCCGCAGCTGCTGTAGGGGCAGCATCAGCTTGAGCAACAAAAATAAACAGAATCAGCAACAGCACCAGCACCAGCACCAGCTCCCATTCTTCAATTGCTGCTGCTGTTGCTGCTGCTGCGCTCGGCCTACGCACGCCACAGCGCCGGCGCGCTCTGCTCCGCCGCGACCGCTGCTGCTGTTGCTGCTGCTGCTGCTGCTGCTGCTGCTGCTGCTGCTGCTGCTGCTGCTGCTGCTGCTGCTGCTGCTATCGCAGTATGGTGGAGTTGAAATGATCCACAAGCTGTCATGCTGTCGCGCTCTACAAGCAAGGCGGTTCAAGTACGAATACGAGTCCTTTCGGGACGACGTATCCTCCACGACACCAAGCGGGCGAAAGCGTGTACCGTAGCAGCGGGCCGCCGGCGGCCAGCTGGCACAATCAACCGCCACTCGTCCGCGTTTTACTCCAGCTACACCTCTCGAGCCTCTGTGCTCCCAGAGTGCTCCCAGAGGTTGTCGTGTTGTGTACAGCAAGCAGCATGGTGCGCAGAGGGATGGAAGATGCAACCTGAGGATGCGTTCTGCGTCGAGAAAGTGCTCGGTGCGTGTAGGCCAATGAAAAAGAGAGACAAAACTTACCCCCACCTTCCCTAACTTTTTTGCCGTTTGTTTACAACAATTACCTCGAAGAACTATTTCGGGAGAATTTTTGGAGAGGTATTTTTTTTTTTTTTAATCGCAAACATTCTCCTGCTGCACCGATTTTCTATGCACTGCTGCTGTAGTTCAGCTCTGCTGCAGATACAAACAAGCGCGTACGTGGCGCAAAACCATGATATAAAAAATAAGTCCCCCTCACAACACGACGAAGAGTACCACGAGTAGTATTAGTAGGTGTCTGCGTTGTCTTTGGTACCGAAAAAAACGGTACACAACAGCAGTATTATTTGTCAACTACTCCAGTACACTCACACCAACAGACCATATATCAATAGACCGGCGTCCCCGGTGGCTTGGTAGGTGGTCCGCGAGCCTATCAAGATCAATTTCGTGAGTTCGAGTCTCACCGAGTGCATGCTCGTAAGGACTTTTTCTTGCATAAAATTGATTAGCGGAAAGCGCGAGAGCGTGAGTTAGCTGTACATTCGATGAAAATCGACGAGCAGTGGGAATGCTGAACCTATGCGCGATAAAAACTAAAGGCACGTACCGGGGGGGAGAAGGGACGACACCTGTGACCACGGCTTGTCCAGAAGATCGTCGAGGGTAAAACCTCCTACGAGTGGGCTGGAAAGTAAAAGTGATGAAAATAAATAAATAAATAAATAAATAAATAAATAAATAAATAAATAAATAAATAAATAAATAAATAAATAAATAAATAAATAAATAAATAAATAAATATCCCTCTCTGCTGCTGCTGCTCTGTATTGCCGCTCTGTCGTAGGTCTTAGGGCTTATTTCTCTTGCGTCGCCCAATTTGGACAGCTCAATTAATAGCATCATACTTCGCTACGTACAATATGCTTGGCCCATGCGGTTCGATTTCGGGCTTCAGATTTTATAAGAAACTAAGAAAGCACGTCAGCTGTGAGTTCAACCGATCGGCAGATCGATCGATACTCAACTTGTATTTTTCGATCCCAAAAAAGAAAGCATCTGCTTATGCAGTCCGAATATGCAAAATCTGACCGGAATTCATTTTATTTGAGAATCCGATGGCCCAAGGCGTCAGAATTTGGTCCAAAATCCGACGACTTGGGTCATCAGATTTTCAAATCGAAAAATAGCATGGTCTCTAAATTCTAGATATTATCCACGACAGCAGGCAGCAGCAAAGCGATCGATGAGTTGGATGGTGGTAAGCTGTTGATTAATAGCGACGTTGACCAAAATCTGACGTATTGGGCATTCCGATTTTCAAATCGGACAAATCGGAAAATAGCATGGTGTCAAAATTCAAGATGTTATCCACGACAGCAGGCAGCAGCAAAACCATCGGTGAGTTGGATGGTGGCACAGCTGTTTAGCGACGTTGCTTCGCGCCCGACGCGCGATCGGCGCGTCTGTCCGTGGTCAGACTACAGTTGGCTGGCGCGGGCTAGGGCCTAGAGACCAAGAGAAGAGCACTTGGCGCGCACCTATCCGTGGATACGTACTCGTAGACGACAGGAGCAGCAGTCAGTCACATGTGAAATACCTGGACCAGGTACAAAATACGAAGACAGGTTGACTCTATTAAATAGCACACTCGGCACGTCTCTTCGCCGCCAGACCAAGGCAGTCAGCGTTGGCTCGGACGCTTGGGCCCTACGTGCAGTGCAGCGCACCCGCCGCGTGTCTTTGCGGCGCCACACCAACACAACAGCAGTTGGTCTCGGCGTTTGCTCGAACATCTCTGCACACTCAAGCCTCCCGAGTACCCGGTATCTCTCAGAAGCGCCCCCCTACTGCTGCACCAGTGCACAAATTAATGGGTAGGGGTAGTGTCGAATAATGGTAACAACTACACCTTGATCAGTTAGTCTCTAGTGTGTACTATACCCACTGTACGTACCAGGTACTTGTACATGCTTCAAGCGCGTTGTTACACCTGTACGAAAAACAAGGCAGCTGCAGTATCCACAAATCTCCCAAGATGTTATCATCACGTACGTCCTATTTCTGGAAGCGCTCTGGAAAGCGCACGCAGGTGAACTCACAGAAAAGCGGCCGAAGGCAGGAAAGCGTCACTGGAGAAATAAGCGACGTGGATCCTCTCAGGCCGCAGGTAGTCTCGTGACAAGGGTGGGCTTCAATTCAGAGGAGATGGGTATTAGGGGGGACAAAACTTGATAAACCCCGCCTCAGAATGTTCTGGAAACCCTAAACTCGATTTCCATCACAGACGGAAGGCAGCAATTTGTTAGACATCACCATTGTTTGGAGATGTGGAGAACTGGAGAGGAGCCGACAATGAACATCAAGGAACATTCGTACAGCAGTCGCTCGGGCTTCCTGTAAACCCGTAGCACACGATCAAAGCGAAGAGAGCTGCGTTCTTTTGAGGTCAGAATATTCGCCGAGATGAAGCTCGCGACTACTCGTTTTTTCTTCTTGCAGAAAGAGGGGGAACTACGAAGCTCGACATGCATTCATTACGGTGTGTTATCTCTGTGTCGTAGTCTGTGACCATAGAGCTCGTATCTTTCTAGGGTGAAGAATCAGCACGGACACTGGGCTTGCTGGATGTCGACGAGTAGAAGAACGGTTTAATGTGAAGAACACACACACATGGGATATTTTTCCATTCAAAATGAAATATATCGATTTTTATTTCATTTTATTTTCTTCTTTTTGCGCTTTGGTTGTCCACTTCCACGAAAAAATGCTTGATATTAATTGAAGAAGCCGAAATGGTGGGGGGGGGGGGGGGGGGGGTGCCCTGGCCCGTCCCCCCCCCCCCCCCCCGCATGCGTACGCCTTCCTTACCCCTATATAAAATAGCCGGAGGGAAGAGAGAAAGGGGGGTTGCCTTGTCCCTTTCGCTTGCTTACGCCTCCCACCCCCTTCCACACCAACGAAACGCGGTCGACCTCCTTACCGGTCGCGCTCCGCTAGTGGAACGCCTCCCCCCCCCAGACGCCTCCCCGCCGGGGACCCACCTCGACTGCCAAACGATTTTTTGAGTGTAGTGATTCCGTTTCAAACGGCCCGTGCGTTCGGGATTAAATCACTACTAATCGACCACTATGTGCCTGTGCTTTCGGGTGGTTCCGTTTCTAACGGCCCGTTCGTACCGGGAACCCACCACGATTGCTAAACGATTATGTGATGATTCCGTTTCTAACGGCCCGTGCGATCGGGATTATGCCACCACTTAATCGACCACCACTTACGCGTGCTTTCTAGTGGTTCCGTTTCTAACGGCCCGTGCGATCGGGACCCACCACGAAAACCAAACGATTATGAGTGTAGTGATTCCGTTTTCAAACGGCCCGTGCGATCGGGATTAAATCACTACTAATCGACCACTATGTGCCTGTGCTTTCGGGTGGTTCCGTTTCTAACGGCCCGTTCGTACCGGGAACCCACCACGATTGCTAAACGATTATGTGATGATTCCGTTTCTAACGGCCCGTGCGATCGGGATTATGCCACCACTTAATCGACCACCACTTACGCGTGCTTTCTAGTGGTTCCGTTTCTAACGGCCCGTGCGGTCGGGAGCCCACCACGAAAACCAAACGATTATGAGTGTAGTGATTCCGTTTCCAACGGCCCGTGCGATCGGGATTAAATCACTACTAATCGAGCACTATGTGCCTGTGCTTTCGGGTGGTTCCGTTTCTAACGGCCCGTTCGTACCGGGAACCCACCACGATTGCTAAACGATTTTGTGATGATTCCGTTTCTAACGGCCCGTGCGATCGGGATTATGCCACCACTTAATCGACCACCACTTACGCGTGCTTTCTAGTGGTTCCGTTTCTAACGGCCCGTGCGGTCGGGAGCCCACCACGAAAACCAAACGATTATGAGTGTAGTGATTCCGTTTCCAACGGCCCGTGCGATCGGGATTAAATCACTACTAATCGACCACTATGTGCCTGTGCTTTCGGGTGGTTCCGTTTCTAACGGCCCGTTCGTACCGGGAACCCACCACGATTGCTAAACGATTATGTGATGATTCCGTTTCTAACGGCCCGTGCGATCGGGATTATGCCACCACTTACGCGTGCTTTCTAGTGGTTCCGTTTCTAACGGCCCGTGCGATCGGGACCCACCACGAAAACCAAACGATTAATATGTAATGATTCCGTTTCAAACGGCCCGTGCGATCGGGATTAAGCCATTACTAATCGACCACTGTGTCTCCTTCCCCTCCGTTTGCCCATCCGCCGTGGAAAATTGTTGCGGGAGGGTGGGCGGGAAAAAAACAACTAGACGACTCCCTGACGTCCCTTGCCCGGTTCTATTCAGCTCGTGCAGGGCCTTGCCCGTCAGCTATCTATTCTGGATACTCGCTGCCCGATGACCCCGCTTCACACCGCTCTACCGCTGCTTGCTCGTATCTGAACTGCTTTGGTCTTTCTTCCTCAATCATCCGGGTTTTTCTATTATTTTTCATTCATACCCCCGTACTAAACATCCCTTGTTATTATATGGGAAACCCTCCGAAACCGTCTCATTCCTTCACTGGTTTATCTTTTCTACCCGTTACCCCCAAACACCAGGTTGCCCCTACGACAACCTTCCTCTTTGGTTGTCCACTTCCACGAAAAAATGCTTGATATTAATTGAAGAAGCCGAAATGGCGCGGGGGGGGGGGGGGGGGGGGGGGGGGGGGGGGGGGGGGGGGGGGGGGGGGGGGGGGGGGGGGGGGGGGGGGGGGGGGGGGGGGGGGGGGGGGGGGGGGGGGGGGGGGGGGGGGGGGGGGGGGCCTGGCCCGGGGGGGGGGGGGGGGGGGGGGGGGGGGGGGGGGGGGGGGGGGGGGGGCCTGGCCCCCCCCCCCCCCCCCCGCATGCGTACGCCTTCCTTACCTCTATATAAAATAGCCGGAGGGAAGAGAGAAAGGGGGGTTGCCTTGTCCCTTTCGCTTGCTTACGCCTGCCACCCCCTTCCACACCAACGAAACCCGGTCGACCTCCTTACCGGTCGCGCTCCGCTAGTGGAACGCCTCCCTTCACGAGACCGCGGTTTCCTTCCTTCTTCGTCCGGATATGTGTAAGGACTGTTTGGGTACTTTGCAGCCTCCCAAGCGGTCCTTACTATACCGGGCGGAGTAGCACCTATAGTATTCCACCCCATCTCGTCCCTTGTCCTGGCTGTCTCTCAAAAACTCCCCCCCCCATGCTCCAACACCTCTGATACCCATACCGGGTGTTCCATATTAGCCCTAACGTACACCATAAACGAGTCCGACGACCACCTTCCTTCTTTCTTAATCACTGCCTCTGACACTCTTCTCGCGGCCAGCCTGGTTGCCCCCCCTATTCTCCCCGAATGCAACGCGAATTCTTCCGGAATCAGACTTGCCCCCGCTCCTCTCCCCTCTTCCTTCCACCTCCTCCCTACACTGGCGAGACCTTTCCTCAAGCAGCACTGGGTTGCCTTCCCCCTGGACCAGACCCTCCAACCGTCCGTTCCTCTGTATGTCATCAAAGGGGCTTCCCCTGTCAACTCCCCGTCATTGTACATCTCGAAAAGCTCCACCAATAGCCCCACTGCCCCCCCTTCCTCTCCTCCACCCCGGCCTGGTCTTGTCCTGACTAGTACCGCCCCTTTTCTTCCTTGATCTCTCTTCGGTCCCCTGAACCTCACCTCTACCTTATTTGCTTCCCGAATGCTACCCTCCGCCAGTTGATCGTTATCTCTGAAAAACGCAACATCCCCCCTCCTTAAGCAGTATACCTTATGATACACCCCTCTCTCCTTGGCAAACAATTCTGACGCTCGTAACATCAAAAAGTAGGACAGTGCCATACCTATCCATAACACCCTCCCCCCTTCCCCCCATGATGCAGTGCTTCCTTGCATCCCCCTCAGCATCCCCCAAGTCAATGGTCTTCTTACCCTCTGCTGACTACCCGTCTCTACGTGTGCCCTCTTGATACCTTGCCTCACCGATCTGATCAGTGGGTTACTCATGGGCACCGAAAGCCCCACGAACTGCTCATGGTAGAAGTTAATCGCCACTAACTTGCCTACTACCGTCGACTCCTTGTTCCCTTTTTTTTCTGCGCAGCAGTACCCCATCAATTCGACCAACTCCCCCACTAACTCCATCTCCCCCATGTCTTTTTGCAGCCAACACCCCTTCCCGACCAACGATCGCCAGCTCACCCACATCCTCCAATTCTCCTGGTAAGTTTTTCGAGACGAAGCTGCAACTCTTCCAAATGCGTACTCTCTCGCAATATCTCCGAACACATTAGCTGCTCCCCCGGTCCCAGTTCCTCCACCTGCCAAGCGATTTCGGGACATTCTGCGTTCAGTTTCTCGGGAATCTGCTCCTCCCGCCACCTAGTCAGACCATCTGCCAACCTGTTATTGACCCCCCGTACGTGCCTTGCCTGAAAACACCACCTTCCCCTTGCTTCCAACGCCCCCATCATTCTCATCGATGCCCCTACTCTCGCTTGTTTCTTACCCCCCCCCCTCGACACCTCTTTACCCAGGTTACGGCTGCTTCGTTATCTGCCCTCATCAAAACTGCCTCCCCCTTCCTACCCGGTCTCTCCCCCCTCATGTCCACCATTACGAACGCCGTCACCACCATGGCCATGACCTCCAGCAGGTTAATGGAAATTAAATCAGCTACCGCCTGCCCCCCCCTTATCGTACGTTTCTGTACCTCTTCTGGCAGGGCGAATCTCCAGTACACCCCCGTTTCCATGCACAACCCCCCTATCGCTGTCAATGAAGCGTCCGAAAACCAGGTTCTACTCGGCCGTTGCTTCACGAAGCTGAAAGACGGTGCTGTTATGCTCTCTCCCCTGTACCTCCCCCCCGTCTCCAAAAACCATCTCCACCATCCCACGTCTGCCATGAACTCCCGCGACAACCGTAAAACTCGTCTCGCTTCCTTCTGCTTTCTGAACCTACCCCACGCACCCCCCCCCCCGGCCCGCTCCACCCCATCAAGATGCAGATTAGATAACTGCAGAAGCCGACGGACGAAGTACCGTCCGGGCCGGATTACAAAGGATGCGTGGTGCAACTTCCCTGCCAACACTAGCACCTCCCTCACCGTTGCCGTCTGCCGCCCTGCTGGCCACTGTGCCAATCGCGCGCGTAATTCGTCTACCTTTCGTTTCGGGAGGGCAATAGTCATGCTCTCTGTGTCAACATCGTACCCCAACACCTCTTGTCGCGTTGCCCAGCCTGTCACCTTTTTCCCCGAAAGTAACGGTTCCTCCCCTTCTGACCTCTCGCCCATAGCCTGCTCGTGGATTCCCGCTAGCGATCGAGACAAGTCCAAGCACCGCGCCCCTTCCGGATCCCGCTGAACCTCTACTGAGATGGCATCATCCATAAAAAAAACCCACAAAGGCTGGGTCGTCCGGCCCTCCCCCGTGCGCTGGCCGCACTACGCACTCTGCCGGCCACTGTGCTATCGGACACCCCGTTGCCTGCGCAACGGTCACGTGCTCTACCGCGCGGTCTCCCGCCCTCGAGAACGACGCGGATGCTCTCGTGGTGTTACGTTGAGCATGCTGCATCGCAGCTGATATCACTCCCCACCACCCCGGACTACCCCTCCACCCAAACTGCAAGCGCAAATCGACGAAAAGGTACTCCCCCAGTACATACCCGAAAGCCGCTGCACCGTCAGGGTCTACTGGGATCTGTCTGAACGCCCATTTTTTTAATAATAATTCGCGCTCGATCCCCGAACTTAACCCTCAACCCCAGTACCCTTTGTAAAACCTCATGCATCACCCCCGCCAGCGCACATGCCGGAATCTCATCCCAATCCGTCGTCGAGTTCACCGACCCGCGTCCATTTTCGTGCTCGAATGTCATGTCGTGGATTATCCTTATCTTTTCGCGCTCTTCTACGACCCCAACTGGGGACACCCGCAGCCCCGGGATCTTCTCTGCTTGCTTCTTCGGGAAAACAATCGCCCTTCCCCCCGCCACGTCCGCAACCGCTTTTTCCCACACTGCGTCGCTAAATTTCTGCGCGCTTGAATGGTTTCCATATGCTAGTTCCTGTGCAAGGTCCCCCCCTGGCCTAACGTCTACCGGTACCCCCACGCGCGCTATGTGCCTCAACTTGTCGAATTCCGGGAATTGGTGCTTGTCCCCGAAGAACGCTTGTACGCGCTCTGGATCCATGTGGGGTGCTGTCAACGAACCCCCCAACCATTGCACCACCACCCTCCCTCCCCCCCTTCCCCCGCCTCGGTTACTCGTGACAAAACCGCCCCAGCCGTCGTAGCTAAAACTCGCACTAAGCTTGCCGCCTTCATCGATTTCCCCGACACCTTCCCCAACAACCCCTGTGCAACCTCCCAACGCTTCTGATCTTCAACGCGCCGGCCGGATATCGCACCTGTTTGTGACAAAACCACCGACCCCGGAGTCGGACCCCCCTTCTGGCCAAGCGCCCAACCCGAACCCCCCGCCGTCGCCCTCGTCGCCGTCGCCCCCGAGCTCGTGACGATTGCTCGCTTGGTTGGCTCCGCTGTGCCGCGGAGCCCGTGTCCTCATTTCTTCGCCGGCCCGTCGTTTCCCCTCCCCTCCTTCTCCGTCCCCCGTCCTCCTCCCCCACCCTCCCCCGTCCCCTTCCCTCTTACGCTTCCCCAAACCGCCTCCGTCCCTCGGCAGATACGCACCCTTCGGGGTTTTGTAGCTGCCTTCGTGCCTGTACCTGCACGGCAGCCCCCTCTTAGGCTCGTGGAGGCACGCACCGAGTTCCTCATAATCCCGGCAGGGTCGGTCGTACACTCCTTCCCCCCCCCCCCCCCCTTCCCTCCCCCCTCCGCCTGCCCCCCCCGCCCCGTCCCCTCCGCCCCTCCTCTCCGCCCCACCCCCACTGCTCCCCGTCCCACTCCTTGCTCGTGCCCCCCCCCCCCCCCCTCCACCCCACCCCCCCCCTGCGGCCCCGCTTCCGCTTGTCCCCCCCGCCTGCTCCCCCCTCCCCCCCTCCCCGTCCTCTCTTGTACCCCCCCGCGGCGTGCTCCTCGGCGTGTCCTACCTCCCCCAGGTGGATGGGCGCTGCCGTGACCCACGTATGTGTCCGCGAGAACGGCGGTAGGGGCAACGGGTACACGTCGCTCGGCCCTGGAAACGTGCTGATTTCCTGTTTCAACATATGTGCTTGCCGGGCCACCTCCTCCGACCACTCTTGGAGGTCTTTGTTAAAACATTGCACGAATTTTGCTTTAAATTGCTCCGACAGGGCCACCTGCGTATTCTGCGCGTGGAACGTCCTCACCCCTTGCGCGACCACCCGGAAACGCTTCACCAGCTTATTCGTCCTACGCAGCGACGCTTGGCCAAAGGCTTTGTTTTCGTCCACCACGTACTGCATGAGGTGCGTCAACAAAAGAAACACTGCCTCCACCCTGTGGTCCAGCGACACCTGCGCGCTCCCCCCCCCCCCCCCCCTAAGCCAAAATGGTCCCTCTGCGCGAAATTCCGCACATCAATGTTGCTCAGCGCTGCTACCTGCTGTGCCCCTTCCCCCTTGACGATGAAAGTCCCTGTAATCGTGCCCAAAGCCTCCGCCGAATCAAAGGGTGGGGGTTTCCCATCCCCGCGCAGTGATGACCAGACCACTGTTGTGCGGTTGCTCTTGCGCCACATCGTCTCCGCTACTGATGGCTTGCTTCCCCGCTCCCCACCTCCCCATCCCCATCCCTCCCCCCCCCCCCAACCTTGCAACCCGGACGAGAAATTCGATGCTCCTCCCTCCCCCCACTGCGACCTGGTGCTGAGTAATGAACTGCTGCCTTCCCCCCACCCGGGAGCTGCTTCGTGCTGTGACTGCCGGTGCAACCTCCGTGCTCCCCTCTCCCACGGACTTGTCTCCTCCCCCGCCCACCCCCACTGTCCTTCGGGTGCCCCCATCTGCTGCTGTCGCGACCCCGACACGTCTATCTCCCACTCGCTCACATCTCCGAACCCCCCGACGTCTGACTGCTTCTGCTGCTGTAGCTGCATGCTTGGCCGCTGTTGCTGTTGTCGCGGGTTCGGTACTCCCCCGCCCCAACCTATCCCCCCCCCCCCCTCCCCCCCCCCCCTCGCGTTTTCCCTGCCGCATTGCTCTGATGCCCACCCTTGTTGCTGCTGCTGCTGTGGTCCCCCCCCCCCTTGTATGCCCACCCTTCTTGCTGTGGTGCCCACTCTTGCTGTCGCTGCTGTGGTGTGCCCCGGCTATGCGGCTGCTGCGGTGCCCACCCCTGCTGCTGCTGCTGCTGCGGCTGACCTCCCGGGCCCCAGGGTGCCTGTGAGGGCCTGTTAGATTTCGTGAGCTGATTGCTAGCCCGCCTCCCCCCCCCGCCTCCTGCCGGTACGAACTCCTTCCACCCAACCATTGGGGGCCCTGAGACTCGTTTCCGGGGAAAAATTGGTCGTGGTGCTGCAGTGTGGCATGTTACATGGCCTTTGACTGCTCGCGGTTCCCATACGAGCCGTTCCCCCGCCCCCTACCCTGCGACGTGTACCCCCCCCTACCCCCCCTACCCGACCGCATTTGAGCTCCTTGGTGTACAATCTGCCTATCCTCGAAGTGCACGTTCCTACTCGTGCCCAGGCCACTCAGGGTATTCGTTCGCACTCTACCGTCTTCGCTGTTGCCGGGCCCTCCTGCTGAAGACTGATCATCCTCCGCGTTACCGGCCGCCCCGTTCCCTTGGGGCGACCCCCGCCTTGGCCCTGGGCCTCCCACAAGATTGTCGTGCTCCTCGTCCTGCTGCTGTATCGCGGTAAGAGATTCCGCCATCCTGCCCGTCGACCCTCCCAACGCACCGGCTCAACGACTGCTGACCACTTGACGACTCCTTGACGTCCTAAAAAAAGAACTAGATGACTCCCTGACGTCCCCTGCCCGGTTCTATTCAGCTCGTGCAGGGCCTTGCCCGTCCACAATCTGTTCTGGATACTCGCTGCCCGACGACCCCGCTTCACACCGCTCTACCGCTGCTTGCTCGTATCTGAACTGCTTTGGTCTTTCTTCCTCAATCATCCGGGTTTTTCTGTTATTTTTCATTCATACCCCCGTACTAAACATCCCTTGTTATTATATGGGAAACCCTCCGAAACCGTCTCATTCCTTCACTGGTTTATCTTTTCTACCCGTTGCCCCCAAACACCAGGTTGCCCCTACGACAACCTTCCTCTTTTTTATGTGATTTTCATTTTATTTCTTTGCATAGTAATATCGAGGCACGAGAAAATGCGAGTTTTACACGTACGGAAGAAGTTTGGGCAACCAATCAGACTAACGCGGGTTAATGTACGTAACAATTGGATAGCCTTGAGACACACCTTGCTGCCTAGTAGTTGCTGACCAGCGAGCCCAAGACGTTGTCAAGCAGAGTCAGAGCTACACGAGAAGAGTAAATAAAGGTTTGAAACAGATTAGTTTGAGTTGAAGAGGACTTGGTGTTGAGCGTCCGATCTGATCTGTTTGAACGCTGAGCAGGCAGGGTTTTCGCCAGCCAGACACTTTTTTATTTTAGTTTCTTGATCGAGGGACCTTCCTTGGAGAGACTCGTTCGTGGTGTCTTGTGAGTGTACGAGAGCAGCTAGCTGCGGGTTTGGACGGAAAACCTTGGGGAGCATGTCGGAGGGCATGGCAAGCGTGGCCGGACAAGCCAACACAGGAGCGAATCGCCAAGATCGGTACCTCTGGTATATCGTAGCACAGTGAGGGCCGCTCCTAACGAACCGAAAAAAAATCACGATTCGTAACTTTTTGGCATGCATGCCAAAAGATCACGGCCCGTGACATTTCAGTTCTAAGGAAAAAAGCCGAAAAACGTCGCGTTTCGTGATATTTTCAAATAGTGAAAATTCCGATATTTCAAACCCAACGTTTTTTGGGGGTGGAGCCAACTCTCGAGAGTGGGGCACGGCCACGCCGGGCTGGGCCGTCCGCACCTGGCCCAGCCCGTTATATATTCGAAGCACGGGCCGAAGCCTGACCCAGCCTGCGAGATTCTGATTTCACCGACCGTCGGCCAAGCTCGGTTCGCGAGATTGCATCTCGCAGGCCGTCTGCCCGTCCTGGCCTGTGACATCCTCAGGTCATTTTCGCGTTTGTCTTCCAGCAGCAGTGAGTGGCTCCTCCTCCTGGAAATTTCGAGGCCACAACCTCCTCGTTCGCCCGCGCCCAGCGGTGTCTTTGGGTAGCCGCCAGTTGTCCACAAGCGACGTACCAAGCAGAGTCTGCCATGCCCCTATACCGACCTTCGGATACCGTTGGTGCGCGTGGGTTGCGTAGTGCCTTGATCAGACGTATTTTGAGACACGATCGCGAATCGTGATTTTGTTTTTTTTAGGGAAAAGCTAAAAAAATTGGCGTCATGAATCGTGATTTTTTTTGTCGTGATTCGACAAAAAAAAAATCGACAAAAAATGACGATTCACGACAAACATCTCACGAATCGTGATTTTTTTTGTTCGTTAGGAGTGGCCCTGAGACGTTACAGGGGATGTGTACTGCTGTAGCACAGCAGTGTGGCGTTACCCGGGTAAACACATGTCATGCGTACAGCAGTGATGGGTCGGTAGTGTGTGTGCTTGCGGGAATTTTTACCAGACGCGAGTATGCATACTCTCGTACTTTTGCTTGGTACCAAACTCGAGGAAAGGCACGATTATTAATCGTAAGGATGCATTGTTCAGCAGAAGTGCGGATACAGCAGCAGGGTTCGTGCAGCAGTGGTCGTACGATCTTTCAAGTGCTCGTACTATTAATATTATTAATATTATTAAGGGCTGCTCCTAACGAACAAAAAAAAATCGCGATTCGTGATATTTTTGTCGTGAATCACGCATGACGCAAATTTTTCTAGCTTTTCCCTGAAAAAAAAACAAAATCACGATTCGTGACATGTGTCGTGTCTCAAAATACGCCTGATCAAGGCACTACGCAACCCACGCGCACCAACGATATCCAAAGGTCCGTATAGGGGCATGGCAGACTCTGCTTCGTACACCGCTTGTGGACTACCGGCGGCTACCCAAAGATGCCGCTGGGCGCGGGCTAACGAGGAGGTTGTGGCCTCGAAATTTCCAGGAGGAGGAGCCACTGCTGGAAGAGAAACGCGAAAATGACCTGAGGATGTCACAGGCCAGGCCGGGCAGACGGCCTGCTAGATGGAATCTCACGAAACGAGCTTGGCCGACGGTCGGTGAAGTTGGAATCTCGCAGGCTGGGTCAGGCTTCGGCCCGTGATTTGAATATGTCACGGGCCGGGCCAGGTGCGGACGGCCCAGCCCGGCCTGGCCGTGCCCCACTCTCGAGAGTTGGCTCCACCCCCAAGAAACGTTGGGTTTGAAATATCAGAATTTTAACTATTTGAAAATATCACGAAACGTGACGTTTTTCGGCTTTTTTCGTTAGAACTGAAATGTCACGGGTCGTGTTCTTTTGGCATGCATGCCAAAAAGTCACGAATCGTGATTTTTTTTCGGTTCATTAGGAGTGGCCCTAATGCGATATATTGCGAGACTTTTATCGGTGGTACCAAACTCGAGAAAAGGTTATATGGGTGTGACTGGTACAGCCATGCGTATACAGCAGTGTTCGTGCAGCAGTTGTTGTAAGTACGATATGTCAAACGCTCGTGCCGGGGTATACTACCAATGTATGGCATAGCGGTTTCCGGAAACTGGGGCGGGTGCAGTATTCTGGTAGAGCGTACTCTGAGCTATTGGTGCTCTGATTGTTTCTTGGTGGTATGAGATGATCAGAGCATACAAGCTGTGTAGCTGGTAGCGGTGGTAACTGGTATTTCATTGTCCTTCGCCACAATAATACGTGGATTGGGGTCTAACTGGTACCGGTTGCTCCACTGTAGCTTAACTACCTATGGTGGTACAATTTGCTGGTCGCCATTCGGGGGGGTCGCGTCGGCTTGCTCGTGCATATTACGTTAGCCGTTAATCCGGGGGAAGTTTTCACGAGCGGGTTCGTGACCTCCGTGGGTACACCGCGTATCGCCGCCGAAGCGGATTTCGTCGGTTCTCGTTTCTTCGTCTGCGTAGCACCCGTCGGCTTTCTCGTGCATATCACCAGTCGACAGGGGGACGGTGTGCTGTCGCAGTGTGTGCGCCTGCTTCAGCGAAGCAGGTGTTGTATCTTGTTGACTTCCTTGTCCATGTTTCGTGGTGCTATTGCAGTGCGTACGTCTGTTTCAGCGAAGCAGGTGTCACTCTTTGGCTCCCCGTCCGTGTTTCGTGTGCCATTCATCCGGGGAAACATGTGTCACAAGTTGGACAGTGTGCTGATGCAGCATGTACATCTGCTCCAGCACTACTCGTCCGTGTTTCGTGTGCGGTTCATTCGGGGGAGCGTGTGCCACAAGTTGGACCGTGTGCTATGGCAGTGCGTACGTCTGTTTCAGCGAAGCAGGTGTCGCAACTCTTTGGCTCCCCCGTCCATGTTTCGTGTGCCGTTCATCCGGGGAAGCATGTACCACAAGTTGGACTGTGTGCTGTTGCAGAATGTGCATCTGCTCCAGCGCTACACGTGTCGCGACTCATCGGCTTCCTCGTGCATGTTTCGTTAGCTGTTCATCCGGGGAAGTTTTCCGCGATATGTTTGGTGGCCTCCGCGGGCACACCGCGTATCGCCGCCAAAGCGAATTGCGTCGGTTCTCGCTTCTTCGTCTGCGCAGCACCCGTCCACAGGGGGGGGACGGTGTGCTGTCGCAGCGTGTGCGCCTGCTTCAGCGATGCGGGCGTCGCATTTGGTTGGCGCCCTCGTCCGTGTTTCGTGTGGCGTTCATTCGCGGAAGCGTGTGCCACAGGTTGGACCGTGTTCTGTTGCAGTGTGTGGGCGTGCTTCAGCGCTGCATGTCAGATATTTGCAGATGTCACAACTCGTCGACTTCCTCGTGCATATTTTGTTTGCCGTTCGTCCGGGGAAGCATGTGTGCCGTTGCAGTGTGTGCATCTGGTTCAGCGCCGCGCAGGCGTCGCAACTCGTCGGCTTCCTCGCGCATGTCCGTGTGCCGTTCATCTTGGGGGGTTCTTCGCAAGGCGTTTCGTGGTGTCCGTGGGTACACCGCGTATCTCCGCCGTCGCGGATTTCATGGGTACCTGTTGCTTCGTATACGCAACAGCCGCCTAGAGGGGGGGATGGTGTGCTGTTGCAGTGTGTGCGTCTGCTTCAGCGAAGCATGTGTCGCATCTTGGTGTTTCTTCGTATGCGTAGCACCCGTCTACAGGGGCAGACAGTGTCCTGTTGCAGTGTGTGCATCTGCTTCAGCGAAGCAAGTGTCGCAACTCGTTGGCTTCCTCGCGCATGTTCGTTAGCCGTTCATTAGGGGAAATTTTTGTTTTTCACGAGACGCTTCGTGGTCTCCGTGTGTGCTGCGTAGCACCTGTCCACAGGGGGAGGCGATGTCCTGTTGCAGTGTGTGCGTCTGATTCGGCGGAGCAGGTTTCGTAACTCTTCGACTTCCTCATTATTGATTGTACTCAGATACACGACATATAAGATCCATGGTAGATTGGGGAGTTCCACGCTGGAAAGAGATTCCGGCTGTAGGGTATTGGGATATCGGGGTAATGTGTGCCCACCAATGCCACTCGTCAGGTGCAACCCTACACTGCATGTGAGGCGAGTCAACTCTACAGCAAGGATGTAATATAAGAGGAGTTCGTGTTTCATGTCTGGAGTCAGCCACGCGTTCCCGTGCCAGCTGCGCCTATACCTTTAGGGATCAATCAACACACTAGTGTGTTGATACCGGTTATCTTCTATTGGCAAGCGTAGCCCAGGCCAACCCAAAAGAGGTGGGACCCTGCTTCCAGCATGTCTATTCTTTTTAGATGATGTGCTTCGTGGGGGAGCCAGCGCGTGTGTATTTTGAAGATGAGATCGAGGTCCTGGAGGAGAGGACGTGTGTGTGAGAAGAGTCAGGAGATGCCGCACCAGGAGAGCAGCAGCGATCCCAGCGGGGCCAAGTTTGAGCCGGACCTGGAAGAATCGCTTGGCACTGGTGGCGAAGGCGCTGGAGAGTAGTAGTTGCAGGGACAGCAGCAGCTCCAGCAGCACCGTCAGCAACGTCAGCAGTCAGAGGATTGCTGCACTTTTGTTGCGACGATGAAGCGCATGCAGTAAGCACCGTTACCGCCGCCGTCGTGTCGACCGCCGCGTAACCGTCGCTGCTGCAACACTCCGGGATAGCCAGGCATCTGCCTGAATCTGTGGGTTCGCTGCGCGCTGGCGACGCAAATGTAGAACGTATATTATTATATGAAAGAGAGAGTTTGGCCGGCAGGAGCCGGGGGGGAAGGTGGAGACCGCGGGAGCGACGCTGAAAGTGTTCTGGCAGAATCCGCCTGGACTGCTGAAGCACCACGCCCGCAGGTGGTTGATGGGGGGGGACGTTGCCCCCGAGGAAGGAGTCAAGGGAGAGAGCGAAGATGGGCGCAGGGGGAGGAGACTGCATCATCATCTGTTCAGGATGCGGTGCCCCAAGAGAAAGGAGGAAAGAGAAGGGATCGAGGCGGACTTACGTCCGCACCAGGCACGTTTGGCTTTGTTGATTGACTGCTGTGGTGACTACCGTTTTTTAAATGATTGTGTTTAAGAACGGTAGAGAATCTGCGAACATTGGAGATTCAGATTTATTTGGGAATACGAACTGGAAATGAAATGAGATGCACAGACGTATGCGTATACGTATAGCTTCCCTCACTGAAGTTTTTCTGTAGACGCACTGTAGGACTATGACGTCTGTCTGTTTTATGGTTGATTGGGCGAGAGCTCTGGTTGGGCATCGACACGAGTACGAGTGGGAAATGAACAGGGTAAAGAAAGGTACTCTAGAATTTAGTTGGGATACGTGCGAATGATGTGAGCTCAATGACTGTACGAAGACCTTTCGCCCATGTGCACCTTTTTGACGTCAATGCGTATCATATACAGTAAGAGGATTGGTATTCCCACCATTTTGCTGAGTTTGGCATTGCGTTGGTGTGGTCTGATGCTGGCAGAACCGAGCAAGTACAGCAGGAAGAGGTGTATGTGATGAACCCTTGTGCCCAACTACAGCAACACGTCTGTTTGCGGCATTTCACATATTTACGTCTTTGTATGCGGGTATCTCGTTTTTGAGTTGTTGGGTTGGTGTGTAGCACAACCCGCGCCACTTGTTACGTGCTAAAGGCAAGATATTTGCGGACGGAGTAATATATACCAGGTATACTATACGAGTACAGCAGCAGAAGTAGTATGGTACTGTGAGCTGAGACGAAAACGGTTTACTTGGCACCGCTGTATATGTTCATCAAGTATGTACTGCAGCATATATAGTGGTCGAGGAACAGATACATGGGTTTGATGTGGGACCAGATATTCTCGTTGACAAGTAGCTGTTTATTTGCAGTAGCATTTGAGAAGTTAACTATACCAAAGAGGAGTTTGCAAGCAGTGCATGCGTGAAAAGAGCGAAACACCCCATGCAGACCTAATCGCTCGAATGCACGTCCCATCCCTTCTGTATGCCGAGTCAATGCCGCGGAGGCGACGTTTGATTTCACCCAGGAGGAATAGCTGGATGACCCGAGCTGCGGTGACGCCATGAGACCGAACGGAGAGGCAGCCGCGGCGGAGGCAACATCAGTAGTGTTCGGGGCATCGGGGTGGTTCTTACTGAAAAGCGGTTGCCTGTGAATCTGGATGAATATTTTCATTGCTTGTAGTTTGGAATTGTTTTTCTGGTCGATTTGGATTCCGCGAGTTATTGGAGTTTTCGAGTAGTTTCAATATCAAATAAAATTCAAGTGAAGGAATGTATGCTATCTCGCATTACCGTCGCGATCTGTGTATCTATGGCGGGCGTAGGGGATAAGAGGAGACTCTTGTCCGGGGGAACGGGGTTCCTTGCGATCTCTGGCATTTAATTTCTTGGCTTAATTTTATTTTTGATGAGTATGGCTACTGTGATATTTTTCCATGATTTGCATTAATTTCCCAAATAATAGGGGAGCGGTTTTTGACGACACTAAAGAGAGACTATGAAGCGCCTGGGGGCGTGTGCGGTCCATATGAAACGTTTTCTGGTTTGGAAGGTTTGGGTAGTATTTCGGAAATTTAGAGTTTGATTTTTTTGGTTCTTGAAAATTTGTGCTTTTGTTCAAAGTCAATACTGACTGAGTGGTCTAGCAGGTAGTGCTATAATCCCCTAGGGTGGGTCGGGAGTTGAAGTCTCGCCGAATTCGTAAGTTGACATTTTCGAGCGTGGGCGCTGGAGACAATACGAATGATTATGATAGTGTGCCTGTAGACACCAGTAGCGTTTGGCGAGGGGAGGGCCCCGGAGATCACTGTACTAAGTCGACGAGATTCCACTGAATATCTTTTGACCAATTCCGCGGAAAATGCCGTTTTTACCTGACTGAATCCGAGAAGAATGCCGTTTTACCTGGCATTGGATTTCGAGAGTTTTTATGTGTTTGCAACAGAGAGGCTGGGGATTTGAGTATTTGAATACTGATTTGAGGATTTGAGTGTTGATTCAAGAATCTGATTTTTGAGTTACAGATTGGATTTTTGACTTTCTGAGTTTGATTCGAGTTGATATTTTTATTGAGATGTATCAGCCCTGCGATGTCGTACATTTTCATGTACAGAGCTGAGGGGAGTATTGATCATGCACAGGAGCAGGGGGGGGATATGAGTATGGTCGTGTATATTGAGTAGGGGGGATATTGATTGTACTCAGATACACGACATATAAGATCCATGGTAGATTGGGGAGTTCCACGCTGGAACGGGATTCCGGCTGTAGGGTATTGAGATATCGGGGTAATGTGTGCCCACCAATGCCACTCGTCAGGTGCAACCCTACACTGCATGTGAGGCGAGTCGACTCTACAGCGAGGATGTAATATAAGAGGAGTTCGTGTTTCATGTCTGGAGTCAGCCACGCGTTCCCGTGCCAGCTGCGCCTATACCTTTAGGGATCAATCAACACTCATCCATGTTTCGTGTGGCGTTCATCCGAGAAAGCGTGAGCCACACGTTGGAGTGTGTGCTGTTGCAGTGAGTGCGTCGGCTTCAGCGCTGCAGGTGTCGCAACTAGTCGGCTTCCTCGCGCATGTTCGTCAGCCGCTACTCCGGGGAAATTGTTCGCGTTACTCGTCGTGGTGTCCGTGGGTGCGCTGCGTGTCTCCGCCGAAGCGGACTGCGTGGCTACTGGTTTCCTCGTCTGCGTAGCAGTGGTCTACAGGGGGGAGTGTGCCGTTGCAGTGTGTGCGGATGCTTCAACGAATTAGGTCTCGCGTCTTGTTGGCTTCGTCGTCCTTGTTTCGTGTGTCGTTCATCTGGGGAAGTATGAGCCACACGTTGGTTTGTGCGCCGTTGCAGTGCGTGTGCGCAGCACCCGTCCATAGGCGGGGAAGGTGTGTTTTTTTTCAGTCAGTCAGTGATTTTCTGTCCTGGTTCGCGAGTATTCTTGGGCAATTTTTTGTTCCCAGGTGTTTTTTTTTTTTTTCTTTTTTTTTCCACCTGGTTACTTTTTCCCCTTGTGTTTCGCGAGTTGGACTGTTTATCCCGTCCGTGTGCGACGGACTGATGTTGACCTCAATCGCGAAACCGTTCAACTTGCAGCGCAGTGCAGGCCGCGTTGAGGTGTGGTTTCGTGAGTTGAAAAATGACCTGCCTGGGAAAAGGGCAGTTTCTACGTGTGTTCGGGTGTGGGTTCGTTGCGCCCGTGGCGATGCCACCTTCGCACGTTCGCGTGTAAGTCTGGTTACTGCCTTTGTTTTTCCTCGCCGGACCCCTCGTTACGTGCTGCGTCTGCAGCGGCGGATGCTCTATGTGGACTCCGCTTCAACGGCCGATAACCCAGTGACGAGTGGTTGCGTTGGCGGGAGTGTGCGCACGGAGGAGTACGCTCGGCACTCCCTGGGGATTGGAGGCGCAACGAACTCGTCGAAAGGGGCAGCTGTACCAGAGGGGTTGCATCTCCGATTGATAAGCGTTGTTGAAGGAGTCGTGTGGCGTGGGTGGAAGACGAGCCTGCTTTGCTTGTTTCGTATTGTCTGACGCCGAGGGGCCGGGCATAGTTGACAAACGCTGGACGGAGGCGGCAAACAGGGTAGCAAGGCACCAGGCGGATTAGCAGGGAGACCCTGGCTGTGCTACTCGTACCATAAACTGCTGCCGCTACCTGGAGGGTGCTTTGTGCTTTGTTTGGTTTGCCTTATATTTTCCCTCGGTTCTTAGTCTTACTCTGTTGACGACTATTAATAGTGAGTGGTGTTTTTTTCTGTTTTTCTTATTTTTCCTTTTTTTCCAGCTCGTTCTTTTCAAGTGTCTGCCAGATCCCCTGCGGGGGGCACGATGGTTTGTTTCTTATATACATGTATTATTAAAAAACTAAGAAAGTACGTCGTCAGCTGTGAGTTCAACCGATCGGCAGATCGGTCGATACTCAACTTTGCAAGCTGAGTGAACCGCGTGCGTTTTCCGTTATTTCCCTCGCGATTGACTACTGGCCAGAGACTCCAATGTATATATATTTTCTTGTTTCTTTTTCTCTTCGAATTGTCTTCTTTGATTCTCTTTGTTTCGTTTCGTTTCTCTCTTTCATGGAATGAATGTGTATGTATGACGTGCCTGTCATGTTGTTGTTGTTGTTGCTGCTGTTGTTGTTTTCTTCGCATTAAACCGTTCTTTCTACCCGTCGACAACCAACACAACCAGTGTCCGTGCCGACTCTTCAATCCTAGAGAGATACAAGTGTTACAGCGGTTCGGTGCAACAGGGCAATGCTAAGGTAGCCGTCGAGAGGCCCGATAGACAATGGATTGATGCCGAACGAGGAGGGTTGCCGTGAAGAGGATTGCCAGGGAGGCTGACATGCGGAGCAAAGACGGGATCCATGCCGAGCTATCGGCCGACCTAAAAAAAGGGGACGATGATGAGAAATGCCCAGGGAACCACGCCTCCAGGAAGTCAAACCTCGGACGGAAAGGAGTGCGGATGTACACACAAGTTTTTTCCTGGCCAAGAGCAGTCCAAATACTCTGAGACCCACCTTACAACCTCAACACCTGGCCTGTCGAGAAACGGAGACGAGCACAGAAGCCGGCATGGACCAGCAGTATTACAACCAGCATGTGGGAGCCAACATTGCCACAGGTCAGACCAGTGCGGTAGAGTTGCGGGTTGTGGCGCGAGCAGGCGCAGAATGGGCCCACGAAGGCCGCGAGGGTAAGTGGGACGGAGCACCACCATGGGTGGTATCGAGCTACATGGGTTGGTATCGAGCTGCCTCCTAGCTGGCAAGTAAACACCCCTGTGCAGAGCACGCTTTTTGTATCATGGTGTCCAATCCGAGAATCGAACTCGGGTTTCCACAGCAAAACTCTGAACACTGGCAGGAGACGAGCCGGCCGCCTAGGCGTCAGAGCCCGGCTCCTCTCAGGTTTCGGAGGACCCGCCACCGCCGGTGAAGGGAAACCTTCGATTACCTGACCCCGTCGCACGCAGTCTTTCAGCGGGGGGGGAGGGGTGGGCACGCCAAAAGGAACCACTGGCGACAACGGTGATAGAGCGTGCCCTTCAGGCGCTACAAGATGTGCCTCACTTGGTCAGGATCGAGGCGGCGGACCTCTTCTTGAGCAAAGTCAGGCGAGCACTATGTAGTCAAGGAGAAGTCGCCGAGCAGAACGAGTTGAAAGATGCAGACACCAACAGATACCTGGTACCTTCTAGACGACCAGAGGCTCCTGTGGCTTGAGTTTGAACAGAACGGAGCACTGGTAAGGCGAGCAGCTGTACTAGCCATACCGAGTTGCCTTGTAGCAGACATTTCTTACTCTAGTGCCAACACGGTCACCTCGGAATCGCAAGAACCCTCTCGTTGCTAAGGGACCGGTTTCACTGACCAGGCATGTGTAGAGATACACGAGAGTACGTATTATCGCGTGGGTGTAGACGCAGGAAGAGGTCAATAGTCAACAGGTGGCGATGCTTCCCACCAGATTCCTAGAGCCATGGTAAGTTCTAGAAGTAGACCTACAGAAATTCCCCAACACGTCGGAGGCGGGAAACGGGTACCTACTGCTCGTTGTAGACAGAGCATCTAGATTCCCCTTCGCTTAACCATTACCGTGAAAAGCATACGGAGTAGCTTGTCTGGTCTTAGACCTTTGCATGGCATGTGGGGTGCCCTCATGTATTCGCGCTGACGGTGGGGGAGAATTCACAGCGGCAGTAGTGGGACACCTATGTCGATGGTTAAAATTCCCTATAGAGTTCGGGCCAGCAGACCATCCCTGGGGGCAGGGGAGTGTGGAAAGAGTGGGAACATGGATACAAGACGTGATATCCGAACGGTGTAAGGCCTGGCCAACGAGATGGGATGAGTATGTTGCCGCCGCTTGTTGGATCAAACGCACTATGCCAGACCTGGCGCTACCCTCCGCCGTGACCCCCTCCCTGCTTATGTTCGGTCGCAGCCCTCGCACAACCCTCGATATGCTGATCCCACAGATGGATGACACAGAGACCACAGGCGGCCTCAGCAACTTCATCGAGAACCACAGGCATAACATGCGGAGGTAGCGGAAGCACTGCGAAAGATCCACGAAGATAAGGAAGCATCCCGTCAGCGCCACAATGCCAGGATGTCACGGTCCTCCCCAAGTACAAATGTAGCGGAGGGAGACCTGGTCCTGGCACGGTAGAGCGACAACTCGCTTTCCAGACAAGGTATGGGACCGAAGTTGGTCACGAAAAATGGACAGGTCCGTGGACCGTTACCAAGGTCGTGTTTAAGGGCCTTAGCGCTGTCATAGAGATGGAGGGGAGAAAAAAACGATCCCGTACGGTCTCGGTAGCATCGCTCAAACCCTTCTACAGGCGCTCATCAGACTTGAGACACCCGATAGGGGACGAATTCGCACAAATAGCTTGGGGTGCCGACCATGGGCTCAAAGGAGACTCGGTCGCCGCGGCCCCGATGTATACTCTAATAGACCGCAGGGAGGTGGTGAGTAAAACAGGGACAGCCCGTTGGGAATATCGGGGAAGATGCCTGGACGGGGTCTCCTCGGACTGGATCACGGAGGCAGGATCCCTAGACAGTTTGACCCCTTTGCAGCTAGACACCTTTCACGCCCTGTGGAACTTGAACCCCCCCGACGCGGAGAAAACTCAGACGACCGCTCGCCCGAAGAAGCGTACGCTCCTCAGTAGAAGCGAAGCGCTAACCCTATATCCGATAGGAACGACAGTGACCAGATCCCACGCGGCAGATGAAAAGCAGATGGACCGGGTAGGACAGGTTTATGACTTCTGCTCGCCCTACTGGCGCGTCAGGTTCCCGGACAATGACTGGGAAGAACTGACGGTCTCGGAAATGAGGAAGGGGTAAAGCGAAGAGTTGAGGCAGACAAGTTGAACTAGTCCAAAGAGTAATGCCCCGTTGCCGTGACAGTAGCCGTGGTACAAACTATACAGCAGAAGCAGATAGTCAGTTTCGGTTAGAAAATAGAGTATAAAAAGCCCTGGTTGGTATCTTAACTCAGTATTTACGGACCAAGGTTTTCTCTATACGAAGCTCTAGTGTACGCACCGCCCGTCTTGCCGCGTTGTTGGCTTGCGCCACCAAGCTGGGGGGGATGTTACAGCGGTTCGGTGCAACAGGGCAATGCTAAGGTAGCCGTCGAGAGGCCCGATAGACAATGGATTGATGCCGAACGAGGAGGGCTGCCGTGAAGAGGATTGCCAGGGAGGCTGACATGCGGAGCAAAGACAGGATCCATGCCGAGCTGTCAGTCGACCTAAAAAAAGGGGACGATGATGAGAAATGCCCAGGGAAACACGCCTCCAGGAAGTCAAACCTCGGACGGAAAGGAGTGCGGATGTACACACAAGTTTTTCCCTGGCCAAGAGCAGTCCAAATACTCTGAGACCCACCTTACAACCTCAACACCTGGCCTGTCGAGAAACGGAGACGAGCACAGAAGCTGGCATGGACCAGCAGTATTACAACCAGCATGTGGGAGCCAACATTGCCACAGGTCAGACCAGTGCGGTAGAGTTGCGGGTTGTGGCGCGAGCAGGCGCAGAATGGGCCCACGAAGGCCGCGAGGGTAAGTGGGACTGAGCACCACCATGGGTGGTATCGAGCTGCATGGGTTGGTATCGAGCTGCCTCCTAGCTGGCAAGTAAACACCCCTGCGCAGAGAACGCTTTTTGTATCACAAGTTCTGTTGTCACAAAGCTACGCCACAGAGATACTACGTTGCCACGTTTGCAATGCAATGCCATGTCATCATACTGCGTACGACAGGCACGACATACACATTCCATGAACCAGAGAAACGAAACGAAACCAAGAGAAAAAAAAAAAAAACAAAGAAGACAATTCGAAAGAGAAAAAGAAACAAGAAAAAAAAATATATATATATATAAAACAAACCACCGTGCCCCCCCCTGCAGGGGATCTGGCAGACACTTGAAAAGAACGAGCTGGGAAAAAAAAAAAAAAAAAAAAAAAAGGAAAAAGAAGAAAACACCACTATTAATAGTCGTCGTCAACAGAGTAAGAGTAAGAGTAAGAACCAAGGGAAAATAACAGGCAAACCAAAGCACAAAGCATCCTCCAGGTAGCGGCAGCAGTTTATGGTACGAGTAGCACAGCCACAGGGTCTCCCGGCTGGTCCGCCTGGTACCTTGCTACCCTGTCGGCCATCTTTGTCCAACGTTCGTCAACTATGCCCGGTCCCTCGGCGTCAGACAATACGAAACAAGCAAAGCAGGCTCGTCACCCACCGACGTCACACGACTCCTTCAATAAGGCTTATCAATCGGAGAAAGGAAGAGAAAGAAAATGAAATGAAAATCACATAGGGTCAGCGTAAAAAAGAAGAAAATAAAAGGAAACGAAAATAAACAAAAACAAAAGGAAGACAAAGGAGGACCACGTTCGAACCAGCTGCACCAGTTGGTGGTACGAGTAGTGTAGGCATGTTCTATTTCTTAGTCTGCCCGGTACCTTGCTACCCTGTCTGCCATCTCCTTCCTGCTTTCGTCAACTGCAGTTTCCCTTTTACTCCTGTTCCCCCCCCCTCTCCGCATTTCCTTGGTTGGGTTTTCTGCTACTCGTCTTGTTGCCCCTCCTCCCCCCATTCCCTTGGACACCACCCACGGCGGATGCGCGGCGCTGCCTAGCTCAGCCTCAGCCTCGTGCCACCTCACCATGAACCTTTCGGCTGCTTCGAGGATCCCCCGGTACCACTTCCCCGACTTTTTTGCAGCAGTGGGTCACAACGCGGTCTCAACTCCAAACACCAAGGGAGCAAGTTCCGTTGACCCTTCGGTGGCTCGGAACTTCCTAAGGTCTTCGACTTTGCATCTATGCCAAGTCTTAACCTGTCCGCCAGGTCTTGGGTTCTCCCCACGAGCCATCGTCTCGAACATTGCTCGTCTGGGTAATCGATCCTTGCTTTGCCGTGCCACCCCCCCCCCGCGAAGAAGAGACGCCGTTTGCGGATGGTCGTTTCGATGCTCTCGCAACGTGTCATCTTGAGGGCCTTCGCGTACGAGAGGGTGGTATGGTCAGTACGAAGTCGGCGCTGGAAGCCAATGACTCGCAACTGGACGTGGTGGTGAGCCGTTCGAAGCTTGGCAAAGTGTTCCGCTCTGAGGGTCCACATCACACACCCGTACAGCAGGGTCTCAATCACCTTGGCCTTCAGCATTCGGACGAGAGGCTATACATAGTAAAGAGGATCAAATATTGTTAGTACAAATAGGAAAATATATAGTTTTTTTTGTGTACCATAGGTCCTATATTAACTATTGACCCCCGTAATAGTGCTTACTGCATATATACATACATATATAGGTAGCAACGTAGTATCTCTGTGGCGTAACTTTGTGACCACAGAACTCGTGTCTCTCTAGGATTGAAGAATCGGCACGGGCACTGGTTGTGCTGGATGTCGACGGGTAGAAAGAACGGTTTAATGTTTAATGTGAAGAAAACAACAATAATTATTATTGATTATAAATAGTTGATACACCCAACTTTGCAAGCTGTGTAATGCGTGTGTGTGTTCTTCACATTAAACCGTGCTTCTACTCGTCGACATCCAGCAAGCCCAGTGTCCGTGCTGATTCTTCACCCTAGAAAGATACGAGCTCTGTGGTCACAGACTACTGACACAGAGAAAACACACCGTAATGCATTAATAGCCTACGCAATACCATGCCTTCGCACTAGGTGCGGCCCACACAACATACATACATACGCCAGCAACCAAAATACACCATAAAGAAAGAGAAGCAACGAAGAAACCAAACCGAAAAAGTAAAAGAAAAAGGAGAAGAATCCCAAATAAATAAATAAAATGGGAAGCCAAACCTCAGACAAATACGTACCCCGAGCATAAGCCAAAAGGGACGTGCAAGGGGGAAGAAACGAGAAGGAAAAAGGGAACCATGCATCCCGGTGAACACGTAACTAAGTAAAAGGAGAAATAATGAGTGGGCCAAAATGCGCTCGTCACCCACCCACTACGTAGTACTTCTTTCATAAGGATAAGAAGGGGAAAATATAGAAAAATTTAAGCCATGGAAAAAAAATCAAAGCACCAAGCCAATACATACCGAACGGCCGCAGCAATTGGCGGTACGAGTAGCAAAGAAAAGTCCAACCTATTAGTCGGCCTGGTACCTTGCTACCCTATCTACGGTCTCTCTGCTACTCTCTTCTACCGCGGTTTCCCTTCTGCTCCTCCTGTTCCCCCCCCTGCCCCCATACACTTGCACGGTGTTCCTTCTACCCCTCCTGCTGTTACCCCTCCCCCCATTCCCTCTAACACTACCCGCAGCGGATGCACGGCGCTGTCTACTCAGCTTTGCCTCAGCATCGTGCCACCTGCCCATGAACTGTTCAGCTGCTTCGAGGATTCCCCGGTACCACTTTCCCGTTTGTTTAGCTGCAGTGGGCCACAGTGCGGTCCCAACTCCAAAGACTAAAGGGGAGTCTTCCGTTGATCCCTCGGTGGCTTTGAACACTCTAAGGTCCTCAGCAATGGCCCTAGGCCAAGTCTTGGGCTGCCCGCCTGGTTTCGGGCTCTCCCCACCAGCGATCGTCCCGAACATCAACCGACTGGGCAATCGCCCCTCGTGTTGGCGCACCAGAGCCCCCGCAAAGAATAGTCGCCGTTTACGGATGGTCGTTTCGATACTTTCGCATCGTGTTATCCTGAGCACCTTCGCGTACGAGAGGGTGGTGTGGTCGGTGCGTATTCGGCGCTGGAAGCCAATGACTCGCAGAAGGACTTCGTGGTGGGCTGATCGAAGCTTGGCGAAGTGGTCCGCATTGAGGGTCCACGTAATACTGACGTCTCGTCCATATCCCATTTTTATAGAATTTTACATAGGATAAGGCGATCGCGCGTATTTTGTATGTAATTAATTCCAGTGGCTCCCCTGGATGCTATCCGGGTCAACATCAATATATATATATATTTATAAATTTATGAAATACGTCAGCTGTGAGAGTTCGACTGATTAAATACTTGATACTCAACTTTGCAAGCTGCGTAAAAATTGGCCTGTTGACCTGGGCAGCATCCAGGGGAGAGCCACTGGCCTAGATATCTTTGACAAGGAATTACATTTTGAATACGCGCGTTCGGTTTATTACAACACTTGTAAAATTCGGTAAAAATGAAATGTAGACGAGACGTATTACGCAGCTTGCAAAGTTGAGTATCAACTACTCAATCACAGTCGAACTCACAGCTGACGTATCTCATAAATTTATAAAATTAATAGTGGTCTGGTGTCTGTTACACGGGGAAAAAAAAAGCGATATGCGCGCGAAATATGCCCGAAAACCAACTGTAATAAAGTGCTTCCGAACCTCGAAAAGGCGTGTACCGGGATCAAGACCTATTAGTAATGTTATATAGTGTTCTACTTATTGTAGGGCGAACAAAAAAGAGGACCTGTAAAATTAAACGTCGCCTGTGGCGAATTCCAAAAGGGGGCTCAAAATATATATATCTAAAAAATCGCTGAACGCGAATTTGAAAAACAGGGTTTCGTAAAAAAAAAAAACGCTACGGCGAACAAAAAGGCCGCAACATTTTTTTGGGCCTGCTGAGGCGCCAAAACAGTTGCGCGCCCAAAACCGCATGTTTCACGCGTAACCAGCCCTCCGCGGCTGTTATTATTGCAGAAAACGGCTATTATGACCAAAATGTCGCGCCAGCGCAACAGCGCAACAAGCAGCTATTAATATATGTTTATCCTTGCTTCGTACCTTTTGTACTGTGTACGTAAAAAAAAACTTGAGAACCAGGGACAGGGGTGCAAATACGAGAAATCATCATTCATCGCAACCAACGACAACAGACAGCAGCAGCACAGTAGTACGTAACCCCGAAATGCCAACGCCACAGCGCCCCAAGCCGAGCAGAGAAGAAGGACAGCAGCTCCCGCCACAGTCGGAAAGCAAGCTCTCACCTTGACACCTACTTATTATTATCTTAACGACCCTGCCTAATATTAGATGCGTCCTCTCGATCGCGAGTCAGAACTAGTCCCACAGGTGCACTAATAATAATGGAGTATGGGTACAACAAAACCCGTGTTATTGGTCTGATTGTTCAACTTCACCCGTACACACAAATCATACTTTTCTCGTACTTCGATAATATAGTCTCAGTTTCCTTGTTATTACGTACTAACCACTACATTGATAATACCATCATCACGTACGGCTATCATATTATACGGCGACAACCAGGGATGAAAAATAACCACCCCCCCCCCCCGTGTTTTCCTTTGTATGGTGCGGCACTGCTGTGCCCCGATTTATGGGGGACTTTGGTGGAACAAAACTAGTACGGAGAAAAATGACTGAGTTACAAAATTACCTCTGATAATTCTTTGCAGGAACTCGAATGAGCCTGTTTAATCAAGGGGGATCGCGGAATGGCGCTGTGCAATGTGCAGTTCATAATAATCGAGTTTTGACCGTCGCGTCGGAAGACATTTCACTCAACAGACGCGGCCGCCGCCGTATCTAAACAACGGCGAGCCCGCTGAATTATGTTGCAGATAGATATCATATGAATAAGCTACTACTTTTACAGTACCTGGTACAGTACTACCGCTGTAGCTTCCTCAACAGTTGTTTTTTACTGCAGGACTGCAACAGCAATGATAATGCCGTTGGACGTTTTATAGCACAAACGAAAAATGTTCACGGGTAGTATAATTTTCAAGTACCTTGTTGTGCATATTGTCCAGGGCATCACATGAATGAAAAAAAAAGATCTTCGATGCCCTTCAGTCCGATCAAATGAAAATCGGGTCAGGAGTGCCCGCATGTAGTATGTTGTATTACGGGGGACCATAGTAAATAGGACCAAAAATTGTTAGTATGAATAGGTAGATACATAGGTTTTGGTGTTAACGGTAGGTCCTATTTACTATGCCTCCCCCGTAATAGTAGAACCCGAGTTTCGTGGTAGGGGAATGGAATGCAAGTACTAGCTGAACTGGCCAGGAAGGCAGCTTCTCTTGTTCAAGAGACTTCATTTTGTGTTGTTGTCGTATTATTCATCTCCATGATGAGAGATGGAAGGGAACTGTTGAGAGTGATTAGATAGGGGCTTGATTCAAGGCATCAAGCCCACTCTTCTCTCCTTCCATTAACCCGCTAGACGGGTAAAGACACTTGTCCGAGGATCTTACCTCGGGCGCTTGAATATGTGCTTCTCCTCTTAACAGGAACTCTGCATTCGGCGTGTGGTGCGCGGCTCCCGAGTTACGTCAGGCAGCCCGCGGTGGAGGTAAGCACTATCAGCTGGGCTTTGTCAGCTGGTTGCTGCGTATATCACGCTCATCAAGCTCAGAAGAATATAATACAAACGGAAGGCTCTTAGGCCTGTAGCATTATTATCGGTCTTGTCCAACAGGACAGGATGGAAGAATAGGAGAGGGAGAGAAGTAAAGTGAGAGAGTGCGCGGTGCAGTCTCGCTTGCCTCAGCTCAACCAAAACAAAAACACAACTCGAATACCCTACATCAACCTGTAGACATATAGCAAACCCGAGTACCCCGGGGACCCTTAAACATCAGTTTGATCATCTGGGGTTCTCCCGAGTTATTGTGTTCTGAATATACCAAAGCGATATTTGATCATGCCACATATCTACTCAAACGGCATGTATCACACCGCTCTGCTGTACTGCCATAGCACCCCGTTGTGCTGCTGTGGTCTATTTCCTACAGACGGCTTATGTTTCCGATCAGCGACTCGGCATAGGCTACTGGCTACTGCTGGGTATGGTAGCTATCCTTAATATTACCTCTCGATGGAGGTGACATAGTCAAACTTGCTACACTCAACTATCTAATTGGATTACCCAACAACTAGATTCTATTATGCTATTGAGTGATGCTTACTGGAAGTGTCATGATCTACTCCGTCATATCTGCCCGAAAGTGTTAACTCTCGATACTTGGTCAGTGTACTTGTCTATAATACTCGTTTGCATATTTTACGTGTGCATTCGTTGCTATGCCGCAACAAAGCTTCATTACTCCTTTGCGGCATCGCAACAACACCAACCGTTCCTGCTTCGCTTATGATGGGTGACCAACGCTTGTACAGCTAACGCAACAACACGCATAACCTGACAATATTAAAGGCATACTACTGATGTGACAGGTTTGATGTCGCGGCGGAGGGACGTGGGAGCAACCAAAAGTACGACGAGTCGAGGCATGCAGCCACGCGTCGTTGGGCGCAGAGTAGAGGCGGAATACTCTGTGGGTGTGGGATGGGTGTTTCATTCAGCAGACGGTTTCAGCCTGCTGAATGCAAAACGCCTGACCAAGGTGTATAGCACATGGAGCGCGTGGATCTACACCGAGTGTCTTTAACGCTACCCAGGCAAGGAAAAGAATATGTGCAAAACCTAAAAAGTGAACTAAAGGACTAAAACCTAAAGGATTAAAGGCTAAACCGACTGTTCGCTCGCATATACGCATCATTCCGCGTGATAACGGGCATAATCGAGTATCTGCATCGCTCGCAATCGGAGGTTTTTGTCATAGTTTGCTTCGCTCTCGCCTGAGCGAAGCCTTAGAACCACTGGGACTGCCGAAGGGTCCAACGTACGAACTGAGGAGGCGAGTCAGGTGAGCGTTGACAGCTCACGCCGGGGAACTTGCCGTAACCTTGAAGCATGAAGGAGCATGAAACCTGAAACTATCACACACAGAACATGGAACCCGAGCGGGGTGTCACTATACATAGAAATACTTATAGATATCTCAACCTCTGAGCGTGCTCGGTTGGTACATCCCTGGCCTCTCAGAGCTCCCACTTGGGAATCGCCTCCATTTATTACCTGCCGGACCGTTCCAGCGAGTCTTTGTTTTATCCATTTCTCGTCGTTACTTTCAGTCCTTCTTTCCTTTTTTCTTCTTTCGTTTCGTGTGCTCCGAGCACGGTTGCGCGGGCGAACCCGGCACCGTCGCGGGTGTCAGCGGGTGCTGGCGAGTAGAGGGGGAGTTGCGAGGAGCGCGGTCGCCGCTTTCGTGCCTAGGCGTCGCGTGTGCCTCGAGACACGAGGGATGCATCAATAGGCTCTGTCTGGCCTCCATGTGTGATTTTGGATAGAGTACGTACGAGTATTTAAGGTTCGTTCGGGATTGTAAGATAATATTCAAGCGGTGCTTATTTTCGCGACCGGGCTGAGAGTCACAAGAGGGAGGTACCCCGAATGAGCACCAACATTGTCGAGCTTGCGTCGAGGTCCACGGTGAGCACCGGGCTTCCCGCGAGGCGGGCGACGGGGCTCACTGTGGAAGAGAGGGAGGGAAGCTTTACCCGGACTGAATCGGTGGCGAGATGGTCGCGAGAGGGGCGGGCGGCGTACGAGGCTGAGAGAGAAGCTCTGCAGTAAGATTTTTTTCTTTTTCTTTTTTTGACTGGTGTAAGGTGTTCCACTCAAGTAGTAAATTATTACACGAAAGGGGACGGGGATTTTTTTTCTTTTAGAAACTTTCGGGTTCATTTTCATTGTTTTTGCTGTGTTGCTGTGCCGTTCTGTGCTTTATCTTTCGTACATACGACGAGTACACAGACACTGCACAGAGCATATCGAAAGAAGAATATAAATACCCTACCTGGGGTATGTACGTATGTACGACGTGTGAGCGAGCATAGCGGAAAACCGCCCGCGACGCGAAGCATATGTGGCGTCCGAGCTGTTTTCTCCTGAAGCATGCCAGTTTGCAGCTAACTACAGGGGGCATAAAAAAAACAATATTCAATCATGGACCTCTGTCCGCTTCGCATAATTTGATGTTTCCTTCCTGAGCGAGCGTAGCGGGCGGCGTAGGCCGCCCGCGGAGCGAAGCGCCTTGTAAACCAGACAGACATACTCGGAACGATATTACTCCGTACGCTACACACTACGACGCCGCTGCTGGCCGTAGGCTCAACTTCCGAATGGATACCAGTCGAACAGCAGTGTTAACCGTCGTACTTTGATTCTGAAACACATTCCACACTGCCATGGTATTGTACTGCCCAAAGGGTGAAAGAACAGTTGAAGGCATGTTCGTGTTTGAGAGAGGCAAGATGTATTACTGCAAAAAACTCACAACTGCATCTCAAGAACGAACAATATTCAAACATCAGTTTGCTGACCAAGAAATGGAAATAACTACTTGCTGTAGCGGCCGACCACGTTTCAGCCCGCCCCTCCGTACAAAGAAAACGTGTGTGGTGCTACTACAAAGCAAAAACCTTGCACAAATAGTCTAGCAGCTTAACCACGTTTGTTTCAGACCGCCCTCTCCAAACAGAGAAGACGTGTGGTGCTACGTACTACGAAGCAACAAAATCTTGCCGTCCGACCCCAGGTGAGATGCAGATGTCCTCCTGGTGATCCAGATAGATGATGATGGCATTCAGCGACTCCAGAAGTGATGTTCCGGCGCAGTCCTACACACGATGAAGATGTCCCGCGACCCCAGAACCTTTGTCCCAGCTGCCCAAAAAGATCGATGATGATATGGCGATTCCAGAAGACATTCTCCCCCGGCAATCCCAATAGATTGACGATATACTGTGGTCCGATCCCGAAAAGACACTTCGGCGACCCCGCGTTGCTGTTGTTAGTGTGGCGGCTCCGGAAGCTATTCAGAAAGTTGTCTTTTCGCCAATCCCAAGCGCGTTTTTTGCAGCGATCCCGAAAAATGTCTTTCCGGCGATCTGGCGTTGATAAGGCGACCCCTAGCTGGCGGTCCCTGTTGATAAGGCGACCCCTAATTGGTGGTCCCTGTTGATAAGGCAACCCCTAGCTGGCGGTCCCTGTTGATAAGGCGACCCTAGCTGGCGGTCCCTGTTGTATTTATCGAAGCTAAAATGCAAAGCCCTGTCGAAGTCGTCGTCAAAATTAACGACCGGCTTGTCGTCGGTATCGGTGCGGGTTAGGGCGCCCACCACAGCCGTCGTATGCGTACTACTCGCCTGTGAGCACGGAACCTCTTGCGCGTAGCACTCGGCGTCGTTGTGCGTGGTCGTCCTGTGCATAGCGCACCATTTCTGCCCAGCACTGCCCCCTGTTCCAGATTTCTTCTTCTGGCGGGCGGGCTTTTTGCTGTTCTCGTTGGCCTTGGCGGGCACGGCGCACCCGCTCCTGTAGTGTCCCGACTTGCCGCCGTTGTGGCAGATGATGGCACTGAGATCAGGTGTTACTGAAGTTGCTGCCATGGCCGTGCCACGACCAGCAATCCTCGCAGTCCTGTTCCTCGACAGGCTGTCCAGGTAGAGGTGGCGTAGTACAGACTGAATCTTCGGAAGATCGAAGTCCGAAGATTCAGTCTGGGTCCTTCCAGGTCATCAGCTTGACGTCCCTGTACTCCTCCGTCAGACCCTGGAGAACGATGTCCTTGAAGTTCCTGTCAGTGATAGGTTCCTCCATCTCGGTCAGCAGGTTACGCAGTCGCGTGAGCTCGTTGATGTAGTTGTCGGGATCCTGTCCCCACGTCATGCCCGTGGTCGCGAACGCTTCCTGTGTGGCGCGTATTGTCTCGTTTGTGATATTCAGGTACTTCGACTCCAGCTCCTTCACCGCATTCTGTCCGTTTCTATGTGTTCCGCGTGTTCCTTCTGCGTGCTTGGTCACCAGAAGAGCCGCCGGTTTCTAGGTGATCAGGTATAGGATAGCAAACAGATCCTGGTTGGCTCGGTAATACGCGGCTTGGCGTTGCTCGAGAGACCCCGTCGCTCCCGACGTCGTGGTTTTGGAACTGGTTTGCCCCTACAGTACGTGAAAGACGTCAGGGCGGGCGATGCTCAGTGTAAAGCAAGCCTTCTTGTACCAGTCGTCGAATCGGTCAGAGTTCGTAACGCTGAAAGGCTTGATGCCCCTCGACGCGTTGGAAAGGCTACTCCGTTTGCGTGAGAATTGCCCATATTTCAGCAGAAGTTTGTTGTTGTTCACGTACTTACGATCAACAGCGAAGAATCCGTGTTCGACTCGGGGGACCCTCGCGAGTTTTGGTAACACGCGGTGTTATTTACTCTACCAGCAGCCGCAATGCAGCAGCATTGATAGTAGTCTTGAACTAGCCCGTCGCGCACACGCGAGAGCAGACCCCGCATTTTCCGACGATCGTAGTCGAAAATAATAGTCCCGCCGCTACGTACTCGAAACGAAACAAATGTACTCGAAAAAAGTAGTTGCCCCGCTTGTGCCGTGTTTTACAGCAGTACGTACTCACTTTGCGGGGTTGAAGTCCCCACCGTGGAGCAGTACTCGTACTTTCTAGCAACAGCTCCTAGATGTCGATGATAGTGGCAGCAGTCCCTCCCAGCAGCAGCTCCCGATGTAGATCGTGGTAGCTCTCCCTGAGATAGTTGTTATTGTGCAGCTTTCCCAGCGTCTGTGTCAACTCTGTCTGCAGTGTGTGCAGCAGCTCGCGCCTCAGTCGTTGTCGTGTCTCGATGATGCTGATGGCTCGCAGCTCTGTAGTGCTTGGTGGGTAAATCGAGGCTCATAACCTCTTAACAGGAACTCTGCATTCGGCGTGTGGTGCGCGGCTCCCGAGTTACGCCAGGCAGCCCGCGGTGAAGGTAAGCACTATCAGCTGCGCTTTGCCAGCTGGTTGGTGCGTATAATACGCTCATCAAGCTCAGAAGAGCATATTACAAACGAACGGCTCTCAGGCCTGTTGTATTTTTATCGATCTTGTCCAACAGGACAGGATGGAAGAAGAGAAGAGGGAGAGAAGTAGAGCGAGAGAGTGCGCGGTGCAGTCTCGCTTGTCTCAGCTCAACCGAAACAAAAGAAAACACGAATACCCTACATCAATCTGTAGACAAACAGCAAACCCGAGTACCCCGGGGACCCTTTGACATCAGTTTGATCATCTGGGGTTCTCCCGTGTTTTTGTTTTATGAATCCACCAAAACGGCATGTGATCATGTCGCATTGCTCAATCGGCACGTAACACACCGCTCCGCTGTACTGCCATAGCACCCCGTTGTGCTGCTGTGGCGTACTTGCTGCAGACCACTTATGTTACCGATCAGCGACTCGGTATAGGTTACTGGCTGCAGCTGGGTAGCATTGTACTTCAAGGGAATCTTCAGAGCTCCAGGAATTGGTACTCTTCGGATGTTACAGGGCTTTGATACTACGGCTGGTCCATTGACGATTCCATAGTCCATTACCACTTCACTTTACATTAGCCCATCCAAGATAGTCGTACATGCAGACCACTCGACGGTCGATGGATGGTAACGGAATCTATCTGAGAAGATCGGAAAAGATGGGCTATTCGAAACAACGAAATGAGGCTATAGTTTTCCCCCGCACCTCGTGGTCGGGCCTAGGCGTCACGGACAGTGTTATTGTCAGAAACGTCCGCTGAATGAGAGGGTTAAAACCCAAAACAGAAAAAGACACGGACCAACGATTTCACGCACAGGTTCATGCCCTGCCGACGACGCCAAGTGTAGCAGAACCCGAGTATCGCGGTAACGGAATAGAATGCAGGTACTATCTGAGCTGGCTTGGGAGGCAGCTGCTCTTCTTGTTCAGGAGACTTCATATTGTGTTGTTATCGTATTATTCTTCATGATGAGAGATGGAACGGAGCTGTTGAGAGTGATTTGATAGGGGGTTGGTTCAATCTGCTCTCCTTCTATTAATCCGCTAGACGGGTATAAACACTTGTCGGGGGAACTTTCCGCGGGCGCTTGCTATTTGGTTCTCCTGTTGGTTATCCTAACCATAATGATTGTGTACTTCAAGGGAAACTTCAGAGCCCCCGGGAATAATCTTCGGGTGTTCCAGGGCCTTGATACTACGGCTATCCCATGACCATTCTTTAGTCCAATACTTCTCCATATCACCATGTGAAGGAGTTGCCTCCTAGGGGTATGCAGGTGTGTCGGTGCTGAGGTACTCGCCAACCAAATCACATAGGTCCTTGTTTTCGATTTCACTCCATCAGGAGCATGGGTTATTGTATAGACACAGAAACCAGGAGATAAAGGGTACACGAAGCTGGAGCAGTGCTAGAGGGAGAGCATGAGACCAGCAGGGCATATTGTGGTTCCCTTACTCTTCTATGCACACCTCATTTGATAAGTGTGCCATTACGTCTTCTAAGAATCCTAAGCACGCATACGTTCCCATACTTACACGTGTGGACCAAATCACATTAATTAGCCCACCCTTGTTATTAATAGTCGTAATTGAAAATCATACGAGGAGCAAAACATGTCAACAAGCACATCCTAAAAACGGGAAGGGGGATGCAAGATGCGGCTACAGGACACATTGTGATGGTATCACATATCAGTAGCTATAAGACGGCGCACTACGTACCAGTATGAGAGCACGTGACGTGTTGAAACGGCTCCAGAGATCGTGTCAGCATGAAGAGGCAGGAAGATACGTACTACGAGCATGATATTACGTGACGTGCTACGGTAGCAGTAGTAACGGAATGTAGATTGTACATGTATGAAGACACATGGTTCAGGGGACAGTTTGGCACTCGACTTTCGCCCTCTGTCGTACTCTGATCTCGCACTCTATCATTGAGCTCCGATGAGATAAGCAACAAGAAGAACTTTACCAACAAGAAGCGTGTCCTCGTCAGCATCGACCATCCTGCGTCCTCCTTCATAAGGAAGATATTTACATATGGTACCCCACGTCTCTTGATGAGGCTATGAGACGCCTTTAGACAGCACGAACACGCACCACATCGATGACAAATTCACTAAAAATACTAAAGACACTACCCTTGTAAACAAATTCTACCAAAATGTGCTTTTCATGGTTCATGAACGGGACGGTAGTGACGGTATCGATTGGACGGGACGGTAGAACCGTCGTCGAATTTGGCACCACTGCGGTCCCGGCCCGCCGTTAATTCCACCTACCATTGACTCGTACCGTCCCGTCCCGTCGAGAACGTATCTCCTGTTGTACTTCACCGTCCCGCTCCGTCGAAACAAAATGACGTTCCGCCGTCAAAACCTGCCTGTACCGCCCCGTTCCGCCGGCAAAACCTGTCCCTACCGCCCCTTGCCGCCATAAAAACCTGTCCTTACCGTCCTGTCCGGTCGATGCCATCACTCCTTCCCGTCAAGAAACCATGAATACTACAGCTGAGTAATACTTCTTCTGCCTGTCAAAGAAGTCAGGAGACGGCAGTGTAGGCCTGTGACGGACGACCGTCTGGAAATACTACGTAGCTGGCCAAGGGAGTTGAAAATACTACACAAATTTAATATAACAATATCAATAAGTGGACGAATGTAATATCATATGTATGTGTACGAGTGTATCAGATGCACATACCATACGTACGGCATCTGTTAAAAAAAAAACATGTACGATCGTGCATATAAACGCAGCAAGTCATTTTCGAGTCTTCCCGAACTATTACGGTGGACCACAGTAAACAGGACCTGTGGTACACACAAATACCTACATGTTTCCCTTCTATTGCCACTGTAACAATATCTGGCCCTATTTACTATGGTCCCTCGTAATAGTGCGCAGGATATCATACGGATCACACCTCCAACGCCGTTGTCCTCGACGCTCGACACCGGTGTTAGTGGTTCGTCCCTAACGGGCGTGGCTGACGAACCAGCATCATAGTGACCACAACCGCAACCACCTTCTCCACAGCGCAGCAAAAGCAGCACAGCCACAAAAACAGCCGACGACTAGCACCACAAAGATAGAGCACGGCCACAGCACAACAGGTCGAGCTGGCACGGCAATCGTTCTTGGGGCCGGGGTCGGGAGGTCTCAGAAGATCTCGCCCGTTTGGCATAAAAATTGTGCTGTACCGTCCCGTCAGAAAAAAAATACCCCGTGCCGTCTCGTCGTGAAAAATGTACGTACTGTCACGTCCCATCGTGAAAAACAGTATGTACCGTCCCGTCCCGTCGAGCGAAAAAAACAAACCGTCCCGTACCGCCGTGATAAGTTTTATTTACCGTCCCGTCCAGGCAGAAAAAACAAGTGAATGTACTGTACCGTCTCGTCCCGTCGAGAAATTTCTCATCCAACGTCCCGTCCAGCAAACTATGTGCTTCATTATCTGACCGTTTCATCGCGTTTCGCCAGCATTTCGTTTCCCGCCAAACATGCCAAACCAATCCCGTCCCGTCCCGTCTCGAATATTGCCAGCTATGACAATCCTTGAAAACAAATGCGAGCACGGGTGTACCTGACTAATATGCTCCATAAGTACGATGGTCAAGTCTAGGCATACGATGGAGAGTCACTACTGGTACTGAACATATTATATTACGTACAACACTACTGTAGCACGATTCGTAGGTATTTATATTTTACCGGTGTGTCAGCGTGAAACCGTTGCAGAAAAAAGGGGTATAGCACGCGGAATTTACAGACCATTCATGCTCGATTGTCGACGTGCTATGCATTAAATTACTCACCGCGTATCTCCTTTATTAGCTGAGACTGACTGTTGCCGCGCGCTTCCCAATGTTCTGTTGTATCCAATGGTTTTCCACTCTATGTGGAGTTTTTTTTTTTCGCAACCGGGGTTAGGGGACACAATTCTGATACGCCAAACACAAAAATGTTGCCCGCGGGGGACCTTCGTTACGCGTAAATGCGCGTAACGTACATCCCTGTTTCAAGCCGGAATGTATTCGACTTATTCAAGGCATATGCTAAAGAGAAGTGGTTGTGCAACCATAATTTCTCGTGGTAAATATCACTACTTACGGAGCAATCCCGAAGTCCTGCACACAGTATATGATTGTTTTTTATTTTGTTTCTGGATTGCTCGAGATTGTATTTTGGCGGGGTGATTTTATGTCAATAGGAATGATCCCAAACACCGTAGTCTTCAAAATATAGCAAAAAAACGCTCCGTTCCTCAGCCATTGCTAGGCCCAGGCCTTTGAGGCACACCCCAGGATACGCACGAATAGCGCGCTGTCGAGTCACTGAACTCCAATTCGGCTGCTACATCGAGGACCTCCAAGTCGATCGTTGCGGTGGATGGTACATCGGTCAGCGGCGGAAGTCGCAAAAGAAGAGTTTCCACAGGATCGGCGCGGTTGCCGGACGGAAAGAGCACCGTCGGGACAAGCAAGGCGGCGGGAACAAGGGGCGAGACGACGGCGAGGTGCAATCGCGGCCGTGCAACTCGCGGCAAGGTGATGGAACGCTGTGCGGAGAGTCTAGGGGCCCCGCCGGACCCGAAGCTCTAATCAACAGCAGGCAATGCAGTGCGAGTGACAGCGGCTGCTCGTCGGCGCGTCCGGGTGACGATGTGGCCCGAAAGCGGCAAGACAGTCAGAGGCGCTAGGTTGGTTGCCAGGCGGCGAAGCGGCAGACGCGGCCGGATCAGCGATCGTAATGGCATCTGCTCCCTGCGAAGTGCTCGTCGGGGGAGGAGCATCCAGGGTGATAGATAGCTGTCGCGGCAGTGGGGGCTTCTGCAAAACCCTTGCCACCCCCTGAGGGTGAGAAAAAAACCGAAATGAAAGCGATGTTGGCGGCCAGGACGGCGATCGACGGTAGCGACGGAACCAGATACACGGCCGACGAATCTCTCTGAAGGAGCAGGAAGGTTGTCAATCTTCATGAGTGGCCCGTGCGCGCGAAAATCGCGAAAATGTGAATTGGCGAAAGGCAGTCCACCCAAGCCTACACCAGGGTTGGCGGGGAACGACTGTGAAGCCCGCAGGCTCGGATGAGGAAGATACCACCGTCTTCGACGGATATATGACTGCTAAAACCAGTGCGGTCGTGTGCTGTGGTGAGTTCTGGCAAGCGGAACCGAACAACCTGCGCTTCTGTTGGCGCTTTCATTGCGATACTCGAGTGGGTAGCGGAGCATAGTGAGGAACTCAAGCCATCCCTGGACGTGCGCGTTGTGATCAGCTAATTAGCCGATGCTCTCAAGCGCCTTGTGTGATCCAAAAAATGCAAAATTTCGTGTCCCAAAGGTGGTATCGGAGACGTTGGATGACCAAGACGATGATATTAGCTTCCAGGTCGAGCGGAGTCCAGGGCCTCCCTACATTGAGGGTAGTGTGGCTGAAATACGTGGTGGGCTGCCCCTACGCAAGCGCAGCGCCGAAACCATTGACGTAGGTGTCGCAGTTCACGAAAAACGACGCGGCCGCTTGCAGATGCGACGGCAGGCGTGCCCAGACACGCAGGGGCGAAGCGTGATGGTCCGGATTCAAGCACTCGAGCAGGGCAAGCGAGGGCGAGACTATGGTTGCCGCAGCTTCGAGGGGTGAATCTAGAGCGGCTTCGAGGGGCGAATCTATAGCGGCTGAGACCTGATGTGCCGCAGGTGGGCCACATGAGCGGGCGGCGACTCAGCTGTTAGTGCTGCAACGCATTCACCTAAACAAGCATTAGCGGAACGTAGGCGTCTCCGAGGAAGTCGCTAGGTCCCGAGGTCTACCATTCCAACAAGGGGAACAAAATTCCGACCGGAGGTGACCAAGTTTTCCTCGGTTGAGGGTAGGTCCGGCAAAGCCTGCATGTCGACGATTTTATTCCCTGTGAGTATCGTTTGTAGCGTAAAGAAGCGTCGCCGGGCGTATTTGTACCCCCAACGACACTCGGGCCGTGTTAGAGAGGGGTCGGCATCGTGTGCGGTAGCCGAAGCGTTGGGACTGTGATCAGCCGGCGCGTCAGAAAACATGATCGAAAACGCCTGCGGAGGACTTGGGCATGCGCGGGCCGGAGCGAAAGGTATAGGTTGCGCGATGATCTCATGAATTTCCCCGGGCGAGCTTAGAGTACTGAGTTGAAGAGAGGAGATGGGGTGTGCCAGGTTGGCCTCACTTGCGAGAACGGCGTCGCAGGCGGTGGAAAAATCTTTCCCGAGAAAGCGTTTCCTCGTCACGAGTAGGGATCTTGGGCATGGGGGTCGTCCGCCCGAAGACCCATGCCTCGCACGGGTCCAAAAGGGCTGGCTTCAGCCAATGCTCGGTGCCGGTCCTCAAAGGGGCTGCACTGCTGTCGCCTGGTTCTGCGCGTACTTCAAGGTAGCAGCAAGGACCGCGTCGTCCCGAACGCGGTCCCAGATAGCGCAGTCGAAGATACGCACGCCTCGACCGTGCGTTTGTGCTTGCGTAGGTCCGGTGAGGACACAATCAGCTCCGCTGCGCCGTGGTCCTAGAAAAGGCGAACCTTTCCTGCCAATGAATACTACTTCGCCCAGGAATATAGTACGTCGTCAACGACAAACGAGTAGGGGGGGCACATCCAAACATTGGAGGAGGGGGGGGGCTGGGAGATCAACACCACGTGCCATGTTGAATACTCGAGAGTGGGATCGACAACCGACGGTGCCGAGCCATCGGTGGCTGCAGTTGCGGTGTGAGGGGGCGGCAGTGTACCCTATGAGGACACCGGGCCCCTGGTGCACGAAACAAGTCCGGCCCCATGTATACTGGCTCAGTGTCACCATCACCCATAGGCGAAAAAAAGACAGAGGGTTCTCTTACTGCGCCCTATGGTCTCTGTTTTAGGCCAAGGGGAGAAGGGGGCTCTGACCCTGTTCTGTTTCACCAGAGCTGCGATTCTTCCCAATTTAACGGGCTTGCTGTCCAGTTGCGTGGAGTCACTACTGGCCGTTCTGGCAGTGTCAAGTTTATCCTTCTCCACCAGTCGAAAGAGTGTTGCGCACTTAGATTAGCGTGCGTGAAGACGAAAGAGGGAGTGAAGACCCAATAGACGACTTCCAAAACGGGGTCCGGGTGGGTGGCAACAACGTGCCCATCGGAGAGGGCTTCCTCCCTGTAGATCTGCTGAGGGGTGGGGACAAAGTATCCAATCTTGTCGACTCCTCCTTGATGGGAAAAAGGGTGGACCGGCCACCAAAAATACGAGAAAAAACAGTCGAGTTCATCCGAGACCTCGGGGTTTCGGTGTCGGCCTTCCCGCAACTCAAACGAACCACCACCAACTAGCCGGGGGAGACAGTGAGAGGGGCACCATCGCTGAGAAGAGCAATGCGCAGGCGGAAAAATCTTGGTGCTGCGCTGCGCGTGGCTTCAGAGAACGGCGTTGACGCGCAGGCTCTCGTGCCAGGGCTGAGGAGAGCGGCGCTTGAAGCACAGACTCTCGTGGCCTGAACAATAACATCACTGAGGGGAGCGGCGCTCGAAGCACTGGCTCCCGTCGCTGACGAGCCGGCGCTTAAAGCGCGGGCTCCCGGGCCCTGGTTGAGGGAAGCGGCGCTCGAGGCGCAGGCGTCCGTAAACGGCGGAGCGGTGCTTAATGCGCGGTCTCCCGTGCTCGGAGTGAGGGGAGCGGCGCTCAAGGCGCAGGCTCTGCCGCTAGCATCGCCCCATGAAACTTTGCAACAGGCGGGGAAGGACCCCGTGGGCTTGCCGCAGAAGCGTGCATGGCTGTACCGCTGCGCCCACCTGATATACGGGACAACGCGCTGAGAAAGGCCATCAGACGACTCAGCTGTCGAGGCAGGCCGGTGCTGAGCACTGGAGGAGCGTCGACCACGAGCGTCTCGTGAAATATGTATATTGATATTTTAGTTTAATGCTGACTGGGTTTTCCGGTGCTGGCGTTGCAGCGGACACCAGAGGCGGCGGCAACTGCGAACGAGGTAGGCGAGCGCGGGACGCCACGGTGGCCAGACCCAACCTGCTGGCTACCTGTTCCGTGCATATTGTTGCCGTCGTTGGTTCTGTTTTGCTGACCTTGACACTGGTCTTTCGCAAGCGTGTGGCTTGATCGGCGGAATTTGATTGAATTGGCTCTTCTGATTGTTCGAATCAGAGGGCTTGTCCTCGCGGCGGTATCGCATCGTGCATGCTTTCCAACGTTAGTATGCCTCGCCGTGGTCATTGGATTGTCCATGATCAGGCTTCAAACAGCCGCTCGCAATAATGTAGGGGTGTCAGCACATTTGTTGGTCTTTTGAGTGAAGGTCTTCGTAGGCAGTTTAGGTAGTGGCCTAGCGTTCTCGAAGCGCGGTAGCACGGACGGTCGGTGAACGTCGGCTGCTCCATAGAGGAGTTCCGTCGGTCTCCATGGAGGTACAGAAAGAGAAAATCTCATCTGGCGCGCCTCTAGGGAACAGCATTTGGATGACGAGTCAAGTCAAGGGTCGTTCGAGTGCTTGACATTAATGACAACGGGATTGCTGAACGATCCCATCTGCCAGGCGACTGGGAAGGCGAACGGCCCTGGCCGCGCCCAATTAAAGGCGGGCCGGGGCCTCGACGGGGCAAATGACCGTTCACCTGTCCAAGAAACAGGTAACGCGACAAACCTCGCCATTGAAGGCTGGTGTCTTTTTGCCAGATCATACCGAAAGCAAGACACATGGTGCCAACCACTACAAACAGCTTCAGAGCACATGCCAGAATTCCAGAATATGACTTTGGCCTCGGCCCGAAGAGCTCCCCATCCACGGCGATGTGTACTGCCTCAAGTACGAGCGCGGCTAAAAGATGCCCCCTTCTTATCAGCCCTACTTTATCGCCCAAAAGCTCCCAAGGCTTTAGGAAAAAGGAGTGCACGCACTACTGCGTGAAGCCACTAGTCGGGCGCGACACATAGCGCCAAAATAATCTCATTGCCACCAACCCCAACAGTATCAAGCAAAATCCCCGAAGACCTTTGGAGAAGTGGGGGGTGCACACTCTCGTGTGTGCTATTGCTAGCACGAGCGCGACACTCGGCGCTCAATACCCGCCACCTCGACACAACTTCACGAAACGCGCGCAAGGGTGCGGGAGAAAAACGTGCCACAGGACTCGCAAAACGACAGAAAACTTCCCGAAAGCTGTTGCCGCATCGCCACAGTTGAAAAGGACAGCTCAAAAGATGCTGCAAGAGTCTCCCGTCGTATGGCTTCTCTGTCCAAGGCTTGAGAGACCTGTGGGCCAGTGCCGAAAGAAAAGGCGTCTAAAGCGGAGGGAAGTCGGTGGTGGTCGGCATGTCGGATGCTATAGCACGTATGAAAACTTTGCGAAGGAGGGGGGGGTGGGGTGGGGTGTTCATCGTCATGCATGGCCGTAGTCGTATGACCATAGACCCTCGCGTCCCTTCAATGACGGGACGGAGAACGTCGGATTTTCACCGACCAGGCAGACATTGCTTGCACCATGCACGAAGCGCCGTGAGGTCTTGGACGAGTCGCATGAAGGGTGAGCTTAGGTTAGCTGCATCCTACTCAGAACCGCGTTTGAGGCGGATTTTCTTGCGTATGGATGACAGCATCGATGAATTGATTTCATTTCTGGTGTGGCTACTTCCAGAGACAGCAACGGGTTGAAACTGCCTCTTGCACCCTGGTCTGCTTATCATGGCAGCAAGACACCAAAAATGTGACAATAAAGTAGAAAATATGGTTGGTTTGGGTGAAGAGGTAAGTTAGTTTTCGCCACATAGCGTTGCAGCATGGGCGGGTGGTCAGCAAACACAACCCAAAGTACGGGTAACGGTTATACGGGGCGTTTGGCACACCTTCTCGAAGCAGCGGCCCCCTTCCGATCCGCGCGCAGCAAGTGTCAGAACAGGACGAAAGAGAAGAGAGAAAAATCCGTCTTCACGCAGGTTGGCCAACTAGGCAACTACAGCAGTACTGCAGGCATTGTTTTTTTTTTCGACAGTTCCACGCAAGCATAATGACACACGGTCTGGTTGCAGGGAGTGTGGTAACAAGGACGGGTGGTCTACGGGCACTTGATATCCATGATTGACAGACGAGAGCAACAGCGCAACACTACTGTATACCCCTCGCAACAATTGTTGACTGGGACTACGGCTATACGAGCAACGGTTATACGGGGCTTTTAGCACACCTTCTCGCAGCAGCAGCTTTGTTCGAAATATTTAGGTCAAACCACTGCCGACTGAGTAGCTCAAACGTTCGACCTATATATTTCGAACAAAGGAAGTACCTTCGGCCTCCCGCCGATAACATCCTCCGGGGTTGATCAGGCCCCTAGTCATTGCCTGGGTTTCTCTTCATATTGCCCCCCTCCCTAGTTGTGGATTCTTTTACTCACGTGGTTCACTCCACTTTCGACTCTTCTCTTGGTCGAGTACCCCAAGGTGCTTCTTTTGTTCGAAATATTTATGTCGAACCACTGAGCTACTCAGCCGACTGAGTAGCTCAGTGGTTTGATCGAAATATTTCGAACAAAGGAAGTACCTTTAGGCTCGATTCGGTCTCCCGCCGATAGCATCCTCCGGGGTTGATCAGGCCCCTAGTCAGTGCCTGGTTTTCTCTTCACGTTGTCCCCCTCCCCAATCGTGTGTTCGTTTACTCAAGTGGCTTACTCCACTTTCGACTCTCTGGTCGAGTGTTCTTTTATCGTGGTTCTCTCCGCTTGATTCCCCTTTTTCTATTCACGGCAGTAAAAGCGAAAATACGACGTCTGGCGGGACGCGAACCCCAAACTTCTTTGTTCAAAATATTTAGGTTAACTCACCAAGCTACGCAGTCAGAGGCAAACTTACCGAGCTACGCAGTCAGCAGCTAACTGTGTAGCTCGGTGGTTTGACCTAAATATTTCGAACAAGCCTCCTTCCGGCCCGCGCGCAGCAAGGGTCAAAACAATGCAAAAGAGGGAGTTCAATCCGTAATAACGCAGCATGGCAGACTAAAATACTACCGTGTATACTACAGCAATACGGCAGGTATTGAGGTAGACCTCACAACCACTAAATACTAGTTCCACGCAAGCATAATGACACGGTCTGGTTGCATTGCAGAGAGTGAGGTGACAAGGGAGGGAGATTTACGGCGGCTCGACAACTATGGTTGACGGACGAGAGCAACAGCGCAACTGCTGTATTTCCCTCCAAACAGTTGTTGACAAGGATTATTACGGCTATTACAGGGCGTTTGGCACACCTTCTCGCAGCAGCAGCCTCTTCCCGACCCTTGCGGCATGCTTCCGAGAGGAATTTTGTGTCCGTGTGTCAGTAAGACTTTGTGCGAGGACTTCCATCCTGGCGAGTCTTTCCGATCGAGCAGCAATGAAGTGTTCTGGGACCTTGCACGGCGTCAAGAACTTCATAACTCTCTGCGGTGCTGCTGCCGCTTTGCTGCTGCTGGTGTTGTGTCCCTTTGATAAGTTCTTCGGTTTGCTATGGGGCAGGAAGCAACCCTGCCATAAAACGCCACAAAATATATCTCAAACCCCATGGGGTCAAGACCTTGCAGCCAGAAGCGACCTAGCTTGGCCTTTTGCGAGCGGCGGGCAACGATCTCCTTAACGCCGTTAGCTGTTCCCGCTGGGCGAGCCATGCTTCTACAAGGTGAACTCACTTTTGTCACGATCGATGCGCCGTAGCGATTTGCGAAAGATTTCGCCGCGCGTACCGACTCTGGCACGAGCGATTGTCAGCAAGCGATTGTCCCGCGGGCGGGGCTGGGTCGCGTAGCTCAAGGCGCAGGGCTCCGTTGAATCCGAAAGTTGGCCCACGCCGCTAGTACGTGTGTCCATTATCGATTCGCGCGGTATATACGTCAACGTCGGGAGCGGTTTGGGACCAGCTTTTGCGAGGATGGGAGTTTCCTCGTGACGGGGGACAGACGGGCAGGCGTCGAATTTCCGCTCTAGAAAACGCTAGGTAGACCTAGGGAACCCAGGGAACCAAAGCAGTTCCCCAACAAATAATATTCCGGGGAGCCTAGGGAATTATAGCAGTCCCCTACAAAAAAAAAATCCGGGATGTATATTGCAAGGAGAGTTCCCTCGCTAAATAATATTTCGAGAGGTTTATTGGAACAAATGTGGGATAGATAGTGTAGGTACCAAAGTACGCCCGGGGTATTTGCTGGTCAACCACCTTACTTATCGGAGTCATCGGTAAGGCTCGGTGCGGCCTAAAAAACCTACCGAACAAGGTTCGGTAAAAACACGATATGGGTATCCGACACTTCGGTAAATTCGGTACGCTCACCAACATTACCCCGGGCAACGGCATACCCTACCGAATACATCCTATTAATAGGTCTATTGGTTGAAGAAAAGTCGACTACGACAAGCAGAAAACACGATGGTTGTTTTCTGAACATAGACCGTACAAACGACAAACAACGGAGTACAAGCAGCAAGTACATGTCCGTGCCGGGTCGGTTTGCCTCCGACGCTGCCTGCGGCTTGTATATTTTATTGCACTTTAGTACCGATAGATTCCAAATCCGCAAATCAAAGCCAAAAAACAAAATAACAAGCGAGTATCACTGCGCCACGAGAGTGCTGATATTTCTGCCTGGAAAGGAAACGCGATATTTTTACAGGAGTTAAAAACAAGGCTACGGATACAACGAAAAAAAAACCAACTGTAAATAATTCACCAAAAAAAAATGAAGGAAAAATCGCATCCAAATTAGACGAGACTGACCATGTCATTCTTGGGGGTAAATCACGCCCCGCAACACAAAATATTAAACTCGTACATGATACTTAGGAACGTGAGTGTTTCGAGGGGGGGGGGGGGGGGGGGGGGGGGGGGGGGGGGGGGGGGGGGGGGGGGGGGGGGGGGGGGGGGGGGGGGGGGGGGGGGGGGGGGGGGGGGGGGGGGGGGGGGGGGGGGGGGGGGGGGGGAGGCGTGAGAGGCAGTAGCGCTTGGTTGTTCCACACCGGCGCCCCTCACGCCGGCGCCTCTCCTTTTTACTTTGATCACCTTCAGGCAGAAACAACCCTGGGGTAGACACTCGCAATATTCTTACCAAGACCAAAAAAGAAAAATCTTACCAAGACTCCAAAATATATGTTTCGGAATCAACCATCGTAGCCAAACCACTAACGAACCAACCAACCGATCAATCATTAAATCGCCATCCAATCCACGACCCAGATAACCAAGATCAACCAACCGATCGCTAACAAACCAATCAATCAACCAACCAACTGCCCAATCGATCGATCAATCAACCAAGCAACCAAAAGATCGATCGCCGTATGAGTTACAACCGACCAACAAAATCAACCAACTCACAATCGACCGCCCGATCAAACCATCCGACCACCAGATCGACACGCACGGCGGTCCAAAGTGCATCGCCACCAACGCAGCCATGCACAACAGCCTACAGACCCCAACACACCTGATTATTAATCGAGCGTGCGCTTATGCAATGACACGCAACGACCACAAAAATGGTGCACATACGGTCAGTGGCTTCGTGTTGAACCCATCATTGTAAACGAACAGCCCGAGCCTGGAAAAAAATGGTTGGCATTTCAAACTACAGTAACGCATCATAACATTGTGCACCGTGTCCGGGTGCGCTTCCCAGGCGGTTGGTGTTAGGGTCCAGAGTCAGGTCTGCGCCCAGCCAAATTAACGAAACTGTCGTTGGATGGTCAACCAAGACGATGAAACGCAATCGTATACGGGGAGACCGCGGTTTGGCCCTTAAACGGACCGCCCTTCGCACCGAAACCAGTACGTCAAGACAAGGCCAAGAGAGGCCCTGAAAGACCGGTCTTCGGACACCATGCGGCAAATATTTGACGCGCCAAACCTACTTTTTCAAGCTTTAGGACAGACCGGCGGTCGATGGCCCGACGGTCCACGGTCACTTTCCTGATGACTGATGCCGAAGTTTGAAGCTCCACAGTCGAGGTTTGAACGTTTGGCACGAAGATATCTACCGCACACGTGGAAATTATTTGACGATTTTGGTTTCGTATAAATGGTTTAAAAAGTTGATGTTGGGAGATTGAAAAGCCTTGGATGCCTTTTTTTTCTGTTGGGGTTAGGCCACGATCCCATTCGTCAGCCACTGGTAGTAGTCGAACTGTCTCTGGCCGTAATTGTTGTAACTCTCCCGGATGAGGTCTAGGCAAAACGCCACTGTTTCACTCTTGTCCAGGTGAGGCATCAGTCGCTCGCTGCAAGCGGGCCGACGGACGGACGGGGATGGGTGGGGGTCGGGGAGAGGCGTGAACTGGGGGTTCGGGTTGGGTTCTGGGTTTGGGGGGGGGGGGGGGGGGGGGGGGGGGGGGGGGGGGGGGGGGGGGGGGGCGGGGGGGTGCTCACGGATCAGACAAACCTGGTTGGGTGTCGGGTCGGGTCCGGTTGATTCGACCCGACCCGTGATATTTTGAAACCCACCCCTAGCCCCCAAACCCAACTCTTGCAAACCTTCCCCGTTTCCTATACTCAACCGTGGGTGATAATTTGATACACAGCCCCTGTCAATGGCAAAGTTTTTCGGAACTGACGGTGAAAAAAACATGTACGAACTGACCGGTCACGCAAGTAGAATTAATCAGGACTTACATGTATGATCACTTTTCGTCTTCTATGCGTACCTTTATTTCAGGAGTTCAGTAGCGTGGTGCAAGGCTGCTATATAAAGGCCACACTTCCGCACCCCGGACGGACACATCATCGACGGATCATCGATTCCCGCTGGATGCATCATCTAGATCTTTCACGTCAAATAGATCCCTGATCTGTATGATCTGTTCGTTTTAGCTCACGTTGCCGGGTGGGAGATGTATGTATCATCTGCATGATCTACTGATGGCACATTTTTGCATCAGTACTATGTGCAGATCCTGCAACACCACCTCTCACAAAGGCAGATGAGGAACTTCAGCATATTTTCTACCGTAGATAGATCAGATAGATCAGATAGATACATAATCATCTATCTGGGGTATGCAGACTTCCACCAGGTAGAACAATAACCTGAGCTTCGGTGACGACGATGCTCTCCAAGGGGTCCTTCCATGAAAGCAAGCAAACGCCGATTTATGTGCCATCATTCCCAGCAACTTCGCGACATGCCGCTTCTGAACTTCATAATAGATGTTATTAATAGCTTATGTACTACCCTGTTAACAGCGTGTCTGGAAAAAAAAAAAAAAAAAAAAACGAGATTAAAACAATGGTCGATCGACCAGTTAAAAAATACACCCACCGCTTTCTACAAATATTTACAGGCGTGAACGTAGTGGTCTGGTGAAGGCTAGGAGTACTGAAGGTCTGAATTCCGCAGGAAAATCACCTGAGTTTCGTGATGTTCTCCGGGAGGTCCTTCCCTTGAAACCAAAAAAATGGTGACTCCTGCCTCATTGGTCCCAGCAGCAGCTTTTTTTACCAAACGCCGCTTAACTACTTCATCCTGCTATACACTAAATCACTGTAGGACTACCCTACCAACACTCTGGTCTGGAAAAGCAAAAAAAAAAAAAGGAAGAAAATATATACCTGGTATGGTCTATTACGCTCTTAAAGAATACTGGTAAGCCTCACACGTCAACAAAAATCCATCCTTCGCATCCTACGTTTATTTTCATCACGACGTGAATTTAGTGGCCTGCTCAAGGCTAGTGAACACATACTAGTCAGAATAGAAAATCACTAGGGCCGCGAGCTGGCCGACTCTGAGTCGGCCACCAGTTATATTAGGTGGCTAGGTATTACAGTAAGTTGCGTCTGGAAAAATTAAGGAAATTCCGCGTCTTTCGTATCCGACTTGGAGCGCGTTCGGCTCCAAGCGTATACCTCGGTTGAAGAAGCGGAGTCACTTAGTCAGCCTCTGCTATGCCCATCCAACCAACACTACTAGCTGCCAAGCCCAGCCACCAGCTCACAGCCCTAAAAAGCTCACCACGAGCTCCATGACCATTCTCTCCTGAGTGGGAGGGGGGTGGGGGGGTGGGTCCTTCCCCTGACAGCAGGAAGACGGCGACGTCTGCTCCGTCGCTCCCAGCAGACTTAACCAAACGGCGCTTACTTAGTTGATCGTATGTACGTACAAGTACAAGTACAAGTACAAGTACAAGTACAAGCAGGTGTCGTAGGATGCGTTGGCGATACGAGTACAATCAACAGGGAGCAGCAGTTCTTGGCCAGAATAATTCCGACTGATCGGGGGCTTCTTAACTTTTTTTTGGACTGCAGTCCCGACGTGGAGACAAACCACTCTAATTCCAAGTAGTTTGTCCCCGAAACGGGACTGCAGTTCCAACTTAAAGGGTTACGGGACCACATTTTTGGGGACAAAACTACTTAGAACCAGAACGGCACTACATTTTGGGGACAAAACTACTTAGCATTAGAACGGGACTACATTTTGGGACAAAACTACTTAGAATTAGAACGGGACTACATTTTGGGGACAAAACTACTCAGAATTAGAGTGGTTCGTCCCCGCCTTGGGACTGTAGTCCTGAAAGAGTAAAGGTTACTGAAGAAGTACCGATCACTCTGACCGGAAACATAGTTAATAGGACCTATGGTACACATAAAAACCTATATATTTACCTATTTTTACTAAAAATATTTGGTCCTATTTACTATGGACCCCCGTAATAGAATATCATACCAACGTAGAAACGGAGATTGTATTCCCGGTCAGAATGGAGCGCCGTTTTCTACACATATACGGCACACTAGACGCGACCCAACAGCTTGTTTGTTTTGTTTTCTCTTGCAAACATTTTTCGATGTTAAGCCTAGGTCATGGGGGAGTTTTGCTCGACCGATTGACTCTTCTAGAACTGCAGTCCTATAAGGGGGGCAAATCACCCATTTTTGTTCAAGTTGATAGTCTCCAAAACGGGACTGTGGCGGCCTTGGAAGGGTTGAGCGTACATTTCTTCTTCAAAGCCGTGTTTGAGTGCCATACATTCAGACCTCCTCAAGCGAGGAAGGAACCTGAGCAAACTTGCAGGTGAACCTCATAACCGTAGCATACGTCAACGTGAAATTGGCGTTGATGTGTACTTCGACCTTAACAACCTAGTCCGGCGAAAAAAAAAAAATCAAAATAAAAGCTAATAAAAAAACGATTCGATCACGTAAGTTCAGTGCAGAATTATCACAGTAAAAATCCCTCCTCTATGGCAAAGTCTTGTCGCACATCTTAATCTACAGCAAGCGGAAGGTCGGTTTTTGAAAAAAAAAAAAAATCACCTGAGCTTGGCGACAATACTCTCCGGGGGATCCTTCCCTTGAAAGCAAGGGAATGGCGACTTCTGCGTCATCATTCCGAGAAGCTTCACCAAACGCCCCCCGTGGGACTGCAGCGTCAGAAACCCGCACGTAAACGCCACCACAAGGTCCATGAACGCCTGACACACCAACAGAAACGCATACATAAGCATATGAAGCAACACGTTTATACCGGCATACGGCAATATGGCAGATGGAGCGTGGGAGAGAAGGACGCGGGGGGGGGGGGGGGGGGGGGGGGGAGGAGGGGTACTCATTATCATGCATGGCCGTAGTCATATGACCATAGGCGGGAGGGGGGGGGGGCCGACGTCATTGCGGGGCACAAACCGGCGAAAGTCATCATGTGTCGAACCACTACCCGGCGCGCGAGGAGCCAGCTGCGGCACGCGTGCTCCACCAAAAGCACGCAGCTTCCTTCAAGGGACCCCGCGATAAGGTAAAAACCGTACACACGGGACCTCCTTTTTCTGCCCACCATTATTGCCCACTGCTCGGTATACCATCTCTGATAAGGGACTTGGTGTCTGCATTAGGGCTTCCCCTTGCCGAACCCACGATTGATACGTAAGACCCCTAAAAGAGTCTATACCTACTGCGCTGTAGCTGTTGCTGTCCGCCCCTTGCCTCACGATAAGCGCTTGACACATTGACCAAAGGCAGACACCTTGCGCACGGAGCGTGCAACCGCCTCATGAACACAGCAGCAGCGCAAAACGAAACAATTTGTTTGTACGCCTCCCGCCCCCCCCACCCAGACGATCTCACCAAAAAAAAAAAAAAAAAAAAAAAAACACTTTCCTCGCGTGAGACTCCAACCCTGCCCTGCGCCTATATACCCCCTCCCCCTTCACCCTCTACACCCCCCCCCCCTCCCCCCCGTTGAACTCCCACTGAAGCGTTAACTGCTCTGGTCATAGCGAAAAACACAAAACCTTTAAACGCCTTAAAAAAAACAACCAGCAACAGCCCAGAACACGCGACAATCAACGAGATCCCCCAGACGTGGGTTGAGCCATCCCGCGGTAGGCATGCACCAGAAGTTCCTGAGCCCCTCACATCAATCAGGAGCTCAATATCTCACAACGAAGAAAAACAAATATGTTCGCGCCGCCCGACCGGCACTTCTGTGCGCGCTGTAGTCCGAGAACGAATACCAGGTACACGAGTAAAAGTTTTCAGCCTAACTGCTGCTGGTTCCTCAGTCGGGGAACTATTACGGGGGACCATAGTAAATAGGACCAAATATTGTTAGAAAAATATAGCAAAATGTATAGGTTTTTGTGTATACCAAAGGTCCTATGAACTATGGACCCCCGTAATAACTCAATATTTTTCTTTCTTTTTTTCATCTTCCGGCGGACTGGGAAAAAAATAAAGCTTAAGCTCAGCACACTTCGTGTCGTGTGTAAATCAATCGGTCCGAAACGTTGGCCCGAAAAGTGCAACAACCCTTGCCGTGGGATGGCTCTCGGAGCGTTTCTTTACCTGAGACTCCAATCCCCCCATGACGTCGACGTATTCTATGGGCAACTTGAAAGGGCACGTCTCCAGGGCGAAGTTCCCCCCGGGCGCCATCCCCAGGATGAACCCGAAGTCGATGTGAATCAGTCGACCCTCCGTGTCCAGTAAAATCTGCCAGGCATTTATTTCGTTCACAGGGCAAGGTTTCGTACACCTGTCAGATAGAAAAAAAAAAAAATCTGGGGCATTGACAGGTTAAGGTTTCGTACACCTGTCAGATAGAAAGAAGAAAAAAAAATCTACCGGGCACTTTCCTCTGGGGGGCGAAGGTTTAAGCGACCGAAAAAAAAAACAAGGAAGAAAAAAAACATACAAAAGGGACTTTTGGGGGGGGGCGAAGGTTGAGCGACCGAAAAAAAAACAAAATGGAAGAAGAAAAAAAAAAAAGCATGCGAAAAAAAAAATATATATATATCAATCACCCGCCTGCTGTGGGAAGAAAGCGCAGCGGTACCAACATATACCAACCAGCATGCATGCATGCCCTGCGCGTGTGCCGTACGTCTGCCTGCATTGCCCTTGGGGCACATTTACTACCCACGTAGCCCGGGCTGCTCGATGCGGTTGACGCTGCAATCGCCAAATTCTTGCGTGTTTGCGACAGGTCTTCCCTTTAAAAGTCCCCGAGGAGAAAACAGCGAATGGCAGGGCAGTTCACCATACAGATACAATTTCACCTGTACGGTCGGGTCGGGTCTGCTCAGGTTGACTCGACCCGACCCGTTAAGCTTCAAAACCATCTCCTGCCCCGACCCGACCCGTGAGCCCTTCAATGAAAGAAAAGCCTCACCCGTGATTAGGCGGGTTTTCAAGCACCGTTGACAACCCACGCCAAGCCAACCTACCTACGTATGCATCTCAAGATGTACGTATACAGGGAGAGGGGGCAGGGGGGGGCACAAGCATTTGCTGCTCGCCATAGTCACTTGACCATTAACCAGCAGGGAGGGGGGGGATGTACTCACTATCATGCACGGCCGTAGTCGTATGACCATCGACCCTCGCATCCCTACAATGCCGGCCGGGACGGAGCACGTCGGGGTTTTCACCGACCAGAGGCAGACATTGCATTGCGTCAAGCACGAAGCGCCGTGAGGTGTTCGGCGAGTCGCACGAAGGGTGAGCTGCATCCTGCTAAGAACCGCTTGTGAGGGGGCGTTTCTTGAACATGGATGACAGCGTCAGTGAATTGAATTGATCTATTTTTCTGGTGTGGCCACTTCCAGATCTATTTTTCTGGTGTGGCCACTTCCAGAGACAGCAATGGGTTTCAGTACGTAACCGCCTCGTGGGCGCCTCACCTTATACATAACTACGAACGCGACACGATCATCCTATCCCCCTCGTGCCGAGTAAAGTGAAGGCTCTCCCCGCACAAAAAAATGTCTACCTCGGCCGCCAGCCAGCCGCGCCCGTGGTGCCCGCCAAAAAAAAAAAAAAAAAAAAAAAAAAAAAAAACGGTGTACATACTCACGTTGCCGTTGTGTCGATCCTTAATTTGGAGCACGTACGACGCCAAGGAGTAGGCGGCGAGGCTGTTCACGAAGTTGCGCTGCGCCGCGAGGAACCGCTTCGAGGTGGGCTCCCCGTAGGTCCTCTCGAAGTGGTCTCGGAGGCTCACGAAGCCCGGGTTCTTCTTCAAAGCGTCGACGCTAGCAGGTCAATGCGAAAGGAAGAGGGGGGAGCGGGAGAACGTGGGGTGGAGCGGGCTGGGGTCGGGGGAGGGGGCATGCGATTTGTATGCGTGCGTTTCAGTTGAACTGCTTAAACGCAGTGGGAGCACGCACCATGGGAGGAGTGTGTAAGACAGGTGAGAGCGGGCGGGGGGAGGCGGGGCGTGGGGGGGGTACTCATGTCATGCGTGGCCATAGTCGTATGACCGTAGATAGACCCTCGCAGCCCTGCAACTGCCGGGACGGAGCACGTCGGGTTTTCACTGACCCCAGGCAGGGAGTGCTTGCACCAAGCGCGAAACACCGCGAGGTATTGGGCGAATCGCATCAAGGGCGAGCTGCATCCTACTAAGACCCGCCTTTGATGCGAACTTGCATATGGATGACAGCTTCGAATGAAATGTTTTTTTTTCTCGGTGCGGCCACTTCCGGGGGGGGGGGGGGGGGGGGGGGGGGGGGGGGCGGGGGGGGGGGGGGGGGGGGGGGGGGGGGGGGGGGGGGGCAGGATTAAAATCGTTTAGAACTGCCCCCACGTGGGGGGGGGGGGACAGATACCGGGTGGAGTGAGAGTTGAATAGGCCGGTCAAGGGTGAGGGGGGGGGGGGGGGGGGGGGGGGGGGGGGCGGGCGTGGCGTACTCATTCGCTGCTTGCCTCTGTCATTTGACAGTTGACCATGCATCCTTTTCGAGACGGAGCACCGTTCCTACTCCTAATATAGACACCTCCAACAGTTGGGGTGCGCAATGCGTTGTTTTCCCATAGAATGCATAAAATCTTTGGCGAAATATTATCCCCTTCCTGTTACAACGCCGGGACGGAGCACGGGGGCCGAACGAACAACAAATGGTCAGAACTACTACAAAGGCCACCTCTGGAACTCCTACCAGCATCATCACCACCAGCATCATCACTACCGATGCAACCGCTACAACGTGGAAGCACTTACCACCACCAGCATCAGCACCAACACGAACAATAGAAACAGCAACAACAATACACCAGCAGTATCATCAGCACCAACACCAACAATAGAAACACCAACATCGACAATACCCACACCAATACCCACACCAATACCACCGCAACACAACCACCGCTACCCCCACCATCGCCGATGCGACTACTACGGTCATGCATGACATCGAGTGCACCCCCCCACCAACCAACCACAACACAACCACAACCATCAACAACAGCGCCGCCGCCACCCCCCCCTCCCCGACCACCACCACCATCAACGTCGCCGGTGCCATCACACCCTCCGTCCCCTAACCACCACCACCACGATCAGCCAGGCACCTTATTGCGTCGGTGAGGCATTGCACCAGACCGGACGACGAGCCCGTGGAAACGATGACGTACGGTTGCAGGAACAGGTCCAGCCCAGCCTCAGCGAAGATTCGCTGGCACAGACCGATCAGCTGGAGCGCGCACACCTGGGTGGGGGACAGACGAGCGAGGACAGTCGAGCCGACGGCGTTAAACCTACCACGTGCAAGCACGTACAAAACAGCGCAACAGCACGCACCAGGTGTGAGAAAAAATCAGAACATTTTAAGAAATAATATTGTAGCAACACCAACGCTGCTGCAAAAAAAAAAAAAAAACGACAGCAATACAAACACTACCGCCACCATCACGTCTATCATCACGACCCACCCCCATCCCCCCTCCGCCACGACCACGGCCATCATCGTTATCACCTCCGCTGACACCAACACCTCCAACGACCACAACACCCGCATCCCCCCCCCACCACCCACCACCCACCCACACTGCCATCAACACCACCACCCCCGCCGCCGCCACCCCTCCAATCACCATCACCGCCACCACTACCACTACAAACACCACCACTGATCCCCACCGACCTCACCCTCATCACCACCACACCGCCCTCACACAGCAGCCTAAACAGCCATCGCCAACTCCCACCGCAACGACCATAACCCCCCACAACAACCACTACCACTACCACCACCCCAACCCACCCCTCCCCTAACGCTACCACTCCCCCCCCCCCCCCCCCCCCCCCCCCCCCCCCCGCCTGGTCGGTGAAAACCCGACATGCTCCGTCCCGGCATTGTAGGGATGCGAGGGTGTATGGTCATACGACTACGACGACCATGCATGAGATCGAGTACATCTCTCCTATCGAGTACCCCCCCCCCCCCCCCCCCCCCCCCCCCCCCCCCCCCCCCCCCCCCCACCGCCCCCCCCCACGTCCCCTACCCACCACCACCACGTCACCTCCTGGCGCATATCGTCGTTGCTCTTGACGATGATGCTGACAAGGTCCCATCCCGGCACCCCCCCCTCCGCCGACGCTGCCTTAATTCTCGCCCTCTTCCCCGCCCAAGACTCCCCAAAAGCTTGGCTCACACAGAACTGCTCGTCGAGGAAAGCGTGCTGTTCGATCACCTCAGCGAAAGCCTAGATTCGCAGACGACGATGGCAAAGAAACGACGAAATGGCGAAAAAAAAAAAAAAAAAAAAAAAAAAAGTTGCAAAAGTGACACATAAGTGAGACACATGAGTGACAGACACAAAACGTTGACACAAAAGTGACTGTATTTTTGTGCCAGGCGGTGGGTACGACTGGGCTAGCATCGCAAGTACGACAAGCTTTAAAAAAAGCGCCTACTCGTATCTATTAACATATATTTGTTTCGAGGCACAACAATAGTGAACAACAAAAATTTCGAAAAAAAAAATCACTAAACACACACACACACACACACACAAGAGTGTCACAAAAGTGGACACAAACGTGACACCAAGTTTAAAAAACAAAGAAAAACAAAGAAAATTAAAAAAAAATAAAAAACTGGCCGACAAAAAATGCCACAACAGATTGACGACGCACGGGCCGGTGCCGACGCCATCGCCAAGAAAGCATAAAAAAAAACAAGTTGCGATGCTGAAAGGGGAGAGATGGGGTGTACTCGATAGGAGAGATGTACTCGATCTCATGCATGGCCGTAGTCGTATGACCATAGACCCTCGCATCCCTACTGCCGGGACGGAGCATGTCGGGTTTTCACCGACCAGGCAGACATTGCTTGCACCAAGCGCGAAGCGCCGTGAGGTGTCCGGCGAGTCGCATGAAGGGTGAGCTGCATCCTACTAAGAACCGCTTGTGAGGCGGACTTGCACATGGATGACAGCTTCAATGAGTTAATTTAATTTCCGGTGTAGCCACTTCCAGAGACAGCAATGGGAGTACTATGTAACTGCCTCATGGGTGCCTTACCTTGAACACTACGTGATACGATCAATTCCCTTGTGCAGAGTAAAGGTTCTTTACCTCGCACAAATGATCTAACTCGACGACCAGCTGCGGGCGACCGCCAAAAAAAAAAATAATAATAATAATAATGTAAAAAAAAACGGTACCCTGGTTGTCTAGCTCACGTAGTGAGCGGCATGTTTTACAGTGTCGTTGCCAACCGACGCCAACCCAACCTATATAATATAGGGGGGTGAGGGGGGGGGGGGTGTACTCATTACCATGCATGGTCGTAGTCGTATGACCATAGACCCTCGCATCCCTACAATGCCGGGATGGAGCACGTCGGGTTTTCACCGACCAGGCAGATACTGCTTGCACCAAGCGCCAAGCGCCGTGAGGTGTTGGGCGAGTCGCATGAAGGGTGAGCTGTATCCTACTGAGAACCGCTTTCGAGGCCGACTATTTTGCATATGGATGACAGGGTCAATGAACTGATATAATTCAAGGGGGGGGGGGGGGGGGCGGGTTTATCTCTAAGAAATTGAAAAGGTTTCGTTTCACGCCCACAGCATGATCTAGACCTTTCAAGGCAGATGCTGTTCCGGCGCCTTACGTGATCTAGCTCGTGCTGTCGGGTGAGGCCCGCACAAGATGCATGATTTGCTGCAGCACATGTTTACTACAGTACAGTAGGTTTGATCTGGTATGTACTGCACAGATAGATCCTCCACATACCCTCACAAGGGGCAGATGATGAACTAGATCATCTACAGTAGATAGATCAGATAGAGATCATGCTCTGTCTGAGCCGTGAAAGGTGTGGAGTTGGCCCTCAGGGGCTTCAGGGGAGAAAAGGAAAAGGTCGGAGACGATGATGACAACAGCTAGGTCTACTCTGAGCAGCCCGGGCTACTGGAGGGGGGGGGGGGGGGGGGGGGGTAGTAGGACGTGCGCCCGAAGTGCATTCCTAGTCCTATGTGCCGTAAAGAGCATAGAGCTCGTACAGGGTCGATGCGATCGGTTTTTTACCGCTCGTCTTTTCTTACAAGGACGGCATAAGGGTGGCTTAAAATCGCTCTCTCTTGACCACGACCCTTTCCGAAAATAACCTTGCTCCGTATTGGCAAAACCTTCACCTTTCCCGTTTTGGGAAGAAAAAAAAAAAAAAGGGCACTGGAAAAAAAAAAAAACGATCGCATCGCCTGTGCAAACTCATCCCTCTTAGAAGTACACACGACACGGGCTCCAACATGATGATGCTTGCACTGTTGCACGCTCTTGTCAGAAGGTCGATGCATACCGCATTCCTCGTGTTATCGGCAGGGTGGTATTACTGGGGATCATAGTAAATAGGACGTACGGTACACACAAAAACCTATATATTTACCTATTTTTTACTAACAATATTTGGTCCTATTTACTATGGCCCCCGTAATAGTTATACCTCGGTCCAAAAAGGGTTAATAGCATTAATGGGTTTCCACAAATTTCGCCCTCGAGAAAGGGGGGGGGGGGGGGGGGGGGGGGGGAGGGGGGTGTATTCGATATCATATATGGCCGTAGTCGTATGACCATAGACTCTCGCATCCCTGCAATGCCGGGACAGAGCACGTCGGGTTCTCACCGAGACGGAGCACGTCGGGTTTTCACCGACCAGGCAGACACTGCTTGCACCAAGCGCGGGGCGCCGTGAGGTGTCGGGTGGGTAAGCTGCACAGTGCATCCTACCAAGAACCGGTTACGAGGCGGCCTTGCAATGGATGACAGCTCCGAATAAATTGATTTGTTTTATGCCATGGCCACTTCCAGACACAGCCATCGGTATACCATAAAACGGCCTCGTGGGTGCCTTACCATATGCCAGGTACACACCACGAACGTGATACGATCATTCCCCCTTGTGCGGAGTGAAGGTCTCCACCCGGCACAAACTCAGACCGCCAGCCGTGGTGACCGCCAAAAAGAAGAAAAAAAGAAGGGTACCCTATTAATAGTCGTCTTAACAGCTCACGCAGTGACATGTTTATACACCGCGTCGTCACCAACCGACGCCAACCTAACTTACATACTATGTACATATGTTGAAAAATAAAAAACAACACCTGTGATATCGACGATTTCGTCGAAGCTCATATTTGCAGCTGTGCGTGATAAATCCACACGGGCTCTTGAGGGGAGGGGGGGGCGGGGCACCAGTAGGGGGGTTCACCAAATTTCGTATCAACTAGATGCAAGGGTGTATTTAGTACCAGGTGGGGTAATACTCTGCGGTAATCGGGTACCAAAAACGGTTGATACGGCCATATTCGGGTGGGTACCCGGGTAACCCCAGAGTATCCGGGTACCACACCTGGTTGATATGGGCATACTTGGGTAGGTACCCGGGTAACCCCAGAGTAGCCGAACACCAAACCTGGCTGATATGGTCATACTTGGGTAGGTACCGGGTAACCCCAGAGTAGCCGAACACCAAACCTGGCTGATATGGTCATACTCGGGTAGGTACCCGGGTAACCCCAGAGTAGCCGAACACCAAACCTGGCTGATATGGGCATACTCGGGTAGGTAACCGGGCAACCCCAGAGTACCCGGGTATCACACCTGGTTGATATGGGCATACTCGGGTAGGTACCCGGGTAACCCCAGAGTAGCCGAACACCAAACCAGGATATGGGCATACTCGGGTAGGTACCTGGGTAACCCCAGAGTACCCGGGTACCACACCTGGTTGATATGGTAATACTCGGGTAGGTACCCGGGTAACCTCAGAGTACCCGGGGACCAAACCTGGTTGATACAATAATACTCGGGGAGGTACCCGGGTAACCCCAGAGTATACACCCTGCCAAACTCAAGCTAGCAAATGCTGCACAACATGGCCGGTCCTCCTCACCTGGTCCTTGCTGACTACCGCCTGCAGCTCCTCCTCGGAGATAAGCCCCTGCGCCAGCAACGACCTCGCCTGGGACACCGCCGCCGACTCCTCCTCCTCCTCCTCCTCCTCCTCTTCGCTCCCCTCCCTCCCCTCCCCTTTCTCACCTTCAACGCCGTCCATCCCTCGACGACAGGCCTCCCTATCACCACCACTACCACCACCACCCTCTCTCCGCTCAATCCCCCGACGCCCGCTCTTACCACCCTCCCCACCCTCACCTCCACTCCCACCCGCCTCGTCCCCTTCCCCCCTGCCTCCCTCCCCCCTCTTCCCTCGCGCGAAGCACCACACGGACTAACCCCACCTCCCCCGCTTCCACCACCAGCCTCTCCCCCGGCTTCCACAAGGGCCCCCTCTTCCACCTCACCCCACCCCTGTCCCTGCGATCTGTCAGCGGCAGCGGCGGCTGCACCGCCGCCCGCGGCGACACCCGTCCGTCCGCCGCTTAGGGGGCTGTGGCGGAGCATTTGGTGACCCTTGTGCGCCCTCAGCGCGTCAGCCACGTCCGAAGCTTGCTCGTCGCCGGTGCGCCCCCCCTCTCGCAGTGGAGGTGGCAACACCAGGTCTTCGTGGGCGTACGATGACCTCGCGACGGGCGACGGTACCGGCGGGCGGCTGCCTTCTTCTTGTCCGCTTGCATCACTTGCGCTTCCATCGCTCGCACTTCCATCGCTTGCGATCCCGCTTCCACTTCCGCTGAAGCTTGCGCTTCCACCGCTTCCGTGTCCGATTTCTTGGACGTGTCCAGTTTCGTTTCCGACGTCGTTTCCAAATTCGTTTCCGATTTCGTTTCCGTTTCCTTTTCCCAGTACGGTTTCATTTGCGACGTCGTGTCTGTTTCCGACGAAATTTCCGTTTCCGAAATCGTTTTCGATAGCGTTTCGATTTTCGCTTGCGTTTCCATCTACCTGTCCGCTTCCAGAAGATGCCGCGGGCCAAGCCGAACGTTCGACGACAAGACCGACGGCCTCAAGCACCTCAGGATAGGCCGCCTCCAGCGCGAAGCTGGTTTTGTCGCCATCACCCCCACCTCCACCCGCCCCACCGCCTCCACCGCCACCACTATCACCACCACCACTACCACCGCCGCCGCCGCCGCCAACACCACTACCATCACCTCCAACACTAGCACCATCACCACCACCCACGCCGCCTCCTCCGCCGTCCAGGAGGACTGCTTCTGCCAGTGATGAGAACCCTCCCGCAACCACCGCCGCCTCCACGCTATCCGCCGGAAAGCCCGTATCAGAAGCGCGGTCCTGTCGGCGCTCTTTGCCAGCAACCTTCGGCACGAACGGAGGGTCAGAGTGAGCGCGCTGCCGAAATATTGGGGGAAGGTTCGGTGCCGGCGGCAATTGCTGCCGCTGCTGCTCCTGCGACTGGTGTTGCTGCTGCTGATGCTGTTGCTGTTGCTGGTGCTGCTGGTGCTGCAGCGGTAGCGGCAGGGGTATCGGCAGCGGCGGCAACCCGTTGTCACTCGGACAACTCCGATGACCCTCGTTGTCTGATATTGACCGACCCAGGTTCCCCAGTCCTTCTACCTGCAAGTAAAACCCAGGGATAACGAGGGAGAGGGGAGGGGGGGCATCGTCGTGAGTTATTGACGTGTTCGAAATTTAAAAAAAAAACGCGCGGGATAAGGCCGTCGAAATAAAGAGGGCGCGGGTGATTGCGGTGTACCCTACGGCATGACTTTGCAATATCTACGTCGGCGGCGACAGCAGTGTCGATGGCGTCTTGGGTTTTCTTGTCACTGCCCCAGCACAACAGGGCCTTCTTACTGATCTGGAAACCCCGCCGGGCTTACCGCACTCTGCCATGATCCTTGCGAAATTTATATGAATATCTCGTAGGCGGGAACCGGTAGTTCCCAAGTCCCCCTTCGCTTCCCCCCCCCCCCCCCCCCCCCCCCCCCCCCCCCCTCCGGTCCCCCCTATGCCACCCCCACCTCTCCTCCTCTACCCATCCCCTCTGCCCTCCCTCTCTCCAACCCCTCCATCCCCCCTCTCACCTGGGTGCCAATGATGCCTTTCACCTCCTGTCGGTCAGACCCGTGCGAAACCCTCCGGCGGTGTCGGAGAGGAGAGGCGGCGTGCGCCCCAGCCTCTTGCACCGCCCCCACCGGTCCCTCCCTCGACCTCCCCCCGCCCGTCCCCCACCCCCTCGCGAACGCCGACGCCCACCCCGACCCCAACCCCCGCCGGCGCAGATGAAGTTCTCAAGAGCGTCGAACCCGATTCGGCAAGCGCACCACTCCCTCGTCTCTCAGCGACGCCTTCCTTCTCCTGCCCATCGCCCCCCCGCCTCCCGCCGCCGCCGCCTCCACCCACCCCCCCGCTACCGCTACCACTAGTACCGCCACTATCACCACCGCCATCGCTACCGGAAACCTCCTTCGGAGAGACTACCACCGTCACCTTATCGGCAAACAAAGACCTCCGGTCCGTCGGCGTTGCCGCCATCCGAGACGGAGACGACAGCTCTGGCGCACGCCCTAGCGTCGGGGAGGATGCCCCTCGAGGAACACCGACGTGCCCACCACCACCACCACCCACGTCACCACCCCCACCGTCCCCCCCCTTCTCTCTCCCCCCGCTCGGGACAATAATCTCACACGTGATCAGCGTCGGCGCGCGCTGCTTGGTCTTGAACACGTGTCCCTCCTCCGGCGGGATGCGAACAATGGGACAGATAGGGTCTGTGGCGCGACACACCGGTAGGAAGCCGCGAGCGACACCATGCCGTCCGCCACCTCCACCCCCACCACGGCCCCCACCCCCTTCCCCATCTCGATACCGGCGGCGATTATGTCGCTGGTTCCGCCGCATTGTCGTCTCATCGGCGTCCCCTTTCCCATTTGCGGCTTCCGCCTCAACCCTCCCCCCAGGTTCCGTCCTCGAAACGCCTCCTAACGTACCTCTCGCGCCATCGACACCGTCAGCGTTGACAGTTTCGTTAGCTTTAGCGGCGCCGTTGCCGATACTGCTACCGTTTCCGTTGCTCTTCCCGCTACCGCTGTCAAGACCGACACCGTCATCGTCACCTTCGTTTGCGCCGGCGGCGGTATCAGGAGGCCGCGCCCCCACCCCCACCCCTGCCCCCGATTCCCTTCGGCTTCCGCTGCTGGAAGGCTTGTCTGGCCCAAGCTCTGGAGGATGCGTAAGGCGACTGTCACCACCGCCACCGCCACCGCCATCGCTACCGCTGCTGCCATCGCTTCTAGCGCCCTGAAGAGCACGCAGCTCTATCTTGAGGTGCTCGCCTCTGTCCGTCGCTGGCTCAACGAAGCGCAGCCTCTCAGCGATGTCCACCAATGCTTGAACAAAGGTTAGTTGCTCCTCGAAGTACCTGGGGTTAGAGAAAGGAATGTATTGCGCGGCAGGTTTTCGAGATGGCAACAGGGAGGGGGGGGGGGGGGGGGTTAGAACGGGGGTGAAAAAAAAATACCATAGCTCCGTGGCTTGAATACGATGCCGCACGAGTATTGTTTCGGTTGTTTCGGTTTCAGGAGATTCGAGTCTGTTTCACTACCAGACCGATAATGAGTTTATGCAGAAAATATCAGAACACCTGCAACGATGACGGCATAAACACCACCAACAAAGCAACAACAACAACAACAACAACAAAATAACCAAGAAGAGCAAGAAGAGCAACGACAATATCACCAAGACACGCCACTGCCAGCACAAACGCCAACACAAGCACGAGCAACGGCGATACTTGACACCCACACCAGCAACACCAACACCAACAACACCACCACCACCACCAACAACAACAACAACAACCTAAGCAGCTACAAATATCCACAACCAACACCGATGCCAACACAAACATCAGCAACACCACACCCTACAGCCCTACACATCATCGCCAGCAGCACCACCAACACGGGGAACAAACCCAGCCGTCAACATCACACCAAGGCCAACTCCAACATCAACACCAACAACACGCCCACACAAAAAAAAAAGCGAGGCCAACAATAACAACAATAATAACCACCAGCGCTTACACCAACACCAACACCAACGACAACAGCACACCAGCACACCAACAACACCAACAACAGCCGCGCAAAAAAAAACCGACACGAACGCCAGCCCTGACGGCAGCACCTTATCACAGCAACACGCCAACACCAGCACCAACACCAGCATCAGCACCAACACCAACAGCGACAGCAACACCACACCAACACCAACCACGACCAACGCCAGCACCAACACCACCACCAATGCCAACCGTGACAGCAGCAACTATCCAAGTCAAAACGCCTGCACCAGCGCCAGCACAACACGCCAACCCAACACCAACACCAACACCAACACCACACACCACCACCAACACCACCAACACCAACACCAACACCACCACCAACACCAACACCAACACCAACACCAACACCAACACCAACACCGACGCCAAAAGCAACAGCCGCACTTATCAAAGTCAAACGCTAACCCCAGCACCAATAACAGAAACAAAAACAATGACAACAACAATAACAACAACAACAACAACAAACACCGACACCGACGCTAACGCCAACGCCAACACCAACACGAGCGAAAACCGGGGATGCGAGCAAATTGGCCCCGGTAATGGCCTCCATATCTGCCACACCAACAGACCCCACGACAACACCAACACGAAAAAACACACACACCCGAGAAAACATACAAGGTACCTACAATATCACATAAATGGTTTCTCCCCTGAACGAAGAACAGCGCCAAAAACATACGACACCCCCCCCCCCCCCCCACCCCCTATACAACCTAACAAGGAGTGAACATAGGTTGGCGTGGACCACCACTAAGCTTCCGCGGTATTGTGCCCCTCTCTTTCAACCCCCCCCTCCACAATATAAAGTAGCATTATATCCCTCTATTGTGCCGGTTGGGTAGTGTCGGCTACCCGCAATAGTGCCTGTGAGCCCGCTTGGCACAGACGGGATCAATCACGGTGGCAGTGCGCTATTGATAGTGCCGGCTGCCGCTGTAGTGTCAGTCAGTATTGTTGGCTGGCGCATACTGTACACCGGCACTACAAGGGGGTCACTTACGTACCTTGCAACTCCCCACTACACCCATCACCTACCATGGTACAATCCTCTCACCTCGCCTCCTTAACCCCCCCGGCGCGCCCCCCCCCCCTCCTCCACCTCCTCCTCTTCCTCCTCCTCCTGATCCCCCTCCTGCTCCTCCTCTCTGTCCCGATCTTCTTCCTCGCCAAGGTTCCCCCTTCCTCCCAGCCACCCCTTGCCACCCCCCGCCCCAGCCTCCGTACCCCCGCCGCCACTCGCCCACCCTGTAAGCAAAGTCTTGGCCTCATATTCGAGGCCCAGCTCGTCAGCAGCCGCCGCCCTCAGAGCCCTGAGGAGGGAAAGCAAGTCGCTCACCAAGGAAAACTGCGCTCCTGTGGGTCTCAGCAAAGTGCTCAGAAGACGCCTCTCGAAAGGGCGAGGGGACGACTCCCACGGGTCCCCTTCTTCCATACCCCCCGCTCCCCCCGCCTCCCCTCCGTCCCCCTCCTCGTCCGTGGAGCACCTTTCTTCGCCGCTGAAGAAGAACGCTGCCGGCAAATCAGCACCAACGCCAGCACCACCACCCCACTCCCTCTCGCAGCACCGCCAACATCGCCAGCCCCCGGGCCCTCTTGCCCACCCCCGGACACCGTTTCCCGGGGACTTTTTCTGGCGTCCCCGTCAGGAGTCCCGCCGAAACGCTTCCTCCGTCGTTTAGAGGAACTTCGTCGTCGAATTCCACTCCCTCGCCTAATCGGCCACCGCCACCGCCGCCGCCCGGAGGCGCAACTCCCAACGGCACCTCTTGCTCTAAAGCTTGCTTCACCCCGGGTCTACCGACGGGTCAATCGACGGCTCTACCGACGGCTCTACCGACGGCTCTACAGACGGCTCTACCGACGGTTCTGCCGCCGCCGCCGCCACTGTCGCTCCCGCTACCCCCCTTGCCTCCTCCACCCTAGCCCCGATTTCCCCCAAGGGGCTAGACGGGCCTGAAAGGTCCTTCCCTTCTTCTTGAGCAGGCGGTACTTGCTGCGCCTGATGCTGCGGCTGATGCCCCTGCTGTTGGTGTTGGCGTTGCCGTCGTCGCCGTCGCTCAGAATACAATGAGGCTTGGTCGGCGCGCGCCAAAACGATGTCCTCGACCTCGACCGCAAGCCGCACCAGTTGCACCTTCTCGTCCAATGGGAGGTATAGAGAAAGAGGGATGGGGGGAGGGGGGGGGGGGTACTCATTTGTTGTTGCTTGCCTTCTTGACTCAGTCATTTGAACATTGACCACGCATCCCTTTCGAGACGGACCACGCAGAGGGGGGGGGGGGGGGAAGAAAGAGAAAACAGACGGACAGCATTTTCATAAATCGTCGCATGACACAGTACGACACCATACTATACAATATGATGAGAGGCGATATGATGTGCAACGATACGGGTATTAATGGTAGTGTTGGATACCGGATATCGGATATCGATATCGGAATCGACCTCACTACGATACCAATAAACAAAACAATATTCGATACGATTCCGATATTTCAAGTATGGAAGCTTTCCATCACTACCTGCTTGAAAAATACGGGGATGCCAGGGGGTGGAGGGCAAACAAACCACACTCGATCGACATATCAAAAAGTTCGATATTTCGATTTATCGAAGCTGTCGATACGACACCCAACATTGTTGTGGAAGATAAACAAGACGATACGGCGCGATACGACATCATGCGAGACGACACGGATACAACACGATGCTCGCTGTAAACTGTCCGCAGAGAGCAGTCACCAACACGACGTTGTACGAGCAGGGTTGTAAAATCACCCTCCGAGCAGTACTCCGAGGCTATATCTCTCCACCCCGCTGAGCTCCGAAGCTGTCAGATGCTGTTCCCCTCAATGACGGCTACAGCCGTCGAGCCACTGAATTTCACTCTTAGCGGGGTAACACGCTACAACCCGTACGCCAATAATACATACGCGCTGTCGAAGCATTACACGCAGTTTGAAGACAAGACTTTCGATGACATCCTCGATCGAAAAAAAAAACACAAAAACAACTGAGGTGCCTTCTTAATCTCTATAAAACGAAACAGTTTTTTTTTGCCTGTACAGTACAGAGGCAAAAAAGCCTTCTCATACCAGGGTTCCATCATTCAATACAATATAGAAGTCTGCTGTGTTGCGTTCATTCTTTTTGACCAGGACGGTAGGGGCGGTTTGGTCGAGAGAGAGAGAAAAGGAGCCGTCCGAAAATGTAAATGTTCGATCTCATCATCACCCTTTTTACCGCCGTTGAGAGAAAACGTGCGCTAAAAAAAAACGATCGCACCCGTGTGCGAGCTCAGCGCTCTTTACTGTCCAGCGTCCCCGGTGGCTCAATAGGTGGTCCTCGTGCCTACTAAAATCAGTTACGTGGGTTCGATTCTCACCGAGTGCGCATACGCGTACGCAGAGACTTTTTTCTTGCATAAAAACTTTGATCAGCCGAAAAAAGCGCGAGAGCGTGAGTTAGCAACATTCCACGAAAATCGACGACCGAGCAGCGGGGATGCTGAACGCTGTGCGCGATGAAAATGAAAGCACGTACCGTGGGGGGGGGGGGGGGGGGGGGGGGGGGGGGGGAGAAGGGACGACACCTGTGACCACGGCTTTCTCCGGAAGCTGGAAAGTACATGTGATGATAAAAAAAAAAACGGTACTACCGTCCCCCAGTTTTATGAAAAATCAGGTAAGTAGAGTACTTGAGGAAAGCTGCCGGCCGCTTTACCAACGACGCGCGGAGAAATAGGGGTACGAGTGGCACCGAATTAGTGTGGGGGTTCGGATAATCCCATGCCGGAAACCCTTCTCTTTTGACACTCGCTATTCTCTCTCATCCACGGCAGCTGAGCGGGCAATAGTAATATATAGCTTGAGTGCAGGCGGGTCCGCTTGATTTGGCCTCTCTCAACTGCCCAAAGGACTGTTTTCTCATTAAGGCCTCCCTCAATGCTGGATACCCACTGCGTGCGGTACTGCTGTGATCGCGACAGCCCGTACGCCAACCCATGCCAGTCTACACACACATCGTGTCCCCGGATTCAGAAAATACCATACTATTAATAGTAACTATAAATACTTACGAATACCGGCAATTACTAACAGTTGCCTGAAACTAATCACAGTTACCGGTAACTTCCAGCCAGCCCCGATTGTCCCCCCCCCCCAAACACAACAACAAACTAATTAATTATTACCAGTACCGGCCGAAAACAAAAAAAAAAAAAAAAAAAGCCGTACCAGGTGCCTGGAGTACCTGAAGAATAAACTTATATCGTATCTACAAAAAACTATATACCGCCATACCTTTCTCCATATATCTATTTGCAAAATTGAAAAAAAAAAAGCTGTGAGATCGAGCATTTGGTCGAAACTCATCATCGTAGCAGGGTGTGCGTCATACTATTTCGGGGGGCCATATTAAATAGGACCATATATTGTGGGTAAAAACAGCAAAATATATAGGTTTTTGTGCGCACCGTAGGTCCTATTTACTATGGTCCCCCCCCGTAATAGTGATACTTCGATCGCGCGTACCGCGGGTTTTATATGGCCTCGTGCCATAAATACGGTCCGCATGAGAGAAAGACAAAATCTGGAGCTAGCTGCAGAGTTCAAGGAGTGGGTATGGCTATATTTGGGAAATGATAACATGCGTCGTACGTTTTAGGCATATACCGTAGTCACAACTATACCTGCTTCCCGGCACCGCCTCGGCCGGGAGTGGCGGAGGACTCTCTTGTAAGATCCTCCACGTAACCTTTCAACCACCTTGGGAAGGCGTGCAAAGGAAGCAAGGGGAAAGGGGTCGTTGAATGGTTTGGTGGGGGGTGGAGAGGCATTGGGAGGTGAGAAGTTAAGATAGGAACACGGAAGGAACGGGAAAGGGGATGTGGAATGGCTCGACGGGGCGGAGGGACGCTGGGAGGTAAGAGCTGTAAGATAGAAGGACAGAGAAAGAGAGGCAAAGAAAGGGACAGAGACAGAGAGACAAAGAGGAGCAGAGGGATAGAAAGGAGCAGAGGGGTAAAGAGAAGCAGAGGGAAAGATAGAAGCAGAGGGTTGGAGACAAGCAGGGGGTTAGAGACAAGCAGAGGGAAAGAGAGAGACAGGGAGCGTCAGACAAAATCGAGGGATGAGAGACCAGAGACGGAGTCAACACGATACAGAGAGGCAGATCGAGGAAACACATTTAACAAACCACACCACAGTAGCTTGAAAGCACCAATCGACAGCAAAACAGCAAAACCGAAATTGGAACTAATACAAACAAGAAAAAAGACAAAGGTACAAATATGGAAAAATACAAAATACAGCATACGAAAAATTAACAGAGATCGAACCAAAATGGAACGAACAAAACAAAACAAAACAAAACAGTAAGAAACACACAAAAACGCACCAGACGAGTTTCAGGGCGAGGTGAGTACTCCTGAGCGCCATGGCCAGGATGAAGTCCTCCAGGAGCTCCGCCTTAAAAACGCCTTCCACGGTGGTGGTTGGCACAAGCAAGTAAAACGCATGCACCACCTGGCAACGGGAAAGAAGCGGAGGGAGGAGGGGAGGGGAGAGGGAGAGGGAGGGAGGGAGGGAGGGAGGAGCGAAACTATTATGTACCGTGCCATACCGTCCCATCGTAACCGCATGGGTACCGTACCGCAACCGTACCGTGTCCGCACCGTAGCATTAACCATGCCGAGACAGTGCAGTAACCAAACCGAAACCATACCCTAAACGCAACCGCACCCGTGCAAAAAAAACGCAACGTATCCGCATCGTCACATACCGCAAAAAAAAAAAAAACCTACCCATACCATACTCCACGAAGACCATCACATCGTTGTAACCGCACCAAACCCATCCCAGAAACGTGGCCTTACCCACACGCCGTATCCACGCCGAAACCGTGTTGCATCTACACCCAGCCCGCAAAGTAACCATACCGTAAACATACCTATAACCGTACCGTGGCCAAAACGATGCCGTAACTACTGCATAGCACTCTGTCCCGAAATATAATGATCGTTTATATACTAATATTCAATAAAAAATATCCTGATATCGAGGGACAGAGTGGTACCATATACGTACAGCAACCGAAAACGTCGGGTACCAGGTACACGCCGACGTTGCACGAGTACCTTGAAAAAAATTACGCGTAATTACGCCGCAGGTATACCCGTGTATCCATCCGTGACAGTCACAGCGTGTCCACACGACGTTAGGCTCACATCCACTCGGCTAGCATACCATTCAGCATGATTGAGCTTCTTTCTTGAAGAGCGTGAGGTACCAAAATTGGGCTTTTTTGGGCGTAAAAAAAAGTTTCATGCTTGGAATTTTGTACGAGCACAGCAGCCGTAACTGGTCGAAAATCAGGAAAGCGAAGACGCATTTATCATGCCCACACCAGGTAAAAAAGAAACTGCGTAAAATTTGGGGGGGAAAAGAGTCGAAAGGATATAAAACCGAAATGGCGCGAACAGCACACAGGCACCGCGAAGGCAAAAAAAAAAAAGGAGGGAGAATCGTTGGCGGCTACCGAGGGTGAGGGCGAGAGGGGCAGGGGTTGAGCACACAGTTGAGTAGTGTTCTTCCCTTTTCCTCCCCTTTCTCCCTCCGCCCCTCCCTCCCCCTCCCTCCCTCCCTTCCTCCCCCTCTCACTCCCTCTTTCCCTTCCCCCCTCCCCTCTCTCCCCATGCTTCAACTTCCATACACCTGAGGCCAGCAGAACCCAATGGAGTCAAATCTTACCCCCCCCCCTCCCCCCCGATTTCATGCAACTCTTTTTGACACCGGCGACCAGAAGAAACCAACGGAATCCGACTACGGCCATGCATGACATGAGTACTCCCCCCCCCCCCTCATTGCCCGAACGACTCCCCCCCATCGGAAGCCAGGAAAAATCAATAGAGTCCAAGCATTTCTCTCTCCCCCCTCCCATACAACTCCCACAGACCTGGGGCCAGAAGATTCCAATGGAGTACAATCCTCTCCCCCGCCGGCTCCCCCACTCCCCATACAACTCCCACACACCTGAGGCCAGAAAAAAACCAATGGAGTCCAAGTATCCCCCCCCTCCTCATACAACTCCCACACACCTGAGGCCAAGAGACATCGATGGAGTACAACTATTTCTCCACCACCCCCCCCACGCCACCCCCTTCTCTCATACAACTCCCGCACACCTATAGCTAGAGCCAGAAGAAATCGATGGAGTCCAAAACTTTTCCCCCCCCGTCTCGAAAGGGATGCGTGGTCAACGAAAAATTAACAAAGGCAATCAATGAGTGAACACGCCCCCGACCCCCCGACCCGCCCCCCCCCCCCCCCCCCCCCCCCCCCCCCCCGATCTCCCATACCCATCTTGTACAACTCCCACACACCTGAGGCCAGAAGAAATCTATCGAGTCCAAGTCTTTTTCCGCCAGCATCCTCAGGTGCATCACGACCGCCCTAAAATCATCGGAGGGGGCGGCGGTGGCCCCTCGATGCAGCAAGCTAACCACGGCCAGGGTGCTGTCGCCTAGCCGAGTCGAGGCTGCCAGGCAGCCAGCGTGCACGCGGTTGTAGGCCTCATCCTAGCGGGGGGGGGGGGGGGGGGGGGGGGGGGCGATTGCCACGACGATGAAAAGGACGCGATTTGCGTAAAGGGTAACTTTCGTGTTTTACTGCTGCTGTCGCTATTAGTGTTTTGGTCGTTGTGCTGTTGCACTGTACCGGGTGGTATTACGGGGGACCATAGTAAATGGGACCTACGTTACACACAAAAACCTATATATTTTACCCATTTTTACTAACATTATTTGGTCCTATTTACTATGGCCCCCCGTAATAGTGCAGTGCTGCCGTATTGGATTTTGCGTTCGAGCAATCCAAAAGTCCCCGCGGTCGTCAGGACAGGCTCGAGGTAACCCCACCCCCCGCGCCAACCCCACCCCGACCCCCCGCTGAAGCTGTCATCCATATATGCAAGTCCGCATCATCACAAGCGGCTCTCAGTAGAACGCAGCTCACCCTTCACGCGACTCGCCGAACACCTCGCGGCGCTTCGCGCTTGGTGCAAACAAAGAGTGCCTGATCGGTGAAAACCCCGACGTGTTCCGTTCCGGCACTGTATCGATGTGAGGGATTTTACGGTCGTACGACGACGGCCATGCACGACATCGAGTTACCCCCCCCCCCTCCCCTCCCGCCCGAACCTTTCACCACATCCCAATCCCCTACCTCCTACCCCCTACCCCCGCGGTGTATATGAACACGGCCATCCATGACACGAGTACACCACCTCAACCTCCCGCCCACCTCCCACCCCCCCACCACCCCCCATCACCCACCGTCACCAATGGCGACCTAAATACCCGTCCTCCCCTTGTTCGCCCCCGACCCCTGCTGCCAAAATTCTACCTTTTGGAAATCCTTTTCCGCCTTGACGAGTCCGCTGAACTCTTCCTCGCTGAGCTTCCCCCTCTCCAGAAGATCGAGGCCCACCTATCACGACGCGCGATCGAAGTGTCACAAACCTCAGACAGATAGTCTACAGATAAATCCACAGATCATCTATAGATCATCTACAGATCATCTTCTACAGACCATCTACAGATCATCTACAGATCATCCACAGATCATCTACAGATCATCTACAGATAATCTATAGACCATCTACAGATCATCCACAGATCATCTACAGATCATCTACAGATCATCCACAGATCATCTACAGATCAATCCCACTGTATGATCTATAGACCATCTACAGATCATCTACAGATCATCTATAGACCATACACAGATCATCCACAGATCATCCACAGATAATCTACAGATCATCCACATATAATCTATAGACCATCTACAGATCATCTATAGACCATCCACAGATCATCTACAGATCATCCACAGATCATCTACAGATCAATCCCACTGTACGATCTATATATTTCAGGGACGATGATCTGTATGATCTGTGTGATATGTATGATCTAGCTCATGTTCCCGAATGGGAGCCATACAATCTGTTTTTGATCTAGCACGTGTTTCCTGGGTTGGATCTGTACGACGCAGATCCTGAACAGCACCTCAGAACGGCGGGTTAGGATCTAGAATGTCTACCGAATATCGAGGTATGCTTGTCTCAGAGGTGGACTGTATCAGACACAGCTTGCTAATATGAGCTCCAAAAAGTTTTCAACAGACATGTACGTCAGCTGTGGCTTCTACCGGTTGAGTGGGTCATGCTCACTCAACCTTGCGAGCTGCGTGACTGACTTTCGACAACGCGCAAAAAAAAGAAAAAAAGAGTAAAAAAGCAGCTACCTCATACCGTACATACAAGCGTAAGATTGAACGTATAAGCAGGAGACATTGGGGTTGTGGAGCGGGACTAAATAGTACCACATGCGGAAGGTTTTGAGTAGGGGATAACATACATACGAGCATGTGAGAGAGCGAGCCTGGTCGAGGTTGAACTCCCATTCAGGAGAGAGGCAAGGACACGGCGAGAAATTAAAAATACAAAACAAAAACAAAAAACACACACACACAAAAACATAAAACACACAACAAACGACAAAACAAAATGCGGAACAAATACAAACACGAAAGAACGAAGAAAAAAAAAAACGAGAGGTTTGTCGGCGGTTCTTCACGATCGACCTTCTTTAGTACTGAGTACTGTACCTGCAAAGAGCTGCACAAAACTCCCGCCGAGGATGCCAGCCCCTCTGATTTTCTGCCCAGACTCCGACCCACCGCCGCCCGCACCCCTCGTCTGGCCAGCCGTTGCTCGTGAAGGTGCGCGTCTAGGGTGCAGCAGAGAAATCTTGAGGGTACATGGTGTTCAGGGAGAGAGGCGGGGGGGGGGGGGGGACAGAGGAAGAGAGGTGAGGGGGGGAAAGAAGGGGAGGGGGGATCAGAGGAGGGGGTGGGGGGGGGGGGGGGGGGGGTACTTATTTGTTGCTTGCCCTAGTCGTTTGACCATTGACTACGCATCCCTTTCGCGCGACGGAGTGGGGGGGGGGGGGGGGGGGGGGGGGGGCGTACTCATTTGCTGCTTGCCTTAGTCATTTGACCATTGACCACGCATCCCTTTCGAGACGGAGCACCGTTCCTACTCCTAATAGAGACACCTCCAACAATTGGGCGCTTATTACGTTGTTTCCATATATTACGTAGAATTTTTTTGCTAATCTTATCCCCTTCCTGTTTGGCCTCCTGTGGCCACCATCTATCTCCTAGGATAGCGATCGTTTTCTCGCTGCTATTCATTGTATCAAACTCCTCCATGTCACGTTCGTCTTTTTTCCTCATCTCCTCTTCTAACACATCCCGTTCCTCCTTGTATATTTCACATTCTCCTACTATGTGAGTTCTACTCTCTATTGCTTTGCCACACGGGCACATCTGTGCGTCTACTTCCTCCTCCTCCCGGCTACTGGTGTACCTCTTTCTTCTTTCTGGCAGGTCCAGGTCCCCTACACGAAAGCGCAGTTTCAGCGTTTTCGCGAAGTCCATTGGGCCATGCAAATACGTTTTCATTCCTGTTCCTTCCCTCAATCCCCCGTATATCTCTTAAGTGATTTTCCGATTCCACCTTGTTTCTCAGCGCTAGCCTTTCCCTTCTTTGTATCCTTTCTTCTACTTCTGCCTTGTACCTCCCAAACTTCCGGCGGACATCACCTCTACTTGGTTTCCCCTAGATCCTTCGATACTTTCTCAACTACGCCATCCCCCTTATTCCAGCTCGCCCTTTTGTTACTTTCTCCCACACAGCTCATCAACTATGGCTGGCAACCTCTTTTTCGGCATGTTCCTTACTTTATGTTGCCAGTTCAACTTTCTCATGTCTCTATTTGTCTTGAGTGGGCGCATTCCCAGTTCTGTTCTTAATACTGTATTACTAGTCGTACTTGAGCATCTTGGCATTTTTTAGCTGCTGTCATTTGTACTGTTTCCAACTGTTTTACGAGTTTCGCGTTCCCTTCCCATACTTCTCCTGCATATTCTAGCTTTGGTACTATCACATTCATCAAGATACATCTCTTAATCCTAGTGTCAAGGTTCGGGTCTGTTAGGATCGCATCCATCCTGCCTACTTGTGCATTACCCTTTCCTATTACTTTTGATATATGTGTATCCCAAGAGCAGTCTTTTGACATCTCTACGCCAAGGTAGGTATACTGGTCTACGATCAGCAATTCGTCTTCTCCCACTTCCAACTGAAATTTACCGGGTTTACCTTATCTTCGTTGCAAACAACTACTGCGCATTTCTTGACATTCGCCGTCACCCACCATTTCCTGGTGTATTCTAGCACCTTCTCTATATGTTTCTGCAATCCTTCGGGTGTTTCTGATATCCCCACGAAGTCATCCGCAAACATCAATCCCGACACCGTATCTTCCCCTACCGTGACTCCCTGCCTTGCTCCCTCGACTGCTACTATCAGGTCGTTAATATATATCTTGAATAAGTTAGGTGACAACGTACAGCGGGGGGGGGGGGGGGGGGGGTTAAGCCACGGTATACCAGCTGGCGATAGCAACCACTTTTACGACAGCAGGAGGTGTGGGATGGCAGGGCCGGGTGGCATCTCAAAACCAAAGCAAAGTAGCGACCGACAGCGAAAAAAAACGATGCGGGAAAAGAAACGGAGGAGGCCGGGGGGGGGGGGGGGGGTATCCGTGTCACGCATGGCCGTAGTCGAGGGCTTTATATAGCTAGCTAGGGGAATCACAGCCGTCGACCACCACACGAAAAAAAAACACACGACTGCCGAACCCCTCCCATCCCCCGCCCTCCACCTCCCCCAACAAAAGGCAAGGGGTAGGGACACATATCTCTACCTGGGGACATCGCCACGGTCGCCCACGCACATACACCGAAGAACTCGAATGCCTAAGCTACCCTCTCCCGCCATTTGCCCCCCCCCCCCCCCCCCCCCCCCCCCCCCTACCCTTACCCCGAAAAAGTACCAGCGCGCCATGCTCGGGGGGCGCTTTACCTGAGGTGTGTGAGGTGCTGCTGAGCCGCCAAGCAATCGTCACAGACCCGCACCGCCTGACCAAACACAGAGCGACAGCCACACAGGGAATATAATAATTAGATAGAAGGTGTAGACGGGGGAGGGAGGACAGGGGGGGTAGGGTACTCATTTATTGCTTGCCTTAGACATCCGACCATTGTTGACCACGCATCCCTTTCAGGGCGAAGGGGGGGGCGCTCATACGAAGCAACCCATTTCATCGTTGCCAATGCTACACACCTGAGAGACAGATCATGATCTACCTATCTACAGTAGATGATCTCGTTCATAATCTGCCCTTTTGAGAGCATGTGCAGGATCTATCTGTGCAGCACAGTTCAAACCTACTGTACTGCACTAAACATGTGCTACACCCGACAACACGAGCTAGATCACATAACACGCCGGAACAGCATCTGCCTTGAAAGGTCTAGATCACGCTGTGGGAATGATCTGTACGGTCTGTCAGAGCTCTGAACTGCTAACCAACTCTGAACTCAAGAATATGGGGACGACGGCTGCATCCCCTCTTTTTCGGTGCGAACCACTTGCAATCGGTGCAAGCAGGGTTTTTCTTTTATCGAGCAGTAAAACGGCGACGACAAAAAAATCCCCCCGGGCTTTGTGTCGTACGTACGTGAACAGAACTAAAATAGACCAAAAGTTGATTCGTGGTTATTTTATAAATTTTGCCATGGTAGAGAGTTAGTGACAACTTTTAAAACGTGAGACAAAACTTAGAACACACACGGCACACATCCTGTTTGAGGAGGGTAGGTAGGGGTAGGGTAGGGCTGGGTAGGGTAGAGTAGGGTAGAGTAAAACAGGGAAGGGTAAGGGAGGGTAGGGTAGGGTAGGGTAGGGTAGGAACCTATTAATAGAGAAGGATGGGAGGGGTAGGTGAAGGACATACAGACATATCAACGAGCGACGGGACTGCACGTAAGATGCCACCGACAACACGCGCCGCCGCCGCCGCCGCCGCCATCGTCGATGGCTACACAAGCACCACCTAGCCCAACTCGCCTTCTCAAAGCCATGGTGGGGAAGGGGCACGCGACGGTTGCAGAACTCCAGCACGAACACCCTCCCGCAGCTCGCGCAATGATGGCGAGATTGGGTCAGCCCAAACACCACGCCCGACTTCATGCACACCTATCCCAGGCAAAATAAAAGCGGCCAAGCAAGCGGGGGGGATGAAGAGAAGGGTAGTGGGAGGGAGGGAAAGAAGGGGGGGGTACTCATTTGTTGCCTTACCACAGATATTTCACCATTGACAACGCATGCCTTTCGAGAAGGAGCACCGGGGGGGGGGCGTACTCGATATCATTCATGGCCGTGGTCGTATGATCATAGACCCTCGCATCCCTACAATGCCGGTACGGAGAACGTCGGGTTTTCACCGACCAGGCAGGGGTGGGGGGGGGGGGGGGGGGGGGGGATGTGGGCACACGGACAAGAAGTCGTGCAGGGAAAACAGGATAAGACACCGAGGTGCGGATCGCAACACCCACGCTGTTGTTGGCGTTTTGCTTATTCATCGTCCCTCTTGCTATCCAGCTCAACAAAAGGTACGGATATATAGGGTGTATCAGCGATTTCACGAATCGAAACGAAAATGAGGGGAAAAAACAAACGAAGGAATACGCAAAGTTTGTCACCGCAGTACAGTGGTTGTTGTTGTTGCTGAAGTTAGAGTTAACGTTGACTTCAGGTGTTGCTGTCGTTCAACAAGACCACCGCTAACCTTTCCGGCTCGACTCACAGAAGCTTTTTACTCTCCCACTGAACTAGCCGTAGCCGCATGCATCTCTCCCCCCCCTGAAGGGACATGGCCACAGGTGTCCTCCCTTCTCCCGCCAGGAACGAAAAAAAAAAAAACGAAACTATAATCGGTGCCACCGGCGACATGCTGCTAATTGGACAAACCAGGACTACGTGTTTTCCAGCATACTGTGTGTGGTGGTAATGTGCTGGGCGGGGGGGGGGGGGGGGGGGGGGTCGTACTCATTTGTTGCTTGCCTTAGTCATTTGACCATCGACCACGCATCCCTTTCGAGACGGAGCACCGTGTTCCTACTCCTCATAGAGACACCTCCAACAATTGGGCGCTCATTACGTTGTTTCCATATATTACATAGAAACTTTTTGCTAATGCTGGGGGGGGGGGGGGGGGGGGGGGGGGGGGGGGGAAAGGGAAGTCACCCGTGGCCAATCATGTACCTGGCACGGAAGAAGTAGGCCAACCCGATCGACGCAGGGTACATACACACCGTACCGGTGTGTACAGCCTCGAGGGCAACACGGGGTCCGTTTGTAGTGTGTACGCAGCTGGCCTGCCGGAGTAGCCCGCAGCGGGGCGAAAGCCAGCGCTGCAGGTCCCAAGCTGTGGGGATCCTATAAGCTGCAAATATACTATTGCGGGGGTCCATAGTTAATACCTGGTACGTAATTTATGGAAACAACGTAATGAGCACCTACGGTACACATAAAAAACTACATATTTACCTATTTTTACTGACAACATTTGGTCCATTTACTGCTGTGGTCCCCCGTAACAGCTTTGCCGCTTGCAATAAAATGGAATTGGTGGGTACTGCCCGAAACCCGCGGCGCGCGCGGATGAGCAAAACCAAACCAGTGGGGGGGGGGGGGGGGGGGGGGGGCTTTTCTTCTACGCGACCGTAAAAAAAAAAAAAAATTAAAAAAAGGCTTCGCTCGCTGTAACACGACGCACCTCGCTCTCCACCGGCCTCGGTGGCCCCAGCACCCCCCTGTGCAACGCCTCCCTGCTTGTACCCATCGACCCCATCCCCTCCAATCCCAGAGCCATACCGATGCCCGTGGTCATCCACCGCATCCACTCCTCGTGGAGCTCTCGCGAGGGGGCCGAGCAGTAGTTGGTGTGGCCCAGCCGGGAAACGTACACGAAGCCTTCTTTGTGGGCGCCTCGTGGGCGGCCTTTTCCTGAATCAAATGCGTTGTGATAAAAAATATTAATGAGGGGTGTGGGGGTTTCACACGGCAGATGGGGACGGAAGGGAGGGGAACCGGGACGGAGGCGGAGGGAGAGGAACGGGGGAGCGAACGGATAGGGTGGGGGGGGGGGGGGGGGGGGGGGGGGGGTACTCATTATCGTGCATGGCCGTAGTCATATACCCGTAGACCCTCGCATCACTACAATGCCGGGACGGAGCACGTCGGGTTTTCACCGACCAGGCAGACATTGCTTGCACCAAGCGCGAAGCGCCTTTTGAGGTGTTGGGCGAGTCGCATGAAGGGTGAGCTGCACCCTACTGAGAACCGCTTTTGAGGCGGATTTTCTTGCACATGGGTGACAACACCAATGAGGGAGGGCGTAGAACGGTACACTAAAAGGAGTAGCATCATCACCAACCGCCGCCACAGTAAAGGCAGCAGTAGCTGAGGTGTGCTTTACTACAGTGTGGGGGGCGCCGTGTACGGGGTACTCAACATCATGCATGGCCGTAGTCGGGGGGGGGGGGGGGGGGAGGGACTAGCAGCAGCAGCAGCAGCAGCAGAAAGCAGCAGCAGCAGCAGCAAGATAAACAGTAGATAAACATAAACAGTAGCAGCGGTAGCAGCGGCGGCGGCGGCGGCGGCGGTGGCGGCAGGCAGGGGCAAGTTCGCAATAGCGGCCGGTGTCTGGAAACTCGAAGCTCGTGACTAATCAACGACCGCGGCAGTAATGCCGCGCGATCAAATCATTCGACTGCATACGAAGACCCAAGCTCGCTGGGCATCGGTTCTATCGCTGCGAGGCTATTAACCGGCACCACTCTGCCCAAAAATGTCAGAAACCTATGGAATTCATATTTCTATGCCAACTGTCCCTGCAATTTAAGTCAGGGAGTACGTTCCTCAAAATACCACCACCAACTTGTACACCACGTACCATACACCCACTCCGTCGATCGATAACGGTCGGGTTACGGCCAAAATAGTTCCGCGCCTACAGTAGGAAACCGTTGCGCATGGCGTCTATTCCACGCCCTGAAAAGACAAGCACCGCAAAAACATTGCACCTTTTAAGAGACAGCAGTGGGGAGGGGGGGGGGGAGAGAGAGCCTGCAGCAGTACCTCGGGATTGAGTCTACGAGTACGGTAGGAGGGATGAGAGAAAAGAACGGCGAATATTATGAACGGGATTGAAAAAAACGAACAAACAAACAAAACAAACAAACAAACAAACAAACAAACAAACAAACAAACAAACAAACAAACAAAAACAAACACAGCAACAATCTCCGCGAAATATGGGATCGAAATCCGCATCCGTGCGGCATGACTCCAAGGTGCCACGCCAATCGTTGCACATCTTGGACAAAAAGATAACCTACAGGTCATCTACAGACCATTCAAGGCAGACAGATCATGATCTAGACCCTTCAAGGTAGACATATCATCTACTGCAGGTCCCGGTCCCTGTATGATCTACAGCAGCAGCTCATGTCACCGCCGGATGGGACCAGTGCGATCTGCGTGACCTATTGACGGCACATTATTTCCTGGGTTGGATCTGTCGGCCCTATAAGGCTGATCCTGCACAAGCTCACACAACGGCAGTTGAGGAACTAGATCATCTAGATAGATCATGATCTGTATCATCTGTACATGATCTGTCTGGCCTACGTGTGAACTGTTGTAAGCGACTGGCTCGGCCAGCAGGAGCGGCAGCAAAAGGGGGTCGAGGCTCTCGCGCACACCATGCTTTGGACTTCTTGGGTAGCCGACTCGTTACCGCCACCGTCGCAGCAGGCCGCAGGGTCACAGCCCAAAAGCCCGAATGCTATTACGGGGGACCATAGTAAATAGGACCAAATATTGTTAGTAAAAATAGGTAAATATTTAGGTTTTTATGTACACCATAGGTCCTATTAACTGTGGACCCCCGTAACAATAAATGTGGCAGACAAGCACCCGCTCACTACCCGGGAATACAAACGCAGGTGTTTCCAACACAATTGTATGGCTTTTTTCGCCAAAGGAGAGAGAGAGATGAGGCGTTACGTTTACGCAGACACGGCGGCCTCAGACTTCTGTAACTGGCCGCTGCGACAGTCTCGCCGTAGCGCGGCACGCGGTAATCCACATCGATGTTGGCGTCGTGTGTTGAGGCGTATCGTATACGGTTTCCTAACTCCCGAGGGAAAAAAAGACCATGTCTCTTCTTCTGACATCGGCAGTTGATCAAACATGACGTGCTCTTTTGGTGGACCCCACTCCATGCGGTACGTTCTCCTTCGGGTCCCCCTGCAATGGTTGAGAAGGCTTCTCACATTCGCGGTATGACCATCATGACGACCCTCTTTCGTGGGAGTCGCGGGTCACGCACAGCATGAAATGGCCACCGCAAAAGAGCAACGTCTTCCTCGAGCATCGCGGGGGGACACGCAGGTGCACGTACAGCGCAAAAACGGCCACCACAAAAAGAGCACGGCATGGGGGTCAACTGCCGATGTCAGAAAAAAGAGCACCGGCTTCTTCTTCTCGGAGCCATAAAGCCGTGCCTCAACAGCCACGCCAAGCTCGCCGCTACCGACGGCACAATCGGCGGCGGGACTTTTCCGGCTGCCTGGCCACAGAGAAAAACGCACGCGTTTCCTACAGAAATGTATGGCTGTTGCTGACAGGGGAGAGGGGAGCGGTGGCGTCGTCACCAGATGGCTACACAAAGGATCCCACTAGAGCTAGAGTAGCTACTCGAGCCGGCTGTAGGCGTCGTCCGGGGAAGGGGGGCACGACCTCCACGTCGAAGTCGGCGTTGCCCACACGAGTACATAGAGCATCAGCCCCACCTACCCAACCATCCCACACCGTACCCTTTACTCCAGCAATTTAACGCCAACTCTGAGGTTACAGTAACCCGACGGAGTCAACGAGAAGGGAAAGAGAAATGGCTGTAAGGTCTTCTCGCTAAAAAAAAAAAAAAAAGGCCTTTTAGCACCGCACTCCTATACGTGGGGACAAAGCGCTCAAATTCTAAGTAGTTTGTCGCCAAAACGGGACTGCGGTAGTACCAAAAGGCTAAAAGGGTTACAAACCGTACTTGGAAGGGGGGGGGGGGGGGGGGGGGGGGAGACTTCTATGTGACCCCGGATCTGAGCTACTACTAGGAGAGAGGGAGAGAGAAAAAGGGTGAAGATAATGAATGGAAAGAAGGCACAAAAAAGAAAAAGTCGCGCCCCTCGTCCGCGATGGACACCTATACTCTACTCAAGTAGTTAGTGGGATCATTTCGTGTCGCGATCCGGTGACGGCAACTATGAACCCGTTCACGGGATTCTGTCGACCCAGATCGAATGCTTTTCAGGCCGTTTTTTACGCAAGATTCTCAAAAGGTTGAAGAAAAAATGGGCGCTGAATGACCCTGCTGTTTTGTCACCTCATTTTTCGACTTCCATGTCCGAGCGCAATTTCGCCTCTGCTGTTCAAAAAATGGGTTTCGCATTCTTGTGGGAATGGACCATTTCTCCAACCATTCAAAAAAAAAAAAAGACATTTACATAAAAATTGTCCTTACCGATCTGACACCTTGCCGTAACGCCGCGGTGCGATAATCCAACATCGCACTTGGCGTGAATGTTGATGCATTAGGGTATTTACGCAGGATAATACAGATTACGAAATCTGTTCATCAACTATCCCGATACCGACAACAAATCAAAAAGCCTGATAAAATTTGCGCAAATATGACGAACTTAACGCGTTCTTGGATAGCGTTTTAAACTAGAGCCATATTTGTGTGATATGAGATTCGACCGCTGCATCATGTTCGCCGAACGCTCTCCGGACGCTTTTGATTGGCCAAGCTCGTCCCGAGAGCGGCCTCGGACCATGTCTCTCTGCTGCCGCCGAGAAGAATTGCTGCCGCTGCCGCTGCTGCTACTGCATGCCTCCGTTGCCTGCTGCTGTGCGGCAGAGAGGTGCCGCACGTCACGGACTACTGCTACTGCATGTAGTACTCTGCTGCTGCAAACAAGAGAGCGCAGACACCGCCGTATTATTGATACGTCCGCACACGAGGCAGTAACCCCGAGGAAGAAATCCACGTTATTTTTCTTCCCCCCTTTGCCAGTTGACCACGACGACGACCTCTTCTTTGCTGTCCATTGGGCAAGGAAAACAACGTGGGACTCCTTCTGGGAGTTATCAAACCGTACGTATCTCAACAGCCACGCCAAGCGCCAAGTTGGTTCGTCCCTACCGACAGCGCCTGTCTCGGATTTCTCTGGCTCGTATATTGGGCAGGGCTATCATCCCCTATCCCCGAGTGGCGCATGCTGCGTACCATACGGCTCTATAACCCCGAGAAAAAGGGTCCATGTTCTTCTTCTTCCCCCCGTGCCAGTAGATCGCCACGACGCCCTCTTCGCTGCTGTCCATTTGACGCTGTACGAAGTCAAACGGGCGGCAAAGAAGAGCTCATCGCGGTGGTCGACCGGCGCAAGAGGAGGAAGAAGAAGGAGAACAACAACAACAACAACAACAACAACAAGGGACTTATTCTCGGAGTTATCGAGCCGTGTGTACGTACCTCCACAGCCACACCAAGTTCGCTCGTCGCCGCCCGCCGGCGCCTGTGCCGGATTCCTCCGGCTCGTGTATTGAGCAGGGCTATCCCCTACCCCCGGGTGCCGCGTGCAACGACAGGGGTATGTAGCACAATCAGCCTTGCAAGGCAAATGTTTCTCACTGACGAGGCTCCTAAACTGCGGGACTTCACACAAAAAAAATCGCCGGAATGTCATTAATTTGTGCCTTCATGTTACCTACTACGGGGGGCCGGCCATAGTAAATAGGACCAAATATTGTTGATAAAAAAAAAGAAGTTAAATACATAGGTTTTTGTGTCCACCATAGGTCCTATTTACTACGGTCCCCCGTAATTAGGCCATGAGGTATGTATTGGCCATCGGGTTGCACAAGTCTTCCCTTTTTTTCTCGGGGTTACTGCAGGTAGTGAGGCGCACGGATTTTCTCAAGAGAGGAGCTTCGGCAACAAAAAACAAGCTTCACCTCTATCGTGGTTCCATGCAGCATCGCGTGATCCCTATTGGACAGTCACCAGTGACCAACCTCATTCGCTTTGTGATTGGATGTGCTTCGTTTCGTTTCATTTCATTTTTCTATTTCGTTTCATTTTGCATTTTTGTGTGCGTTTTTTTTTCCGTTTCGTTCGGTTCTTTGTATGCTGCCCCATTGGATCACAACAGTAGCAGGTTGAAAATCGTGCAAGAGGGTTTTTTTTTTTTTACATTTTTTCCTGTTCGTTCGAGGTGTACGATTTGCTTCAGCCATAATGATGTGTGTATGTATCTGGCTGTTTTTTTTCTTGTATTCAGTGACTTGTCTCTGTGTTTTCCCCCCCGATGTACGCATTCTTCCGCTCCAGCTTTTGTAGCCTGTCGCGTGACCACAGACTCAATTTTTTTGGGCATTAGTTAACGTGAGAGCAACATCAACACGACATCAACAACAGCAATGACGCTTCGAACCTACCGCGGTAACAGAGGGCCGCAGCGTAAGAGGAACTTGCCCCACAAAGACGTGCTTTCGTGCTTTTTAACAGAAGTCAGAGGTTGCCATAAAGTCACGACTTTGCTCCACTCGAACCCTGTCCTACAAAACAAAATGAGTTTTAAAAAAATCCGTTTTTCCTGCAGATGCTGGTACAGCCAGTTCAAGGGTAAACAAAAAGTGAGGGCGCTCGGGATAAGTTGTGTATAGAGGCGTATTTATACCGCAGGCACGTTTTGTGCAGCATTTTTCTTTTTGATGCGTGCACGTAGAGTTCAAAGAGCGCAGAGCCCTGAATGCTGAATACCACTCGCTCTGGCCGTGAACATAGTCTTCGTTTGGACACTGATTTGAAAAACAAGCGGGGATGATATCTCCGTTCAAGAGAGGTCCAACTATTTTGTTGGTACGTATGTTGTCCTCAGGCGGACGAGACGTAAATAACACTCAACACCCTTGAGAACTGGACCCTAAATTTTTTTGGGGGAAAATGCTTGGAATTAGCACGGGGTGGTATTTGCAGCTCTAAACAGGCGAAATTCACCCCACTTCCACGTACGTGTTGTGCGCCAATTTAACTCGGTTGTAGTGCTATCAGCGCTGCAACAGGTATCAAACTTTTTTATCGTTCCATCGTGGGATTGGGATGTATCGATTCGGGGGACCACCGTCATCGTCCCCGGTTTGCTAGATTTGTACATGTACGGAAGGATTTATGATCCGGGGATGAGACTTAATCCTCCCCGGGTGCGGCGGAACCTCCCTCGCGCTTTACGCCATATGATGTCTGCAGTATCACTGGCATCAAGTGCACGGCGCGCTTGATTGACCTCGCCATCGTACATCTGCATGCTGGTGTGGGCAGCGGAATTGACGAAAATTCCGTAAAGGAGGCAGGCTAGAATCCTAAAATGCCACCAGAAAATGATGGCTATAGTCTTGGCTATCATACGTGATTCGACCTCGATACGATATCGATAAACAAAACACAAAAAATGATACATACGATTTCGGTATTTTCGTTCAATATCTACGAAACAGAAACAAGGGGGATTTGCCCGAAGGGTGGAGGAGGGCAAAATACGTGATGATACCGGTATATAAACGATATATCTCGGAATTTCGATGTTTTGATATATCGAAGCTTTTCATAAGATATCCAACGCTATTAGCAGCTGGCTGTCGCCAACAGAGACACCCCGTCTGAAGCCCCCCTTCCCCCCAACGATGCGAGGTTTGGAACCTCGGTGATCTTGACAACAACGCTTCTTCGACGTGTGATGTCCGGGCTGAGGAATACGGCGACCGACGAGAACGTTGGGGCGAATATACCTGGACGACACGTTCCGCCGAGCTCTCCACGAGGAAAGCTCGGCGCGCGCATGCCGTACGCGACTTCATCCTCGACGCCATCAAAGAGAAGGTGGCATGCTGGTTCGAGAGGTGGACTGTTCCCTCTCCACGACGGCGACCTACCTCGACCTTGTGCGGCTTGCCGGCGAGGGCATGACGCAGCAGGCGCCTTAGCTGTACGTACTAAGTGGCGGGCAGCGAACGAAAATCGAGAGCGGTATGACACCAAAAAAAATGAAGAAAAAAAAAAAATGATACAGCAGTTTCGTCATGTTGACTTGTTCATGTTACGGATGGAAGCTTTTCGGTGCGGTTTCTACCCCAGACACACGTGGATGGCGCTAGGGAATGGAGGGCAAAAACGCCTTTAACACTTTTCAAAACATCGAAACTTTTCGATGTACCTGGTATACGATATCCAGCACCAGCTGTACAAAAAAGCTTCGAGGCGTGTGTGTGTGCTCGAGGGGCTCGATCAAACAGAGGGATTTTTTACAGCACGTCGGCTCGGGCTGTTATTCAGGTCACCCTCCCCCCCAACAATGACTACACACCCCGGACCGACCAGATAGATAGACGACCTACAGATAGATCATCTACAGATAGATCATCCACAGATAGATCATCTACAGATAGATCATCCACAGATAGATCATCTACAGATAGATCATCTACAGATAGATCATCCACAGATAGATCATCTACAGATAGATCATCGACAGATAGATCATCTACAGATAGATCATCGACAGATAGATCCTCTAGATTCTAACCCGCCGTTCCGAGGTACTGTGCAGGATCTGTATAGTGCATATCCAACCCAAGAAACGTATCCTGGACCATGCAGGTTGTACGAGTCCCACCCGGTAACGTGAGCTACTGTAGATCGTACCTGATACGATCAAGGATGTATCTGCTCCGGAAGGTCTACATCATCAGGTGGGAAAAACCGACGACCTGTACGGGGGGGTGTGATTCGTTCTGTTCACACAGCACAACCGTCGCAAGCACATGGCGTCCCCAGTTATCCGGGATAGGCTTCCCCCTCCCCCATGCGCAAATTGCTGCTCAAGCGCCCGGCCGCGAGTACATGACTTTCCCCCGTGATATCCGTGCTGATTTCGCCCTCGTCTCGTCGTGTACCAGAAGGAGTCCCTCGCGGAACATTGCGACAACGAGCCAGTCGAAAAAGCGCGGATCGTGTCCCAGCGCCTCCTGGTTGGCCTGGGCGACAACCCCAGCGCTGGTGCGGCCGCGGTCGATACACTCAAAACTGACCCGACCGATCCGTGACATTTAAAAAAAATCCCGACCCGCCCCGACCCAACCCGACCCGCGTTCAACCGGGTCGAGTTAGTAGACCCGTGACAAACCCCGCCGCATCTCGTATAATTGGATTCAAAACACGTTTCAGCACGATATATATCACTTCGTGCTCTGGTCCACTATTAACTGTACATATATCTGGCACGTGGATTTTGGATTTTGGCTACACGTGCATTTCCTGTACCAGGAATACTATACAAGTATGTCCATTAACAGCATCCGGTGAATAAACACAGCAGTTTCAAAACCACACGGCGGTGATAGACCATAACGATGTCATTCTTTACCGACGCGCTTATTCTAGCCGTGACACTACTGCTACTGTTGTTTTGGCACGTATTTATAGCGCCGTAAAGAGTGCACTACGAGTACCAATACATACAATTGTCAGCACGTCTGTGACACTGCTGTTGGCTTGACGTCTGAAGAGTATCAACTATTACGGGGGTCCATAGTTAATAGGACCTACGGTACACACAAAAACCTATATATTCACCTATTTTTTACGAACAATATTTGGTCCTGTTTACTATGGACCCCCGCAATACTATTATTACCTACGTAGGGCCGGTGTTCGGTTTGGTACTGCCCGCTTTCTGAGCTTCTCAGAAGACGTCACATTCGCCGCATCCATCTGATTGGTCAATTATTCCGTACGCACGCACGCCCAACTCGTCGATGAAGCTCAGCAAGGAAACATTTGAAATACTACGTAAGCAAATGGGTTGCCAAATTTCGGTCGGCTCTGTAGACTCAATTGTAGAGGGTACATGGGCTCGCGCAAGCCGGCAGCCCGTGCAGCTGCGATACATCCACGAATGGCCCGGGTGCCGGGTGCATGCGGTGGCTGCAACACGACAGCCTGCTGGGTGTTTACGTATGCCGAGAGAAGCATGCCCTCTCTCGTGTCTCGTGAAGTGACGGCGAAAAGCGACCGTGGCCTCTCTCGTGTATCGTGAAGTGACGGCGAGAAGCGACCTTCCGGACTCCAGACGGCTCCCATCGGGGTAGCGGTAGGACGTGCCTGATACCATGATACATCCTTCTGTCACTCAAGTACGAACGTACCGCTGTACGTGCTACAAGCAGTCGGGGGTGGGAAAAAGTAATCATAACCACAAATGTACAGAAAAAATACTGGAATATACCTGGTATAGTTTTTAAGTGTGTGTGATGGGTCCTGCTTACTTCGTGCCGTACGATCCCCCGCAAAGGCAGTCGTACACACCACAGCAGTACACGATGTATCATAGTAGCGATACCAGACACTGGTACTTGCTGTTGCAGCTGTTGTACCATACCAGGTGCAAACAGCAGCAGTGCATATATGACGATGAACCACACATCAGCGGCAGCAACAGCAGCAGCAGCAGCAGCAGCAGCAGCAGCAGCAGCAGCAGCAGCAGAAGCAGCAGAAGCAGCAGCAGAAGCAGCAGCAGTGCGGGCATTGCGAGCATTGCGTGCCAGGTATGATATGATATGAGGATGGACTGCTTGTACTGACTGTATCTTCTGGTACATCAAAGCACAAAGCAGCGACAACACAGCAGCAGCAGCTTTGTTGCCAGCATTTCGTGCGGGAAAAGAACTGCAGCAGTAAGCAAGGTCGTATACGTAGGCAAGTGTTGGTCGTACTTCGTGCGGTCCCAACACTCATTATTCAATATTCCAATCATCTCCTCGCCCAAAATGCATTGGTAGAAGACAGCAGCAGCAACGGAAGCACCAGCACCAGCAGCACCAGCAGCCAGGCTTTCGGGATGCACTCCCACTAAAAACAAAACGTGGCGCATTGCTCTGCAGCAAGCAACGCTCACTTATTATGCCAGAGGCTAGCTCTTAATGCTTATTTCTTTACCTGGTACATAACAACTACGAAGCAACAATGCGCTCTCACTTACCCTTCCATATCGACGCTCCGATAACTTCTGCCTCCGCTTTAGGGGGCACTCCGTTCAAAAACTCATCGGCCGACTCGAAGTCCAGCATCAGGGTTCCCACGAGCACGCAGTATCGACGCTCCATCCCGCCTGCATAGCTCGAGGTGCTCTTCCAGAGCGTCCCTTTCATCATGGCGTTGCGTAGCGCCTGCCACGACTGCAAAGAACATGTGAATCGCCGTCGTTGCAAACAGAATCGCACGAAACACAAATTGTGGCGAGATTGGGTTTCCGCAATATAAAGAGGCGTTATAAAGTAGGGGAACGGGGAAATATCTGAATCCAACGTAGCAGAGCAGCAGAGCAGCAAGTTCCCCGTTTCCGTCTCGTGTCACAAGCAGCAACCTTTAAGGTAAACCATGCAAGGAGGCTGACTATAGTCCACGGCGGTAAGCTAAACTAACGTTAGCGTCGCTGTACTACTGATGGTCTGATGAGATGCTAACAATTCTGCTGCGGTGAAGGACAGAGAAGCTTTTCATGTACATCATGCACCAGGTATCTTCCACACCCAACGGACAGCAGTCCCTGACTCCCACCTAATGATTTATTGCTGCAGCTGTGTGTAGCTCATTCAGGGCAGATACATAGATCCCTGATCTGTATGATCTGTATGGTCTAGTTCATGTGGCTGGGTGGGAGCCGTATAGTCTGCATGATATACCGCATGTGGCCCGGGTCGGATCTGCAGTGTACATATATATCCTGCACCAAAGATAGCATTTCATCAAAACGGCAGGTTAGAATCTACCGGTACAAATACTATTTACTGTAGTACCAGGTACCTGGTAAGCAGTAGCGGTGTATTTACCAGATACCATCTATAACTGCTTATCGTGATATGAACATGCCCGACTGCTGTGTTCACATATATTTTTTTTATCTGTTTTCTGATTTTGCTCGTGTATATATCTATCAACATATATATCTCACTGTCCACTCGGACAAGGTTCAGAGAGTTGATAACAATAATGATGGTCGAGTCGAAGCAGTAGGGTTATGGCTCGCAGCATGAAGTTTCAGACTACAGTTAGTATTAATATATGGCACCTGCCCTGGCGACCTGGCGATCCTTGACCAACAGCTGGGAACAATGCGGGTATTGTGGACGTGCTACGTGAGTTAGTCTGTGACATCGGTAAACGTAGACACATAATAACTTCCCTTGCTTTCCATCACGCTGAGCTAAAATACACCACTTTAAGTTCCTTCAACCGGGACATCGTGCCGTCTGTAACCTGCTCGTATCCAAAACAACTAAAATGTGGAGGGCATCAAGTTCAATAAGTTTTACTGCACACAGCTTGCAAAGAAAAGTTTCGACGAAATCCCCGATCTCATAGTTGCTGTTTTCTAGTATTATAAATATGCTTACATCATGGAGAAAAATTAGCAAAGCTTCCTTCCCTGGCAGTGGCGTCGATGGTAGGTGCACGCGCATCGACGTGGGACATGTTGCGGACGGGAACGATAGCTGGCTACTCATGGACCCGACTCCCGCGCCGCTGCCCCCATCACCTCATGTGTGTCCTGGGAGGACCGTCCCTGAATCAGGGCTTGTGATTCGACTATGTCCTGGCCTACCGTCGCGTTCTTTGCCTTGCCCGCTTGATCGGCGAAGGTCGGAATCGTCTCCCTCCTGGTGCCCGTGCGTTGTTCCTTCCCCATCCCCTTCCTCTTCCCCTTCCCCTGCCCCTCCCCCTTCCCTTTGCTTCTGTATTTTCCCGTGAAGGTGGGGGTGGTCTTTCCGGGCTTCCGAGCAACTGCCGCGTACTTTTGGGTGGGTTGGTTGGGGGATGCAGGCGTAGACGTCTACAAGCGGGCGCAGTCGTTGGTGCGACAAGAGGGAAGCCTTACCAAGTTGCAGCAAGCTTGTCGAAGGCATCTGGGGGACTCAGGCTGCAGAGGAGCCTCCACGATCATCTCCACATCCCCATCCAACCTCTCCACCAGTTCGCGGCACCTGCTGGACGCTTCACGTCGCATGCATGCGGGCCGAGCTCATGGGGATCGGACGCTCTTTTGGAAACAGCGAAACCTTAGCTTTCATCCCCACCCTCACCACAACAAGTGCGAAAGCTCGGCGATCCCGTCGGACCGTCACCTTCGGAAAACAGGGGTCGCGCATGCTCTCGACGCTATCACCGATGGTCCCCTCGGCCCAGTCAGAACGAGTGCGGCGAAGGCGGCCGGAGATTGGGATGCCATACACCTTACTACCCGATATCGAGTGCCCCCCCCCCCCCCCCCCCCCCCCCCCCGGCCCCCGTACGGAGGTGTCGACAAACGAATTCCCCGTTTTTTGTTTGGGTGTGCATCCGTGTATGTGATTCGTGTGTGACAGTACCGGAGAGGCGCAAACCCTCACGTCGAGTCAAATAACGTAACATGACACCACATCCATCGCGCGACATATCATATCTGGTACGACTGCTCCACTTTGCTGCTTGATCGAAGCTTCGTTGTGCACTGCGTGGTCATGTGGTTAACGGGCGTACAATACTGGCGTGCACTCGTAGTTCAGCGTAGTTTTACGACTTAGACAGGGATTACATGATGTCATATGTGAGTGTCGAACATGTGCGCGATCCTCTCGACAGTGGCGTACAGGACATGCACAGAAGCAGGTGGGAAGGCAAGGTGTCTATGAAACAAGGCGCAATCAGCGGTTGGCTTCCCCGATGGATTCTCGTTTCAAGGGTATACACAGGTGGGGAAGATACCTGGGGTCCATTGATCTATCTGCTATGGAAGGAACCTACATTTTGATGCAACTAAGCTTGGCAACCTGATACAATGTGCCGAAGCAAAACAAGGACGCAGTCGACATTCCCTAGGCCGCTTAATGTTGACCTTCGTAGCTCCCACTTTCTTCGAGCTCATGGCTCGTTTAAACTGCTCACTACTGCTGCTGCAGTCGCCGTCACTGCGCAGCTGTAGCCTATAGGTCGCCGCGCCGCCCGGTAGTATTGCTGTAGTACTATGGATAGCTTTGTGGGAGGGGACGGTTTTTATTTCGTTCAGCTTATTTGACGAAACCCGGTGGGTGCTGAACGCTATGCTAAGTTATCCTTCCCGTCGGCCCTTTCTTCTTTCCTGCAACGTCTTACCTGGTTTCGTCCAGACTGTCTTAGGACAGCTTGACTGAAAATGTATGTTCCATTTTACTCGGTTGTCTATTGCTGCTGCAGCTGCTGCTGCAGCTGCTGCTGCTGCTGTGGTTGGTGGCGTCCGCCACGATGAAAACCCACCCTCGACACGAAAATTAAGACGCGCATTATTCGTGTTAAGACGCGAAAAATTTACTACCCACAGGTGGGTGTCAATGTACTCCGTGGGTCTGGCATCATGAAGCGCTTGAGCGAAACGCCTTCCTAACCAAGTACATCATTTACAAGCGCACATCAATCATCAAGCACTATCTGTCGCAGAGCTTACCACTTCTTCGAGATTTTGGTCTAATTGGCGCAGGGTGAAGCCTAGGGTTTGCTCTGATTGGCTTATCCGGGGTTAGGGTTAATTCTACTCGTTTCGTACACAGTGTGTGTCAACCATTTTCTCGAATCCCAGTAAGTGGTAAGAAACCCTCTCTGTCGCGGCAGAAGCGGTACAACAACAGTACTGCATGTAGGTTTTAGGTGTTTGCTCGTCTTGGAAATTACTCCATTTGACACCGGTTGCCGTTTCTTGCTGTGTTGGGCTGTTTGCATGCCACTAAAGCGTTTTAAAAGGCTCGGGCCGTTTTGACAGAAGGCGGTATGCCGTGACAGAACGGGAAGCCCCTCATCTGTTCGTTTGGCCTCGAGCTGGTTTTCTGCCGTCGAGTGGCGTAAAAATCGACCGACATACCGTCGTATGGCAATTTTGAAGGGTTTTCATGGAAACCTTTGCTTTTTCCGTTTGCGTAAGACCCTAAAAATGGGTAAACCTAGACAACACACACCGAGCAATAGATGAGCCACGGCAGCAGTAGTAGGTCGTGGTTCGAGAGATTTATGAATTATTTTCGTCATCATCAAAAGCAAAACGCACAGCTCCTTCATACCTCGCCGTTTGCCCGCCGCTACTGCGCTTCTCCGCCGCCGCCGCCGCAAAGTTTACCACGAAACATCAGGGGCATTAGGAACCCGACGGCGTGATACGCCCTCACGAATGACCACTGACCAATTCCACAGTACCCTCCTTCTGATCAACATCTCTTTACGCCTTAGCCGTTACCCTAACAACTAACCATCTAAATGCGAGAGAGAGAGTCACCAGGAACGAAGAAGGGGGGAAAAAATCTCGGTTGTACTCTGTACCCGCATATAAAACACCTCTGCTCTCGCCTAGCGCCGTCTACATAAATGCCGCCCACAGCCGCCGCCCCAAAGAAGCCGCCGAGCGGCGACAAGGACAGCCGAATCACCACAAAATGACAACAATCACCGTACGACAAGACGCATAGCTGCCTAACCCCACCCCCTCCCCGGCTCCCTCCGCCCTCCCTCTACACTCTCCCATGAAGCCCTCTCTTCCCCCCGCGCTTCCCCCCGCCTCTTCCTTACCGCAGAGCTCATCGGCCCAGGGGATGTCCAGGGGTCTCTTTTTCCACCCGGCAAAAAGCCGCCTATTCCGAAACCCTATCAGCAACGACGACGGTGATTTTCCACCAAGCGTTATTGCGCACGCCAGCACACCAGCGTGACAAAAAAAAATCCCCCTCGCACGCCCGCCTGCACTAGCAGAGCCTTTTTCACTATAAAAACCGTGGTCGTAGCTTGCCAACTATGCTACTGGTATAATATAAACCCTTCCCCTTCCCCGACACAGCCGCGGGGAAAACTGAGACCTCAACTTTACAAACCCGCCTCGGAGTGCTCTAGCAGGTAGGACTGCCCACTGAATGAGCCCAGCCCTCACGAGAGGAAAAACAGCAGGCAGGGCTGCCCGCTTCAATCAAATACATCGCCGCAGAGAACTCAGGACTGTTTGCTACACCTGCTAGAAAATGGCCGGGAACGTCCACTTTAACCCACCACATGTAGTCGTAGATACCTCGCTGAGACATGTCCACTCCCCCGTCACCCGAGCCGAAGAAACCTGAGAGCTTCCCATAGAGATGTCTACTCCTCCGCCACCCAAAGCCGAAACAACCTGAGAGTTTCCCATCTCCCCCGTTGCAGGCGATAAGCCAAAAGAGACCCCAGCAGAGCAAGGGATATATCGCTTCCCCATTTTCATACCCTTCAAGAGCCACAGCAGTCGGGGCTTGCCCGCTTCAACGGCGTCTATCTCAGCAGACGCACCGTGATGTTGCCGTCTCCTGCTCCAAACAAAAGTCAGGGCTGTTCAGTTTACCCGCCACATTCATCCGAAGAGACCTGAGGGTTGTTCTAAATATATACTTGGTATGCCCCAAGAGACCTGAGAGCTGTTGCACACTTACACACAGCCGAAGCGATCTGAGACCTGCAAACTCCACTAGCGCAACACGAACCGCCCCGACGGGGTCTGGCGGGAGTGACTCTCTCCTCCCCCTCCCGCCCCACCAGACACCACAACCAGAGTCATGAAAAAAACAGCCACGACAACAGAACCAACACCCACGCCCTCTTGCGGAGTCTCCTTGCTTGCGGTGCGTTCCCGCGGGCGGCGGAGATTGGCAAGGAGTTCAACTCAATTGGCGGAGGCGGACATCGCAGGCAGGGCAGGCGCGGGGGGGGGGGGGGGGGGGGGGGGGGGGGGGGGGGGGGGGGGGGGGGGGGGGGGCTGGAAACAAAACAAGCGACTACTTCCGGCGAGAGGAACGCTTGCTGGGGCGCCGTTCGGGAGAAGCGGAGGACGCGCTGGAAGCGCTCGAAGAGGACGAAGAGGAAGAACCACTCGACGAAGAAGATCCCGATGAAGAGGAAGAGGAAGAGGAAGAGGATGAAGAAGAAGAAGAAGAAGAGGAGGAGGAGGAAGATGAGGAGGAGGAGGACGAGGAGGAAGCTTCGCTTGGGGATCTTCCCCGCCCGCGACCGCGCGCCGGCTTCTCATTTCCGGACCCCTTCCTGCCCCCGTCACCACCGCCCCCGCCGCTGCCCTTGCCCCCGGTGGCTTTTCCAGAGCTGCCCTTGCCCGCGGTGGCTTTTCCAGCGCTGACTTTGCCACCGGTGTCCCTGCCGCCAGTGTCCTCGCCACCGGTGGCCTTTTCAGAGTCCACGCGCCCCCCTCCTGAACGCGGTTTCTTGCCGGGCTCCGGCCGATCGCCAACCTCCGTCCTCTTCTTCCCTCCCGCACGCTCCGTCCCGTTGGCTTCCGCCGCCTTTGCCTTTTTGCTGCCGCTGCTGTTGCTGCTGCTGCGGCTGATGCCGCGGCCAACACCGCTGTCGCCACCGCCGCCGCCACTGCCGTTGGTGGTGGGAGGGGGGGTGTCACGAGCATCCCGAGGATCGCGGGCATCTCGAGCATCCCGAGTGTCACGCGCATAATGCCGGGTGTCATGAGTGTCCCGGGTGTCGCGAGCGGTGTCACGAGCGTCACGAGAGTCACGAGCGTCACGTGCCCCACGCTCTTCACGAGCGGTCTCACGAGTGGCGTCACGTGCATCACGCGCGTCACGAGCGTCACCAGGGGGGTCGCGAGTGGGGGTCACGGGCACCGCGAGTGGTGTCTTGCGTGTCACGAGCGTCAGGCGTGTCACGACTGTCCCGAGCGTTACGAGAGTCCCGAGTCTCACGGGCGTCACGTGCATCACGCGCGCCACGAGTGTCCCGAGCGGTGTCACGAGTGGTGTCACGCTCGTCGCGAGTAGTGTCACGCGCGTCACGTCCGGTGTCGACAACGACATCTCGCTTGCGCTTGTCACCGCCTGCGGCCGCCCCGCCGTCGCCGCCGCCGCCGCTTGCTCCTCCGCCTTCACCACCACCACCACCATTGCCACCGCCGCTAACGCCGCGCCCGCCCCGCCGACCCTCTCCCGCGCCCTCGTCCCCTCCTCTCCCTTTCGCCTCCATCGTCCCCTTTGCCTCCACCTTCCCCTTCCCCTTCGCCTTCACCGTCGCCTTCTCCTTTCCGTTCGTCTTCTCCTTTCCCTTCGCCTGTTCTTTCCCTTTCGTCTGCCCCTTTCCCTTCGCCTGCTCCTTTCCCTTCGCCTGCTCCTTTCCTTTCGCCTTTCCTTTCGTCTTGCTAGGTGTTGTCCGTCGCGGGGGGGAAGGGGACACCGACCCCGAGGATGACCCCGAAGATGACCCAGACGACGAAGACGACGAGGACGATGACGATGACGAAGAGGAGTGGGAGGAGGAGGAAGAGGAGGAGGAGGAGGAGGAGGAGGAGGAGGAGGAGGAAGAGGAGGAGGAGGAGGAGGAGGGAGAGGCATCCCGCGATGGTTTACGCTTCCTCGGGGGCGGAGGCGACGACGGAGGAGCTCCAGCTCCGCGGGGATGCTCCAGCTTCAGCAGTCGCGGGTCGAGCTCCTCCTCCGGGTCGCTCGGCACCCTCCACCTCTCATCCTCGTCTACCCCTCTCTTGGTCACGACCACAACCTCCCTCTCCCCAACCCCACCCCCGAACTCTCCCCCTTCCTCCTCTTGGTCGTCCCCTCTCCTCCTTCTTCCTCCTCCTCCTCCTCCTCGGCCGTCGACGGTAAGGACGTGAACATCTCGATGTACGGCGGGCTCCCAGGATCGCTCCCGAGAATATCCCTCACCACCACCACCGCGAGGAGAGCGCCCGCCGCTCCCCCGGGCATCATCCGCGAGGCGCACCACAACCTCCCGTTCGCCACCAACCCTGTTCTCCTCGTCGTCCGCTTCCCATGAGCGCCTGCTCCTAGCCCCCGCCCCCCCGCGCTGTGCGGAAAGCCCTCCCGCCAGAGCGTCTTTCAAGTTCATGTCATTCCTCCCGCGACCCCTCCCTCCTTCTCCACCACCACCACCACCACCCCATTCGTCTCTTCCGCGTGCACCATCCCAGTCGCGTCCCCCCGCCCCGTAGCCCCCACGACTGCTACCGCCTCCGCCCATACCACTCCCCCGCCGCCGCCGCTGCGGAATTGGCCTCGTCCCCGACGGCTACTCTCGGCTCCCTCGGGGTCGGTGTCTGGTGCGCGCTTGTTTCGACCATCGCCGCCCTGACCGTCGCGGGTGGCGCCGAACCGCTCCGCTCTCTGGCAACGCCGGTGTTCGGAGTGGAGGGTAAAACACAAGGGAGGAGTAAAATCAGTTGGCGGTGGGCCGGGGGGGGGAGGGGGGGGGGGGGGGGGGGGGGGGCATAAAGGCGAGCTAGGAAGAGTTCATGACTGGCGTTTTGAGCCGGGCTACGGCAAAAAGGGGGGGGTGTCATCGTTGGCGCCGAACAGTTCCGCTCTCTGTAACGTTGGTATTGGTGTTGAGGGTAAAAAAAAACAGAACGATGAGTAGAGCAAGATGGCGGTGGGGTGGGGGGGGGGGGGGGGGGGGGGGGGTCACGTATGGCCATCGTCGTATGACCAAAGACCCTCGCATCCCTGCAACTGCCGGGACGGAGCACGTCGGTTTATCACCGACCAGGCAGGCATTGCTCGCACCATACACAGCACGCGGAGGAGAATACTATGGCGATCGGGGTGGGTTGGGGGCGAGCTCCCGGGAGTTATCTACCTAGAATGCGGAAGATAAGATGGTGGAAAAGGAGGTGGGGGGGGGGGGGGGGAGCTCCGGAGAGTTACGTAGAATTGGCAGGCGTAGAATAAGATGGCCGAGGAGGGAGCGGGGTGTGTACTCATATCTTGCATGGTATTAGTAGTCGTATGAAACTAGACTGTTGTAACCCTACAACGGAGCACATCAGGCTTTCACCGGCCAGGCAGACGTTGTTCGCATCAAGCGCGAAGGGCTGCATGAGGGCGAGCTCCGGAGGCTTTACGCAGGGGCGAACACGCTCCACGAAATCGGAGCGTCGAACAAAATGCCCGGCGAGCCGAGAGTCCTTTTTCGCGCGCGCGGCGTGGCCACTACCAGTCCTGTCAAGCTGCCATCCCAAAATATGGCACTCCTCGTACGGCCTATATCGGTTCCCAATTCATTGTCTAGATATCACCAAGGCAGATCTACTCCCGACCCTGTATGATCTAGCGCGTGTTTCCCGAGTTGGATCATCTGTACTGTGCAGATCCCGCACACTCTCGCACAGCGGCAGGCTAGGAGCTATAATAGACTATCCTAGCCATTCGGGGGTGTGGCACGCTCTTTTTCCTAGAAGGTGAACGAGACATAATTCGTAGCTGTCTCGAGTATACGTGCTCGAGCCAAGACAAAAGGGTTCATCCAAAACATGATTCAATGCCGCTGCGCGCCCACCTTCTCCATCCTCTCCTCGAGCGCCGCGTCCCTCGAGTCGACGCGCTTGCCACCACCGCCGTCCCCGCCACCCACCTGTGAACAAAAAAAAACGCCATAGTACAAGACAATACCGCATGGGGGTGGGAACTCGTGCTCGTACAATCATAGAGGAATCGCTTGCGGCCCGAAACGTTTCGGATCACGGGGCGGGCTACCGCTGCCTAATACGGGGCACCATAGTGAACAGGACCAAATATTGTTGGCAAAAACAGGAAAAATATATAGGTTTTTGTGTGTACCGTAGGTCTAATTTACTATGGTCCCCCGCAAGAGAGGTACAGTGGTGTGTACCAAGCACCCCTTTTAACCCTTTTAATACGGGGGGCCATAGTAAATAGGACCAAATAGCGTCGGTAAAAATAGCGAAATATATAGGTATTTTTGTCTGTACCGTAAGCCCTATTTAATCTAGCCCCCCGTGAGAGTGCTGCAGTCCCGTTTTGGGCACAAACTACTTAGAATTTGACTAATTTGTACCCGAAACGAGAATTCACCACTAAAAGGGGTCAAGGCCACCTCCTGATAAGCTAAAAAAACGCGGTCTTATCTGCAATAGGGTGTCTGACCTTTGAACCCGTTCAAGGGCTGTGCCTGCGCTCGCGTTGTGAGGAAAAAAACACATGAAATTAAACTCATGTTTAGGTACATGTATCTCCAGCGGCTTGGTAGATGGTCCGCGTGCCTATCAAGATCAATTTCGTGGGCTCGAGTCTCACCGAGGGCATGCTCGTAGGGACTTTTTCTTGCATAAAAATTGATTAGCGGAAAGCGCGAGAGCGTGAGTCAACTACATTCGATGAAAATCGACAACCAGTTGGAATGCTGAATGAACCCTATGCGCGAAAATAAATAAATAAAGGCACGTACCGGGGGGGAGAAGGGACGACAACTATGGCCACGGCTTTTGTCCGGAAGATCGCTGGCGGTAAAACCTCCAACACGAGTTAGGCTGGAAAGTGTTTCAAGGTACCAAGTACAAAAAAAAAAAAAAAAAAAAAAAAAAACAAGTGCGCGGTACTAAAAGGGTCACAACTGGAAAAATGATCCCACACAAATTCCCAAGTACGTACAGCAGTATTTTTTTTTCTCTCGTGACCCAAGCCGATTTACCTGGTCCCATACCTTACGTGCTATATGGCATTTAACTCCTTTAGTACCGCAGTCCCGATTTGGGGACAAACCATTCTAATTTCAAGTGATTTGTCCCCAAAACGGGACTGCAGTACTAAAAGCGTTAATCCGGATGGTCTCAAAATGGGTACGCCACCGCTGTGCCCTCTTCTGGGCAAACATTTTCTGGCTGATGGGGGGGTTGTGTGCAGGCACAACTCGATGAAAGGGCTGCAGTCTTCTCGCGACAAAAAAAAATGCAAGGCCCGTACCGTTGAGGCGTTGGGGTTATGCACCACTCTGTCCGGAAGTATATAAGCACAGTTTGCACACTATTATTAAATAGAAACGGCCCCTACTGAGGTACCGGCGAGGTATCCAGGCATACTGACCGCATACTCGATGATGCCGTCGTGACGTCCTTAAAATGTGCGTTCTCGATGTTTAGCAGTACGAATATAATCACCAATGTACTTCCCAGTTCGACCTACCAACTGACCGACCGACGTCTGGAACCACACCTCATCGCCTCCGTCCCCTTCTTTTTCTCGACGGCGTTTCTCTTTCTTCCTGAGCGCCACCTCCGCCAGCTTGGCGGCCTTCTTGTCCTCCCACGCCTTCTCCTTCGCTTCGCGCTCCCTGTTGCGTGGGTCATGGGTTGGGGAGGCCAAACGAAAACTGAAGAAACAAAACAAAAAAGCCGGTCGTACGCAATCGCACACTGCCGTATATACTGTAAAAATAGCAAACAGCTGCTGGTAGTCAGTAGCCCTCTACCACCATAGACACCAGCGTCTACACAGCATCACCAACACCAACGCCTCAACCACCACCCTTTTCGAAACTTCACGCAAAATCTCAACACACAAACAGCACAGCTCAAAACGAACCCCCAGAGGATCAAGGTCAACACACACCATCACCACAACCATCACTGACCCCCTTCCGCCCCCATCTCTCCCCACCCTCCCACCCTCCCTCCCTCCCTCCCTGCCCACCCCCCCCGCCCCTCCCCTCCGAAAAGCCTCTCACTTCTTGCGTGCCTCCTTCTTCCGCTCCTGAGCCCCCTCATCGAACGCGTCCCCCGCAGCGTAGTCATCCCCTAGACCGAACGCCTCCCTCATGCGGCGGTTATCCTCCACCTTCTTCACCTCGCGCATGTGCGTGTCCATCACGCCCCCGCCCCCGCCCCCGCCTCCACCTCCGCCTCCGCCGGCCTTTTGGGCGGCGGTGCCGTTGGCAGATGGCAAGGAAGCCTTGCTGCCAGCGTTGCTCATTTCTTCCAGGCCCTTCCGCACTTCGGCCACCTTAAGCCGTGCAGAACGCGACAGCAGCTATGAATCTCCTTTTTTTTTGCTCAAAAGGCTGGCGGCTAGTTGTGTTGGTCAACGTTTAGCGTACAGTAGTGGGCTCGTCAAAGGCTGTAAGATGTACAGCAGGATTTGAAGAATCTCGTGATTCTGGCTACGTAATAGGCTCGCGGCTTGTTGTGACGTCAATGTTGAGCATAGGCTCCCACAGGGCTGCTACTTACCTGGTAGGGTTTTTATAGCGGCGGCGTTTCTCGCTGACCACAAACGCTTGGCCGCAATTTTCGCTATGCTAAAATAAAAATCAGCCCTTAAAATGATCGAATTCCAAAAAAAAAAAAAAATCAACACCATGTCCGTAAAAAAATAATCGTCGCCGTGTCTACTGTGGCAGACTTCTCCGATTGAAAGCGCTACAAGTAGTACCGCGCACCTAGGGTATATCACCGGTTCCCAGCTGATACAGAAGAGTTTTCAAGGCAGATCGATACCCGATCTGTACCTGGTATGATCTACCAAGCTCAACAAATAGCCGGGTGGGAGGCACATAACCTGCATCATCTACAGTGGGACGTAACCTCCTTCGTTACATCTGTCTGTACCGTCAACAAAACGATCCTGCACAGCACTTCAGAACGGCAGCTTATATATATATATATATACTGTAATATATACCTGGTATATAGGATCTATACTACATCTGCTGTAGAGCGTGTGATCGTGGCCAACACGACGTCTGTAGATAGTACGCTGGACCCCATTTGCAAAAATAAAAATGGCTCGCGAAAAAAAAAAAAAAAAAAACACACACACATTTTCAAAGTTTTCGACTTCATTCGGCACGTACCAGCAGCAGCAGCGGGCGATGCGGCTGGCTCCATGGCTGGAACAACCTTCACTACGTACCGTACCAACCTTCCAGTGATTAAAGCCAGCAGTCTCTGGCATGAATTTGGCCAATGGGCAGAATTGGACTCGGCCAACAGGATGCATGCTTTTTGTATTCGACACGTAAAGCCAGAAGCAAGACTGCCTTCATGGTTAGGGGACCGTCCCCGGAATGTCGGGCAATGCCCAGCACGCGACGGCCGCGGCTCGGCACGGCATGAATCGCGTGTGCCCAATAGTACGGAGAAAAATTGGCGCTGAAATTAATCCCAGGGGGGTTATCTTGGGAGATAATATATACCTGGTGTACGGCAGTCGACACGATTCGGTTAAATATCAGCGATAAAAATGACGGGGGGGGGGGGGGGGGGGGGGGGGGGGGGGGGGGGGGGGGGGGGGGGGGGGGGGGGGAAGCGCGTTCGACACGATACGTTTACTTTTTTTTTTTTTTTTTTTTTTTTTTTTTTTTATCCTTCGGCGGATTGGTAAAAATAAAGCTTAAGCTCACCACACTTCCACGTTCCAATTTCGTGTCGTGTGTCAATTTAGCCCAGTTGGGCACGTTGACCCGACCTGCTTTACAAACATAAAAAAAAAAAACATCCGCTGCAGTGAAACGATGATTCCGTCGATTCTCCCGTGTGCAAGCTGTGTGTGACACCTATACCTTCGTTATACCTCGATTGCGCGTACTATTACGGGGGGCCACAGTTAATAGGACCTACGGTACACACAAAAACCTATACATGTCCCTATTTTTACAAAACAATATTTGATCCTATTTACTATGGTCCCCCGTAATACTATTACGGGGGTCCATAGTTAATAGGACCTATGGTATACATAAAAACCCATCTATTTGACTATTTTTACTAACAATATTTGGTCCTATTTACTATGGTCCCCGTAATACTACTGTATATACCACTCTGTCCCTATATATAAGCACATTTTTATTTACTATTAGTATACAAACGGTCATAATACTTCGGGATAGGGTGGTTGGTATGTTGTAGTACCCTGATTGGGTTTTCGGTGACCTCATCGCACGCCGGATACTTGTAATTCCCTTGATTCAGCGGGACATAAGCCGGACCTGTGGAGCTCAGGGCGTGTGTATTGGATGTTGTTGTCTCGATATATTTGAAACGCTGATCATCAAATATTTGATGCATCGAAACTTTAAGGTGCTACAGCAGTATATCCAGCACTATGATCATACTAATAGCTGCAATATAGCCCCTCTGGGCGCAAACGAAAGAGGACTGTTGCGGTATACAAATCAGGGCTGATGGTGGGCTGGGTCAAACCTCGCGGGTCGGGTCGGGTAAGGATGACCCCACCCGACCCACGAGAGCTTGAAAACCACTTGACCCGACTCGACCCGACCGAACGGTCCTACGAATAGCAACACTCCCGTCCAGAGCGGTCCTACATCAGTACTCAGTTCGGCATTTCCTACCTTTTCCTCGATCTCGACGTTGCTGAACCCTCGCTCAATCATGGCCTCCCGTAGCTCGTAAATCTTCGCTTCCACCTGAAAGGAACAACAAGAAAAACACACACACACATATACACCAACAGCAGGACGGGCACACACGGGGTTGTAAAAGCGGCGATGGATTATCCAGGGGGGGGGCAAAATCCCGCAAGAAAACAAAAGAAAAAGCATCAACAACAGCAACAACAACCACAAGCCAAAAAAACAAACAGGTACTCTATTAATAGCAAACGATACTCGTAGAATAAGCGTACAGGTAAAACCAACAAAATTGAAGCTAGAAGTTGATTCCCCGACCATCGGAGCGCCGCCGTTTATCCGCTACCGCCAACGCCAACGCCAGCGCCACCGCCACTGCCACCGTCACCGCCACCGCTATCGCCACCATCACCACCGCCACCGCCGCCGCCACCGCCACCGCCACCACCATCGCCACTGCTACCGCCAACGCCAACGCCACCGCCACCGCCACCGCCACCACCAACGCCACAGCTACCGCCATCGCCACCGCCACCGCCACCGCCACCACCAACGCCACAGCTACCGCCATCGCCACCGCCACCGCCACCGCCACGGCCAACGCCAACGCCACCGCCAACGCCACAGCTACCGCCACCGCCACTGCCACCGCCACCGCTACTGCCAACGCCAGCGCCACCGCCAACGGCACAGCTACCGCCACCGCCACTGCCACCGCCACCGCTACCGCCAACGCCAAGGTCACCGCCACCGCCACCGCCACCGCTACCGCCGCCGCCACCGCCGCCGCCACCGCCATCGCCACCCGGCGCCGCCGCCGCCATCCCCACCGCCACCGCCACCGCCACCGCCACCGCCACCGCCATCGCCACCGCTACCGCCAACGCTACCGCCAACGCCAACGCCAACGCCAACGCCACCGCCAACGCCAACGCCAACGCCAACGCCACCGCTAACGCCACCGCTAACGCCACCACCGCCACCACTGCCACCACCACCACCGCCACCACTGCCACCACCACCACCGCCACCACCGCCACCGCCGCCGACAGCCGCCATCGCTACCGCCACCGCCACCGCCACCGCGGCCACTATCGCTGCTCTGTCCCGAACAATAACGCTGACAAAAACGACACCTGTGCGCCAAACTTCACACGCTTCGGACAGATCAATGTCTGCATGACATACGAGTAGACCGTTGTAGTTTCGGTCATGACGACAGCCATAGCATCACAAAGATCTCACCGGGAAATCACGTTCCAAAAAAAAGAGATGACCTGTGGCATACAGATAGTACTGTAGATCCCACCAAAAAGAAAACACGTGCGCAACAGCCGCCGCCACATGCCGTGCAGATAGATGGACCTCACGTGGCAAACATTATCTACATCCTGCAGATCATAACAATTAGGAACATACCTGCCCCCAAAGATTTAGTTCATGAACTGGGGATCGACCCGTCCGATGTATAACATTGCAGATCATCTGCAGATCATTCGCACTTCATCTAGATATTTCAGGGTTAAGACAATATCCCTGGCCTGCATGATCTAGCTCACGTTGTCCTGGGGGGGGGGGGGGGGGAGCCATATAATCTGCAAGATCTATAGAGACAGTGATTCCTGCGATATGATCTGTGCTGTAACAGATCCTTCACAGCTACCTCAGAACGGCAGGTTGGGATCTAGATGATAGATCTGTAGATGATCTACTGTACATCGTAATCTGTCTCAGCCGTGAAACCTTTACCTTGCGCTTACGCGCGTGGTCCAGCAGATCCCCGTTCGCCACGCGCGGAGGAGGTTCTTCCCAGTCGCGCGCCTGGAGCTTGCCCGTGTTCCGGTCCACCCCCATTCGAAACGCCTGCCCGCGAACGTGGCTGTTTTCCAGCGCCGAGGCGTTATTAGAGAGAAAACCGACAAGGTGGGAGGAAAATAGGTCAAAAAAAAAAACACAAGAGGAAAACGTTACAAGGGTACGTCGACCTACAGCAGTAGCAATATACCGGTACAACTTTGTCCCAAAATATAAGGAACATTTCCAAAAAGCTGAACAGATCATATACAGATCATTCCCACTTGATGATCTAGATGGCGATCTAGATACTTACAACGGCAGGTAGATGAATAGTTTGCCGATTTCGTGTGTATGACCTACTACAGTAAGTAGCTCATGCTGCCGGGTGGGAGCCGTATAGTCTGCGTGATCCAGCACATGTTTCCTGGGTTAGATCTGAACTTTGCAGGTGGGGAACTGCAGATGATCTACGGTAGACAGATGGCTAAGTAGATCATCTAGCCGAGGCGTGGACGATTGTACGTTGCCGTCTAGTCCGAACAGGCTCTACTGTCCGGGACAGAGCTGTACAAGGCATGAACGAGAGAGAGAAAACAATCGCTTTTTAGGGTTGGTTTTCGAGTCTTTATGAAATTAAAAAAAAAAAAAACACCAACAACAACAACAGCTGTGAGTTATCGAGAATTTCGTCGAATCTTATCCTTTACAAGCTGTGTGTGATACTAGTCATACTATGATCGCGCGCGTACCACGGATTTTATGTCGCCTCACACAGGAAGCACTCAGTGCATGAGGAATTTTGACAAAATCTGAAGCTGCAGTATTCAAAGAATGGGTGTCTATATTCGGGAAAAATAGTAAATGCATACTCGTACTCGTAAGTAATTCCGAGGTTGCACGTAGCTTGCCACGAGCGGGGAATATACTACGGTGTTTCCGTGAGAAATGTGTACGCGTGTACATATCAGTACCGGGTACCACTTTGGCCTGAAATACAAGGCATGTCAGCTCATCAATATGAATATCCAACGGTCCATACATTTCCGTCCCGAGGGACGTGTATGAGAGCGAGAGCACAAGGAACATTCTATCGATGTTCGGCTAAAACATGCGCGAGACGATACCATTCGATTTGTGTCGGCCTCCGAGAGACACGATACACAAGAGTATCCAACTGGTACTGGATTGGAACATGCACATCACGCTGTGATATGACAAAACGAAACGAAAATGGATAGAAACGTGCAGGAAGAGTGTAGTATGTACCAGTGGCTGGCTGAATGTTCCGGTCGCGAAAACACAACAAAAGCGAAGTGTAGACAAACTCGGGCAACAAAAGAACAAACATGAAGGCGCGGCGCTGAAAAAGACATCAGCCGTGGGAACAGACCCATACCTGAGAGAGCGACTCACTGCGACAGAAACTTCCACAAAACCGCGTCATCACCACAACAGGAGAAAAGCTCAGCATCACGTCAGCATCACACGAAAACATCACGACAGCACCACGACGACACAATGTATTGAAAAAAACTAAAACATGCCAGCTGCGAGATTGAGGATTTTCATCGATAACTCATCACTGCAAGCTGTGTGTCATACTTCAATCGCGCGTACTGCGGGTTCGATACTATACAATCATGGCAGCACGCCGAGAGATCACGACGACATCACCATGACAGCTTCTCGACGAAAGCACGACGCCAATACAACGCCATCTCACGACAACACCATCTCGCCACATCCTCACGACACCATCCCGACCGCGTCACAACATCATGAGCATCCCGACATCTATCACCGCACAAACGGAAAATCAGCACGCCATCAACAACACGATGACGACGGCAGCACCATGACATCATCACGCCATCACGACGACATCAACACAACATGACGACGTCCATCATAGCACCAATCAATAACACGACAGCATCAACACATCATCCGGATAACGCCTCCACGATGACAACATGGCAACACGGCAACATCAGCACACCCACACCACGACACCAGGACGACGACGTCGCGGCGTCATCGTCAGCATCAACACAACACGACAACGCCGTCACAGCACCACCACATGCCAACATCAACACACCGTCACGACAGCACCACGACGACCATAGCAGGACACGAGAACATCACGGGCATCATGACAACATCAACACAACATCACCACATCCCTGCGGCAGCATCGGTCACCGCAACATCAACATACCATCAGAACAAACACCACGACGATAGATAGCAGTATGGTGACATCATGGGATCACGACAACATCAAGACAGCATCACAACACGACAGCATCGACACACCCACCACGACGACGATAGCATCATGACGCCATCCAACACAACACGACAACATCTCCACAGCCCCACCGTACACGACAACATCAACCCAACATTACCCTTAAACGCGCAAGACAGACAAAAACACCCCCTTGGACGAATTCCAAAAGTGAGGGGAGAGTACCAAACCCAAAGCGATGCGTCCACGGACAGATAAGATACCGACGACATCTTTCCAAGGCCGCCATTTTCATGTGCGCCCCCCTGTTCTCGGAGAAATCCGGGGTGTGAAAATCGTCCAAAGTGGTTGTCTTATCTTGTCGCCGGCGTGATACGGTACGGCTACAGGACAACATCACGTTTCCACCAAAAAAGACGTCCGGACAACAACTTCCACCACGACGACAGCACAACAGCACGCACCTTCTGTTGGACATCACATGGCCGCTCGTGCCCGACCCACGCGGCGTCCGTATCCCGACATTGTTGTACATTATGCGCGCCCCCCCCCCCCCGTCACCGAAGTCCGCCTCTTCCGATAGAAACCCCTCGACGTTTTTTTTTTTTTTTTTTTTTTTTTTCTTCAAAAGCTTCGCCTCTGCCGCGAACCTTCACCCGCTAATCCAGCAGCTGCACTACGCTATCGTGAGCTTGAGTCGTGTCCTTCACTCAAGCGAGCGCGGCGAGAGAGAGAGAAAAAAAGCCGAACTATCTGAGGCCGATGAAAAACAAGAGCGCGTAACCATGTACGCGCGCGAAAGAAGGAGGCGCACACGAACAGGAACACGAACACAAACAGAAACGAAAACGAAAAAACGAAAAAACAAAGGGAAAAGGGAAAAGGGAAAAAAACGTGCATTGAGTTCGAGGTACGGACGGACGGATGGTCTGGTTCTGGTGTTCGCCTTACTTTACCATAGGGCTGGAGTATAGTGACGTGGAATGCTGGATCAGGCCGCCGGCCAGGTACTGGTCTGATACGGCGTCTGCCTTCTTGGCGAGGATGGGGCTGATCCTGTAGGGGTGGGAAGTGACCGGAGCGCTTTCCGGGGGTACGATTATCTTGAACGGCATCGGCGAGATATCAATCGTGTGATGACGACTCCACCTTGTTACCGTTGTCAACCCCTTTCGAACTGCAGTCCCGTTTGGGGGACAAACCACTCAAATTCTGAGTAGTTTGGCCCAAAAACTGATCAAAAAAGAGACTGCAGTCCTAAAAGGGCCAGGAGAAAAACGATCGTTCAAAAACGGTCCCCACCCCTGTGCGGACACGACGCTCTTTACGGTAGCACCACTGTCCCGACAAATAGGGACCATTTCTGTACTAATATTCAATAAAAATGTTCCTTATGTTGAAGGACAGGGTGGTATCAGGTAACACGACATGCACGGCGGCACACAGGTGTCCAATATCGGCCGCAGAAGGAAGGTCGCGTACGCAACGTAAAGGCTTAACTCTGACCCTTTCCGTACTGCGCTAACTGTACATGCACCAAAATCTGACTCCAATTGCCAAGCGGTTCGTCCCCGCAACGGGAGTGCAGACCTACGAGGGGGATTAGCCTGTTCATGCGGGAGACACAAGCCCCCAAAAAGCGGGCTGCCGCGCAAGAGCTACCCACGGGCGGCTCCGGCCAGCGGGAGCGAGAGACAAGACAGCCTATATCGGGCAGCCTATAGCCGACGAGTAAACCCAACAAACACCGAAAAAATAAAACGACGGGGAACAACTTCTTTTTGCACTATTACGGGGGACCATAGTAAATAGGACCTACGGTATGCACAAAAACCTACATATTTTCCTATTGTTACTAACAGTGTTTGGTCATATTTACCATGGTCCCCCGTAATAGATATCAGCCGTCCAAGTTTGTGCCTATACTCGTATACCGCATCGTAACACCAGATAACCCCCCCCCCCCCCGCGGACCTATATTTTGAAGCTCATTTTCTCGACAACGCGATACCGATTTCGAAGACGCCGAGCGAACCCCCCCCCCCATGGGAACATGAAGCTCGACGAGATTTTCCCAAAGCCCCCATTTCTTTCTGTGTACGCACCCCCCCCTTCGTTGAAAGAGAAAAAAAAAAAAAACGCTCTGAAACGCCTCCCAGGCGGTGTGCGTGTTATCTTGCGTGTTGTACGGTACGAACAGCAGTGGTCCCTCTACAGTGCCGGTTTGCCCGCTATAGTGCCTGTGGATTCGCTCGGTACAGATGGGATTACCCCAAGTGTGGTGCGCAGTGCGCGGAGTAGTCCCGGTGGCCACCACACTGTGTTGGCTGGCGCATACCGGCACTGCTGTATAGAGGGACCACTGCGGCAAGTCTATACGCACAGGAGGTCTATAACAACGAGCCGACTCTAACTGAATGTAAACTTTTTGGTTTTTGACGCTCTCCGCCCTCTCGTTCAGCGACGAAAAAAAGAAGTCCCACCCTTCGCTCGCTCTTTTCAGACTTTACCCTTTTAAGCACCGCACTGTACACTACAAAACCCTGAAATTGCCGCACATCTCACGTTTTTTTTGTCTGCACAACGGGAGCGCAGCCCTTAAGGCCTAAACGGGGTTGATCAAATCACGAGCACGCCACGGCAGCAACAGCAAGCGTGTTGAGCTTAAGCTTTATTCTTACCAATCTGTCAGAGGATAAAAACAAAAAAAAACGATGAAAAAATAAAAAATAAACAGAACATATTATACAGTAGAGTGAACGAACGACCACGGCGTCCCAGCCCGCAAAAAAAAAAAATGGATCAATTCGTTCAAACCATACACATTTGCGATGATTGTGTTTTGGAAGTTTCTGTCCTGTACACGGGTACAGACCGCTGCTGTAGTTTCCGGCCACAGAACACATGGTGTAATCGAGTACAAAGTACTATTGGCGGGGGGACACAATAATCAGGACCAAATACGCTTAGTAAAAATACTGTAATATATATGTTTTCGTGTGTATGATGGGTCCTCATTACTATGGGCCTCCGTAAATAGGTATCTCCTGCACGTACAGCAGAATACCACCCCCTGTGGGACATGCCTCACGGGGGTTTCACGGGGGTCGGAAATGCTGACAAAAAGTGACGAATACACCATCGCCCACACTGGAAACAACCCGGGCTGCTGGGGAGAGGGAGTTGTAGAGAGAGGGGGGGGGGGCGCGGGGGGGCACAACTGCAATGCACGTGAGATTTGAGTCACGCGCGCAGACCGACAGGTGTCGTAACTGCTGCGCGGTCCTCCTAGATAGAGTCTCGGTAAGACCGCGAACCAACGTATTCTTGGAATAAATGGGATACAGAATCGGTATGCACGGGCGGGCACTGGTGTGTGCTGGGTGCTGGACCATTGAACAGAAAAAAACAACTGTGTGTCCTCGATGCTGGATGTAGTTGGGCAGAAAAAATAACTACGTACCAGGCACACACGACAAAAAAACATTGGTGAATGAATACACTATAGAAATACTGCCCCTCTCGGAAGACAGAGCCAGAAGACGTAAGCCTCAAGTCAGTAGATTTCGGGGAAAATAAAGAATTTCGGGAGCGGTTAGGGCCGTTTCTTGGCGCTTTGTTTTTTAGTTCAGTTTGTTTTCTACTGGCAAAAAAAAAAAACGCGCACGAGCCTCTCGACACGGGGAGGATGAGCTAAGTAGCTCGTTGGAACAATCGTCCAACCGAACAGTCCCTACAGCAGCCGCGCTCGAGGAAATCATGCGGGCGAAGGTTCAGCTGGAGTCGGCCTGGCTTGCAGGCAGGCGTCAGGCGTCCGAACCTCGTGTCGTGAATATTTCCGCAACTCTTCGCACGACAACCCATACCGCAGCAGGGGTGATAGTGCTCGAGTGGGTGGTCGCTCGACTACAGCGGTACGATGCCTCTGTCGACTCGACGAAGAGAACCCTTAAACCCACTGCACTTTCTGCGATTGGCCATATGGCTCGTGAACGGCCGTGCGTATGAATGACCATCGTAGTAAGTATCGGGCGCTTGAAAGCGGTGGCACGGCTCAAGCGGTGCGACTGCGGTGTGGCGGTTCGATCCTCTACACCCCATTTTCTGATTTTCCCGAAAAGCTTAATCGCCCTTTTTTGCCAGGGGTTCGAACTCTTCGGTTTTGTTCCGAAATTTATCATCCTCGAAGGCCAAAAAAAACTGAAAATTCGGGTTTTCCCGAAAAAACGATCGTTAAGAAGCGACCCTTACTACTTGTTTATGCTGATTTCTGTGTGTGTGTCAAACGCCCTCTCTAAAAAAATGCACACGGTCCAGGGACAGATCTCGGTGTCTTGATACAGGACAGGTACTTCGTAGATAAACAGAATACTAGCTAACCATTTTAGAACCAGGGCTCTCCTCGGATCAGGTCAGACCGCGGGTCGGGTCAGGAACTTTTTGAAATATCAGGGGTCGGGTCGGGCCGGGTCGGGCCGGGCAAGGTCGGGTTGGGTCGGGTCGGGCCGGGCAGGGCCGGGTCGGGTCGGGTCAGGCGGTTTTCAAACTCTCACAGGTTGGGTCAGGTCATCCGTTTACCCGAACCGACCAGACCTGACCCGCGAGGTTCGACCTGACCTGTAGACAGTCCTGATTAGAACGCTACGGATGGGTGGGGGGGGGCAGGTCAAAAGTTTGCCTACCGGGCAGGCCCTTGTGTCGGAGGGGGGGGGGCGTTGAGACCTGAACGGGGAAAAACGTCGAAAACATCTGAAAATAATCAATGATTCCAGCATCGGTTAGAAGCAGCAGCAACCGGAGGATAGCTGGGGCGTACCATAAGATTGTGTGTCCGGACTGCACTCACTGAATAAGGCGCCGTGCGACACGCGCATCCCCTGACCGGGAATATAAACACCCGTTCGGGCTCTGATATGGACATCAAAACGGGCTTATATTCGCGGTCAGAGCGGTACTGCTGCTGCTCGACAGTGGTACTATTAGGGGGACCATAGTACATAGGACCATATATTGTTAGTAAAAATAGGTAAATATATAGGTTTTTATGTATACCATAGGTCCTATTAACTATGGCCCCCCGTAATAGTAGGCCCTTGAATACATCACACTCATCGCTACCGGGGCATATTGTTATCGCAGGTCGGTATACTCTTAGATATCAGTTCCAAAAGGTTCAACATCATTATTTGTCGGAAAAGGATGGTGGGCGCGAAAGGCGTCTCGTTCCTTGCGCAAAAATGGTTGGAACCTTTCTTCCTTTCGTTAGAACATCTCGAGCGAGGGGCGCGAGGCGCGAAGGGCCTTCAGCGCCGTTTGCGCAAAAATGTTTTCAAATAGCATCACTTGTTGGGAGAGGAGAGCACGTGGGGCGAAACTCGCGCGTTTTGGGCGACTCTGGAGAAACGCGCAAGAATTTCAAGGGCGATCCTACAGCAGCAGCAAACAGATAAGTGTCGTCATATTGCCGGCAGTCATAATCGTGGCGACAAAGGAGCCTGCACCCATCTTCCAGGCACAGGGGAGTGATAATCACAACTGCCGTAAACAGCGCTGAGATCGCGCAGGAGTGTGCCATCGTTTTTCAGCGTTTTTTTTTTTTCTCCACAACGGTAAAAAAGGTTAACCCTTTCAGGACCACAGTCCCGGTTTGGGGACAAACCACTCAAATTTAAATAGTTTGTCCCCAAACCGGGACTGCAGTACTAAAAAGCGCTAAGGGACTAAAGTCGAACACGACATTTTCGGAAAGGCTCTCTCTCTCTCTCTCTCTCTCTCTCTCTCTCTCTCTCTCTCTCTCGACCAGATCTTTCCCAAAACACCTTCAAGAACTGGTCGGTATTGGGCACCCTTCCCGCCCTGGAAAAATTGCCACCGCTGGGAAAACGGTCGCACCCCCCTCTCTCCGTGCGAGCTCAACGGCTCTTCACGGTGTTGTTCGCATATACGAGAGGCGAGACTACAAAAAAAAAAAAACGAACTCTTTAACCCTTAACCCCTTCAGGACTGCAGTCCCGCTCACGGGGGACAAACCAGTCAAATTCTAAGTAGTTTGTCCCCAAAACGGGACTGTGGTGCTGGAAGGGTTTAACCCGAACCGAAATCCCAACCTGATGAACTCAAAAGCCGAGAGACGAAACGGCAGAAAAAAAAATCATGGATGGTTTTTTCAACCCTTTTTTTACGAATTTTGCAGTCCCGTTTTTGGGGCCAAAACTAACTTATAACCCTTTTAGTACCGCAGTCCCGTTTTGGGGACAAATCACTTGGAACTAGACTGGTTTGCCCCCAAGTCGGGACTGCGGTACTAAAAGGGGTCAAGAATTTGAGGGGTTTTGGCCCCAAATCGGGAACGGGGCTGCAGTCCTAAAATGGTTGACAACCTGGGTGTCCCCCATCTATACTCATGATGTGTCGACTATTGTGTCAACTATTACGGGGGTCCATAGTTAATAGGAGACCTACGGTACACACAAAAACCTATATATTGAACTATTTTTACTATCAATATTTGGTCCTGTTTACTATGGCCCCCCGTAATATCAATATTAATAATAGCAACAGCTGTACTTGATACCGGTAGTCGTGGATGTCACTCTCCGGGAGACCCGGCACGAAAACACGCGGATACCCGTACAGCAGAGTACTGCTGTTAGTTAGTTTGTAGCAAGACAAGCAGTGCAAGCAGTGAGTGTCGCGCTTGTGCAGCAAGCAGTACGAGTGCAAGCACGTTGCCTCTGCGAAAAGCTGCGCCCGAAGTTCGGACAGAACATCAACATGAAAAACGGTCCAAAACATTTTACAACCAGAGTAGGACCAGTCTGGCCGGAAATATAAGTATCGTTTACACATTGGTGATAAGACCAAGCGGTGCTTATATTTCCGACCTGGTACCTGGTAACAGACTAGAGTGGGCGCCCGTTCTTGAAAAAACGTCAGTTTGGTGTCCAGGTACAAATGTCTTCTTTTTTTTCCTGACCTTGATCTGACTCTATCGTATAGGATTCAGAGTTGGTCCCACCGTTGAGCTGCGTTCCTTAACCCAGTTTCCTTAGTACTCGTGCCGATCTGAGGCTATTTTTCTGAACATAAGTGTTTCTCAACTCTGTGGGCGCTTGCTGTAAAAGGATCGTTTAGACATCACTGTAATATGAAGACCAAGCGGTCATTGTATTCCCGCCAGGTACCCGCTCATACACTACTACGGGAAACCATAGTAAACAGGACCTACGGTAAACACAAAAACCTGTATATTTCCCTATTTTTACTGACAATATTAGGTCCTATTTACTATGGTTCCCCGTAATACTGTAGACTCATACTCGCACTTCGTACACCTTGCATGCACCCTTCTACACCCTTTTACCCTCTGTGTGTGTTCTTCACATAAAATCGTTATTTTTATCGTACCACCCTCTTGCCTTGTATGGTCTCAGGACAGGCACGTGTATACTGACCAGGTAAACAGCAGCATCACACAGGAGTGAGCACCTGGTGCCAGCTACAGCAGTACTGGTATACCAGACAGCAGTAGGAGTACGTCAGTACGTACGGTCCCCACTACTCCTGCCGTACTGCAGAAACAATGCACGATACGCATGAATATTCACGAAATTACACCAAAAAAAAAAAAACAGCCTCTGTGAGATCTGGCAACGAATACGTATATAATACCCGTACGTACGTAAAGAGCAGGGGTGGTACCGTCGTTTTTCAGCACTCGATTTCTCCAGAACGGGCACGAAGGTCGCCAGTACCGACCAATTCTTAAGGTGTTTTCGGGCGGAGATCTGGTCGAGAGAGAAGAGCCTTGCGAAAATTGAAAGTTCGACTTTTTAAACCTTTTTAGGACTGCAGTCCGGTTTTTTGGGGACAAACCAGCCGCAAGAATTCCAAGTATTTTGTCCCCGAACGGGACCGCGGTGCTAAAAGTAACCCTTTTAGTACTGCAGTCTCGATTAGGGGACAAACCACTTGGAATTCGACTGGTTCGTACTGAAATCGGGACTGCAGTACCGGGGGGTTAAGCACCCTTTTTTCACCCGTTGCGCGGTAAAAAAGAAAAAAAAAAAAAAAACGATCGCAAACCGCACAAACCCCTGTGCGAACTCAACGGTCTTTTGATTACGGTACCACTCTGTCCCCGTACACTTGAATAAGTACCGCTTTGACTGAATATTAACATAAAACCGTTACTTATATTTTGGGACACAGTGGTATATATTGTATCTCCCCGTACGTACGTATCATACGCATACGCACACGAGCAAGGCTTGAAACTTGAAGAAACCCTCCCCATGGCACCCAAAAAAAAAACTCGAGCATGACAGGCCACGTGTGGTGTGTACCTTCACCAAGAATGTCAGGAGACCATGTCAAGCAACGCACAGCGTGCGCTGTCAAGGGTGTAGGGCCGAGTGATTTCACACTACAACCTACCAGTAGTAGGTTGGTGTCATTCAAGGCATGTCACGGCAAGGATGCTGGCTGTCAAAGGGCGAAAGTGCTGTCACCCGACATCTTCGATGTGTACCAGGTAGACGTTCGAGTAGTATTTCGTGTATATAGAGCCCGCCCCTGTGAACAGAATCCCAATTTCTTATCGTCCACCCAAAAAAACAAATTGAGCCTTCCGTTCTTATAACACCAGGTAGGTCAGTCCGTCAGTGCTTATTATGTACCAGGTAGGCTGGTGGTATATTGGGAAGATTGGAAAACTCTAAAACAAGCAGAAAATAACCCAACAAGACAACACGCACGCAAGCCGACGAGGCAGCACAGCAGGCAGCAGGCAAGCAAAGCAGCAGAGGGAAAGGACGCAGACGCAGACACGCAGACTCGGAAAAAAAATAATGAAAAAATCTCAAATCTCGGTTAAAAACTTGTCCAAAAATGTCCATTGTCTGATATTCTACGTAGTGGTAGGTTTTAATCATTGTACAGCAGGTGTACTCGTAGCTCGTACCCCTTGTCCATGCCGGTTGACCACAAGACACTATTAATACCAGACAAATAAGTGCAGCCAATCGTTGCTAGCGCCTGCGCCGACACCTGACCCGTGGGTGAGAAGTGTCGCTCTTGTTGTGCCGCGAAGCACAGCGGCAGACAAGGCAATCGTCATTTGCCTCTAGTTGCCATAGCGCCTCGCAGCAGGCTGGCCATACCACACCACAACCACCGCAAAACAGTCGGAGCAAACCAATCCTCCTCCATCTGGATCTCTAAAAGCTGCGATTTTTTGCAAGTTGCCGAGTCGAGCAGTGCATTGTTCACCTCTAGGATCTCCCGCCTGTGGTCACTGCCTGGATGGAAGGCTCACCTCAATACCGGGGGGTCGAAGCCGAAAGGCTGCGGCGGCGATGCCCGACGCCCAAGGTACTGCTAGAGGTATATAGGCGTTGTTGTCAAGGGGGAATATGGACACCAAAACGAGTGAAATCCAACCCCTAGTGCATCCGTGGGCTCTTTTTTGCCCTTCGGTGCTCTACTTTGCTTTTGGTGGCTGTGCTGCGTCTGTCTGTGCTTGTGTGAACCAGAGTTGACTCTTGTCTGGTGCGTCCCGCGCTTACAGACCATGCCCCAATCGGCGATATACGGAGTGTCAACTGGGCGACAGTTTGACAGGCCCAGCCTGTGAAACGATCGTTAAAAAAATTACCCCAGCAGGTACGTCTACTCGTCGTATGTTCGTGAAAGTCAAAACGGTCCTTTTTTATATTTCGCACGATGATTTATCAGTTCAGTTAATGTGTACAAAGTGTTCGCAGAAATCAAGAGCTGGCCATCATCAACGATACTACGGCCGCTTTTAACTTATTTGTGGGCATGTGACATATATATGTGACATGTGACCCTCAGGCCCGCCCTGTACCTCCTTTCGCAGAGATGGCGTTTCACACATCGATTGTGAGCACAGATGATGATCACGATCTCTAGTCTCTTGATATAGTTCTTGTTATTATTAATAACCTGCCGTTGTGGGATATATTGAGTGCAGGAGGAGGATCTATATCTATCTGCACACTAAAACTACCCGGTATATAACACTGCAGATAGATCGTACCCAAGAAGCACGGCGCACCGCCGTGCTGCTGTATGCATGCTGCTGTGTGTAGACCATGCAGTATCGAGTATGCGGCCCCGATCTATCTGGCAAAACACGAGCTACGTGTATATACTGGTGATACAACAAGTTAGTAATACGGGGGACCATAATAATTAGGACCTACGGTACACACAAAAACCTACCTGGTATAATATACTTCCCTGTTTTTACTAACAATATTTGGTCCTATTTACTATGGTCCCCCGTAATAGTGCAGTACTATTATTACGGGGGTCCATATTAAATAGTACTATTTTTATACTGCTTCCTCCTGTTGTAGATCATACAAATAAATCAGGAATCTACTTTTTTTTTTGTGACAGACTGCAGATCATACAGATCACCAGCAATCAATACCGACTGCAGATAGATCATGAAGATCAGGAATCTACTTTATGTATCTGAACTGCTGACAGATCGACACAAACAACAGTACTAATAGTACAGCAGTGGTAGTAGTATAGTTCGTGAACTGGGGGTCGGTGATGATCTGGCCGATGTGTAAATAGAGCCATTGAGCGTGAGAAAGAGTAGGAGGGGGGGGTTGCGGTAGGAACGGCGTAAAAGACAATAATACCAGCGACGGCATGTGCATCAAGCCGACACGCGAAATGCGACTATCCCATCAATAGAGACCCGGTCTCCAGGCGTCGGGGCGATGTCCCGAGTCCCGAGAGCGAACGTATAGCCTGTCAACGGGATCGACGAGGAGAGCGTTATTATTTTAGAGAGAGTCTTCGAGAAGACAGAGAGATGCACTGCGGCGGCGGTGTACATCTCAACAAACAGCAGTTTTTTATATAGTAGTAGTAGCAGTGTACGCCGCGTATAGGAGCAAGCGACTCTTTCTTCGGCATCGGATAGAGCAAGAAGTATACGTATATATTTACAGCAGCTACAGCAGTACAAGTTGAGCATCTACAGAGTATAGAAGCCACGTGCAAATGACACGCAACCAGTTATACTACAACAACAGTAGTAGTAGATAGATAGAGATCCATACACACAACATAATATCTGCAACGGTTACGATATATATGTTGTGCGAGAGCCAAAAGGCCGTATACAAAGTAGAAGTGAGTTTAAAAAGAAAAAAAATCCATATCGCAAACATCTAGACTACTAAATTTAATACTTACTGTACACTCCGGCAAGCATGTACGAAAAATCGCTTCATACCCCACCCGGAAAACGTTACATACTTACACAAACAGTACACATCTTTACTATTACGGGGGACCATTGTATATAGGACCTCTGCGGTACAAACAAAAACCTACGTATTGTTATGATCAAGGCTGCGGGACACTTTGTATCCCTAGACAGGTTTGCCTTTTAAGTCGGTAATCGTTGGTATACTCACGTGTGTTGCTTAGCTATAGAAGAAGAGCAGTTTTATTCCTTTCGTGCACGCGGAGACTGAGACCTCCCTATTTTTACCAACCGTGTTTGGTCCTATTTACTATGGTCCCCCGTAATACTACTGTACTCTTTTGATAGTAATAGCATATCGTGCAGCTCATTGTGTGTGGATTGATCTGTCCCCAAACGCGTACGTAGTATCTCTAAGTTCACGTGAGATGCCTGTTTTGTTCACAACCATTGGAATTCAATATTTATAGTCACATGGGCTCTACCGACGGAAACTAAATGGCTTAATTTGTTCAGAGGAAGAGAGAAGAGAAGAACAGCCATACTCGCCCCGTGCCCCCTCCTGTAGCTTCTCGTCATATAGGTGCACGAGTAGACACGGCACTGCTCGCTGCCGATTGATAGGTTTAGAGGCTAGGGCTACTGTTGTGGTTTCTCCCGCCCACCCGCCCCTTTCTTCTTTCGAAGGTGGGTGGAACGGAGCGGCCACATGGTGCTGGCCACACCGTATTATACGTTTATTATTGTTTGCGATTAACTGGTTGCGATTCGGGGCTCTCACTAGGAGAATGGAGTATGTCAATGGTTTACTGCCATTGGGGGTCTCGGTCGTCGGAGACTGCGTTTAATAGAGCCCCGGCCAGTCGGCTGGGGGGGGGAACTCCCGGGTACTGGCAGTACGATAGGCAACGAGAGTCAGCGGCCGGTGTCGCGGCTGTCGTACCACGCCAGTGGATTCCCCCCCCGACGTCGCAGAGAATAATAACAACATGACAATTCGAAGGATATATCTATTATTGCTGTGCTTGCCATCCGACAGTGTGCATGCTGCATGAGCTCCAACGTTGATCACTCAAAACATTCCTGAAAGAAGAAATCCCCGGAAACAAAGGAATTAAACCTATATATCGTATGCACAAGGTCTATATCTGTACCTTCCCATGTCTATTTTCTTCTGTTGTTATATATTTGACCCTTTTAGAAGTGCCGTCCGGTTTGGGGGACAAACCGCTCAAACCCCAAGCACAGCAGTAGCAGCTTGTCCTCAAAGCGGGACTGCAGCCCTAAAAGGGGTAGTAAGATCACGTGTACCAGGTAACACAGGGATTTTGACAGTATATGCCCCAAAAGGCGTGTACATCATTCAGCAATTTAAAGCAATATAACGGGGGACCCCATAGTAAATAGGACCTACGGGAAAAACAAAAGCCCATATATTTACCTAGTTTTACTAGTAATATTTGGTCCTATTTACTATGCTCCCCTGTAGCAGTGAGGATTTTATCTATCTAATCTATCTGATGCGTGAAACCCGTCTAAATCTTTATAAGGTCTACTGTCTACTGTCTACTGTATTTCCAGATAGGGTGCACGGAGGTGCAGTTCTTGAGCCAGTACAGCAGCAGCAAGCGCAGCCCGCGATGTTGTGTTGTGTGGCCGCCATCAGGCTCCCCACATGCGCAAGCGAAGGATAACATATAAGGCTGTGGCAGGCTGCTGTGTCGCCAGTAGTATGCTAGCACATTCACCGAACCCTACGAGTCAAAAAGGACATTCATACCGTATTGCACGGCAAGACCTGTTTCTTGCAGAGAACGCCTAAGCAGAGATGGTATCAACCTGGCACACGGCAGGGGCATTGCCACCACGAAAAATGAACAAAGAAAGGAAAAAAAAAAAAAAATCTCTGTGAGTGTGTGTGGCAACCGAGGATCACAGTATGAACGGGGGAATCTCGTGCCAAAGCGAAGATCTTTTGTTGGCGAAGCTTTTAGCACACCTCTCAGACAGGTAATCGGTTCCCACCTTACGATCTAGATCTATCGAGGCAGATACATCTATTCCTCATCGTGTACGATCTACTACTGCTACAGTATAGTATAGCCCATGGTTGCCGGGTGGGGACCCGTACAATCTGCATGGTGATGATCTCCTGTAGAACATGCTTACTACAGTGCGTTTGATTTTCCCTATAAGGCAGATCCTGCACATCCTCTCACAACGGCAGGTGAGGAGCTAGATCATCTAGATCACGATCTGTATGATCTGTAGATCATCTGTCTGACGTGTGCGTGGAAAGCTTTTTTGGCGAATATTGGCGAAGGTTGGCAATGTACAGTTGCTAATAGCTATCATACTGTATGTAGTTCGAAGCAAAAAAAGAGAAAACCACGAAATCCGCCGAATTTAAAACACACAGAGGAAGAAACGTCCATCTCTGCCCCATGCTCGAAGAATGCATGCTCTCAAATGTGTCACCGGGTGACCATCTCACTCGGGTGGTTCTCATGACAGCGATGCCGACTCTGACCTGCGTGCGGTCATACAACTACGCAGACTGCATACGAGTAATATCTCGGAGCCGAAAGCACAGAGGGGGGGGGGGGGGGGGGGGGGGATCCGACGCATTCACAACACACACTGCTGCAGCAGCATCTATTACCTACTATGTTATTTTGAAGTATACTCCCATGTGCGCCACAGGCTGACCATCTCACCCTCTCGCGTGGTTCAGTGATGCTGTGACCTTGAGCTGAGTGCGGGCATCCCACTAGGCGAGAGCTAAAAACGAAAAAAAAAAACCCGGGAACCCCCCTCCCCCGCCGCATTCAAAACACATAGCAGTAGCATCTATCTCCGACATGGTCAAGAAATAGAAGCTCTCACGTGTGTGTGGCCGGGTGACCATCTCACTCTCTCGCGTGGTTCGGTGATGCTGACCTTGAGATCAGTGCGAGCATCCAACTAAGACAATATAATAGCTAAAACCAAAAACAACTACAACGGTAGCCCCCCCCACCCCCGCCGCATTTAAAACACACAGCAGCATCTATTTCTGCCATGGTCAAGAAATTTAAGCTCTCACGTGTGTGTGACCGGGTGGCCATCTCACTCGACGTGTGGTTCAGCTGTGCTGACCTTGAGCTGAGTGCAGGCATCCGACTATTAATAGACCACAAATCGAAGTAGAAAGAAAAAAGGGAAAGACGAACATCCGCCGCACATGCATTCAAAACACATAGCAAGAATGCCACAATGAGCCGAAATTTTACGCTGCAGCTAACGGCGACCTCGGCCAACTCCAGACGGCTCGCGACGATAGAAGCGCCACGATGAGTTGGCGTAAAAAAGTCATCCGCTCCTGTTTCAGGCGCCGCGATTTTTTTAGCAGAACTATGGTGATGTGTACAGACCTCGCAGTCAACGATGACACGCGGCGGGAGGCACACAGACAAGAAAATCGAGCAGACACCAAAGCGAAAGCGCACAGGCCAAAACAAAATCCTATTGAGCTTAAACGAGAAGCCTGCAGGCACTCGACAATGAATGATGAGACTCTCTTGCCTACCTGGTACCTGCTATGTATCAAGTACAGCAAGCAGTAAACACCAAAAACAAAACTGGCCTTGCGCTATGTTGATGCGCGCTCGGCATTGTAAAAAAAGAAGGTACCCCATCGCACCCCTAGAACCCCTACTCTTCCCGACCCCCCGATATAAAAAAAATCGCCCTGCTCAAAACCTTCCCCCCGCCCCCCACCTCCTTAAGACCCCCCCCTCACCCTGCTGAAACCCTTTCCCTCCGGACACCCCCCTAAATCCAGGACCCGTCCACCAACTCCTCGAATTCAGCCGCCCATGCCGCCCAGCGCTTGCTCGGGCGCTTCTCTGGCTGACGCTGCTCGGGCGGACGCTGCTCGGGCGGACGCTGCTCAGGCTCGCCCTGCTCGGGCTGATGATGGTGGTTGTTGTGCTGACCATTTTGCGATTTTCCGGTACCGCCGCTCTTCCACGACCGTCTTTAGCGTTTGTCAATCGACAAACAAAAACAGGGGGGGGGGGGGGGGGGTGATTTGGTTATTGTTTTGTATCATTTTTGTCATCCGCCAAAAGTGTACGAATGTATTGATAGCATTAGCCTCAACGTTTAGCACTCGAAAACACCTGCGAAGAAGAAAACCACGGAAACGAACGAACAGAGCCCAGCGCACAGAAGTCTAACTCCCTTCTGCACCTACCTACTTCCGGCTTGGGTTCTATCTGCCCTATATTCTGTCCTACTTGCTCGATATTCGCTAATTTTGGTATTCCCGTGTTTAATAAATTTTGATAACAAAATAGATAGCGGGGAAGGAAAATAAGTTTGAGGGTCTATTGCTCGGAGATGTTTGTTGTAGGAGGATGGCTGCGAAACGTTTGCGGGGAAGGAGTGCGTCGATCTTTTCAGGGAGAGGAAAATATTTTTTTATAGCGAACTTCGTCGCTCGGTTATTGCTGTGATTGGCACTACGCTACCCTTTCAGATGTGATCGGTGAAACGTCGTTTAGTAGTTAGTAGAGTTATTCATGGCGGGGACTACACTAACGGTGTATGTTCGTGATTTAGTCAGGTCTGATTGGTACTCGGTGGTATATTCCATATCTGAAATCTTGGGGTTCTGGGTTCCCTTTTATAAGTGGATGGTTAAGACTGGAACAAGCGCAACACACTGTCAGGTGGCAATTGGGATAATACTAAGGGGATAACTTGTGCGCCGGGTGTGGCGCCGCTCGACCTCGCCATGAGGCGAGGGAGCAAAAGAAGAGATGGTGTTGCTGTTCTTGTAATTGTAATTGTAACTGCGAGGTCAAGGGGGCTCTCATCCCTCTTCTCCGTGACCCTAGAAAACCATCCAAATACATGCAACCCATTCGGGAAAGCACAAAACCCACCGCATATGGCCCTTGGACAATTTGCAGCTACATAAATCACACCAATCAGCCAATCAGAATACATCAGACATTTGCGCGACTGTGAACAACTATGTTCTTACAAGTACCATCACTACTACCGATAATTTGGGTTGTTTGGCGTTAAGTACAACAGACCAAAACCCATACTATTAATAGTATATATGATTACATACAATTTCAGTATAGTCATGCCGAATACTAACCTACGGCATACGATTGTTTGTACGCTGCAACAAAAGTACTCTTATTGCCTGGATAAAGCTTAAGTTGGGCGTTCTAAAATCCGCACACCTCAAAGCGTACTATTATAAGATGCTATTAATAAGTATATCGCACTGAAAACCGTACAACCTGAAGCATCCAGCCATCACGGCCTCCGTGATTTTCTGACTCGAGACGAACAATCTCAAAATGTAATCATCTAAAAATGGGTAAAATTGTGGTTATTAAGTACCACTCTTACTATTTACAAAACTAAAAAAAAATAATGTTACGAAGGTGGTACGTACTGTCAGTAATATTCAGAACCGATTATGGTGTGTAAACATATGAGGACACACGTTTTTTAGGGGTCTTTCACGGGTTCTAATTGCTACGTGGTACTATGCCGCAGTGGTGTACCTGATCTTCCACCCCTTGCCCTTTCTCTCGGACGACGAAGCGGGGCAAGCACCAGCTTTTGCTGACGCCGCAGTCGTTGTCCCTGACCTTGACGCCGGCGCTATCCGGAGCTTTTTCGCAGCACCTCATACAAAAGGGGGAAAAAAAAACAGAAACTGCAGCTGGAACGGCCAAGCAATGCTGCTGCGTACCTCCGTATCTTAGCACGCGTCCTGCTAAAAGGTTTCAGTAGGCCCTTCATTGCCAAGCTATTTTAACCTCCATTTTTAAATAAACTTGTTGGGACTTCAGAGCGAAAGAATCGACGATAAAAAAAAACTGATGCCTACAACCGACAGGCACCGCGTGACCACAGGTAGAGGATGACGATACGTATTATTGGTGGTGGTCGGAGGTTAACCCTTTTAGTACTACCGCAGTCCCGTTTTGGAGGCAAACTGCTGATAATTTGAGTGCTTCGTCCCCAGAACGGGACTGCAGTCCTCGAAGGGTTAAGTGAAAAACAGGGAGTCGAACGGCACGGGCAAGGCATGACCTACCCAGTCGCTTCTGCTAGAGGCGCTCACGGTGTGCTTGACAACGCACGAAAATGTGTCGTTGTTTTCGTCTCTATCTCGGGATCCCAAAGAGTTGAACCTTAAACGCAGCATCAATATATATACCGCTGTGGTAGAGTCATTCACCAGGGGGGGACTACCATTACTGTTGTTATGTTGGTACTAATTTTGTCGAACACTCCACCATCCTGATTTGTGTGTCACCCTCCATGTTTTAAGTCGCTCGATTCTAGTTTCCCCCTTTTATACGATGCGGGCGGTGTGTGTAGTATGATGATTGTAATGAAGCGCTGCGTGTTTTTCAGATGGCAAAGGGAATAACAATATCGTGCCGTGTAACACTTGAAGAGAAGATAACACGCCCCCGCCCCAACACTGATTTCCTCGGCAACACGCTGAGAGTGAAAAGCGCCTACTTGATACACGCATACACGTCTGTGGAATGATCTCGACGAGGTCTTCCCTTGAGCCGCCAAAGTCCGTGTTGTGCCCCTCCCCTGGTTTGAGAAAAAATCGGCGCTGAAATCCATCCTAACTTTACGTAAGGGTGTGTTGTCTTGCACGTTTTACGGTTAACCGATAGTAGCTGTTATCCCCTTCAGGTCTCCTCTAGGCCTGAACCCTTTAGGACAGCAGTCCCGTTCTGGGGACAAGTCACTCAAGTTTTACGTAGTTTGTCCCCAAACGAGACTGGATTCTTAATTCAAGTAGTTTTGTCCCCAAACGAGACTGCAGTCTCAATGTAAGTAGTTTTGTCCCCAAACGAGACTGCAGCCTCAATGTAAGTAGTTTTGTCCCCAAAACGGGACTGAAGCCTTAGTTCAACTAGTTTTGCCCCCAAAACGGGACTGAAGCCTTAGTTCAACTAGTTTTGTCCCCAAAACGTGACTGACTCTGCAGTCCCAAATAAAAGGGTCAAGTTAACCCTCTTGGTGTTTCAGAGGGGAAACATTTGCCGATATATATAAAAAAAAGTGACGGTTACAGCAAACCAGCAACCGTTGTGGCCACTGCGTGATTGGGGGAAGATGATGCAGATCGGTGTCCACAGGTCACAACGGAAGGAGCTAGTTGCACGGCACGGGGGCGCAACACGATCCTACCACCCGTACTGCTGCTGGGCCCTGGAGCGTTTGCTCGAAGATGGTTGACAACACCACTTGTTTCGGTCGCTATTATACCCCGGGGGGGGGGGGGGGGGGGGGGGAGGGGGGGGTTCAAACAGGGGTTCACGGGCTCTGCACTCCCATTTTTGGGGTCAACATACTTGTGGTTGGAATGAGTAAACATAATGTTTTTTGGCTTCTGTGTAGTTCGACGCCAGTCGACGCAGTCGGCGAGGGAAAAAAACAAAGGACGCAGAACGAAGTCTTCTCGCGATAAAAATAATGCAAGGCACGAACCGTGGTGGGGACGGGCGGAGGAGAAGAGCCCGCCATGTGACCCCGCGTCTGAGTTACGACTTGAAGAGAAAAAAAGGACGAAGATCATAAATGGAAAGAGCAAGAAAGCAAACACTGAAGCAGTGACAGGCAGCACCCATTGTACCCGATATACTACTGTACTGTAGCAGTATGACATCACCTGCCATCGAGGGTGGCCAGTGCCCTCCACAGCAGGCTGTCCCTGCGAGGCTCGTGCTGATGATTTTCGTCGGGAGAATCACGGTTGCTGAGGATGACCATGTTGTTGTTGTTGTTGTTGTTGTTGTTGTTGTTGTTGTTGTTGCTGTCGTCGTTGTTTTTGTTTTCTCGCAGTTGCGGTTGTTGTTGCTGTCGTCGTTGCTGCTGCTGTTGTCGTCGTCGTTGTTGCTGGTGCTGCTGCTCTTGCGGTCAACATAATGTCGCCAGTCGAGCTGCTGCTGGTGGTGCCCATCGTCGATATATTGCTTTCGGCGTTGCTGCTGCCACTCTTCTTGCCGCCGATAACGCCATCCGTTGGGCCAGTGCTGTTGCCGTTCCTGCCGATGTTGTCCGCCGCGCTGCCGTCGCGTTTGTCGAATTCGTCTATGCCATCGGCCGAGATGACACTGCTGATGTTGTTACTGCTGCTGCTGCTGCTGCTGCTTCCGATGTCATCGGTCGAACTGCTGCTGTAACTGTTTTTCTTGTTGTCAACGCTGTGAACAACGTTTTCGGCGAAAGTATCGATGTTGCTGCAGCGGTTGCTGCCGCTGTTCCTGTCGCTGCTAGTCCCGCCCGTCACAGCAATACCACCACCGTCACCAGATTTACCGATGGAGTCGTTTATGCCCATGTTGTCGGTGGAGCTGCCGATGCTGTTGCTGCTGGTGTTGCTGCTGCCGACCTTTTTGGTCGGACTGTTGTTGGTGTTTTTTTGTAGTTGTTGACGCTGACAATGTCGTCGGTCGAGGTACCGCCGTTGTTGCCGCCGCGGTTGGTGCCCCAGTCTCTTCCTGTGGCTGTCAGTTCCGTTCTTCTGGCAAAACCACCACCATCCCTCTCCTCCATGATGTCGGTAGAGCTAGCGTTGCTGCTGCTGCTGCTGCTGATGTTGTTGTTGTTGTTGTTGTTGTTGTTGCTGTTGATGTTTTCGATGCAGCCGGTCGAACTGGCGAAAGAAGAAAATAAGATAGGAAACAAAAAATCAACTCCGTCCAGGATGAAAAAACACAGCATGTATATACAGCACATACATGCAGCACATCCAGCGCATATGTCACAAACAATCCATACATCACAGGCAGGACGGACATCACACGCAGCACATTCAGCACATACAGCACATACGTGCAGCGCCTCTGCAGCACCTACGGAATGTACAGCTCACAAATACAGCGCATGCAGCAGACACATGCAGCGCGTGCATCACTTACGTACAGGGACAGCAGCATACGGCGCATAGAGCACATGCAGCACATTCATGTAGCATATAACATGTACAACGCATACAGCAGCGGGCGATGTGACTGCTCTTCTTCTTACTGGAAACCTGCGTGTTGTTTTTTTTTCGAGTTGCTTGGGGTGATGTCAGCTCAAAAATGGCCACCCCCCTGAGGTCGAGAAAAAATGCGGCCTCGTCCGTCTCAACGGCACTCAAAAGGCATCAGTCCCATGTTACGATACCTATTAATATACTGTCAACGGTATCAACGGTATTCGAACTGACGTCAGTCGCATATTGTTATACACCTATCATATCATATCAACAACATCGTATATCGATGAAGGTCATGTCGAGGGCATCGGATGGCAGCTGTGTCAGAAGACCCGTAATCGGCGCTTAGCGCAAGCGCGAAATATAGAAAAGAGTGTCCAGCGGCACCGCTAGGTACAGTATTTGAAGGAAAGGCAAAATGGCTGGTGTTATTAAGGACAGCTACCATGTTACCCAGCAGTAGCCAGCAGCCTATACCGAGTCGCTGATCGGTAACATAAGCCGTACCTGGTATGTAGCAAGTAGACTACAGCAGCACAACGGGGTGCTTCGTATGGCCGTACAGCAGAGCGGTGTGATACATGCCGTTTGAGTAGATATGTGGCATGATCAAATGTCGCTTTGGTAGATTCAGAACACAGTAACTCGGGAGAATCCCAGATGATCAAACTGATGTTCAAGGGTCCCCGGGGTACTCGGGTTTGCTTTATGTCTACAGGTTGATGTAGGGTTTTCGTGTTTATTGGTTTCGTTTTGGTTGAGCTGAGACAAGCGAGACTGCATCGCGCACTCTCTCACCCTACTACTTCTCTCCCTTTCTCTTTTTCCATCCTGTCCGGTTGGACAAGACCGAAAATAATACAACAGACCTGAGAACCTTTCCTTTGTAATATGCTCTTCTGAGCTTGATAGACGTATTATACGCACCAACCAGCTGGCAAAGCTCAGCTGATAGTGCTTACCTCCACCGCGGGCTGCCTGACGTAACTCAGGAGCCGCGCACCACACGTCCAATGCAGAGTTCCTGTTAAGAGGTTATGAGCCTCGATTTACCTACTAAGCACTACAGAGCTGCGAGCCATCAACATCATCGAGACACGGCAACGACTGAGGCGCGAGCTGCTGCACATGTTGCACACAGAGTTGCCACAGAAGCTGGAACTGCTGTACAAGAACAGCTATCTCAGGGAGAGCTACCACGATCTACACCGGGAGCTGCTGCTGGGAGGGACTGCGGCCACGATCATCAACATCTGGGAGCTATTGCTGGAAACTACGAGTACTGCTACACGGTGGGGACTTCAACCCCGGCAAAAAAACCGGCGGCTATTCTGGTGGCCAAGCACGCAGAAGGAAAACGCGGAACACGTGGAACCGGACAGAAGGCGGTGAAGGAGCTGGAGTCGAAGTACCTCAGGATCACAAACGAGACCATACGCGCCACACAGGAGGCGCTCGCGACCACGAGCATGACGTCGGGACAGGACCCCGACAACTACATCAACGAACTCACGCGACTACGTAACCTGCTGACCGAGATGGAGGAACCTATCACTGACAGGCACTTCACGGACATCGTTCTCCAAGGTCTGACGGAGGAGTACAGGGACCGCCAGCTAGAGGTCACCTTATCAACAGTATCAACAGGGATCGCCAGCTAGGGGTCGCCTTATCAACAGGGACCGCCAGCTAGGGGTCGCCTTATCAACGCCGGATCGCCGGAAAGACATTTCACGGGATCGCTGCAAAAAAGCGCTTGGGGTTGCCGAAAAGACAACTTTTAGAATCGCTACAGCACTGTTCGATAGGGCTGCCGGAGCTTCCGGAGCCGCCACACTAACAACAGCAACGTGGGGTCGCCGAAGTGTCTTTTCGGGATCGGACCACAGTGTCAATCTATTGGGATTGCCGGGGGAGAATGTCTTCTGGAATCGCCGATTCATCATCGATCGTTTTGGGCTGCTGGAACAACGCTTCTGGGGTCACGGGACATCTTCATCGTGTTTAGGACTGAGTCGGAACATCACTTCTGGAGTCGCTGAATGCCATCATCATCTATCTGGATCACCAGGAGGACATCTGCGTCACCTGGGGTCGCACGGCAAGATTTATTCGCTTCGTAGTACGTATATAGCACCACACGTCTTCTTTGTTTGGGAGGGCGGTCAGAAACCAACGTGGTTATGCTGCTATCAATATACTATTTGTGCAAGGTTTTTGTTTTTGTAGTAGCACCACACACGTCTTCTTTGTACGGGGGGCGGGCAGAAACGTAGTCGGCCGCTATAGGAAATAGTTATTTCTATTTCTTCGTAAAAAAACTGATCGTTGGAATATTGTTCATTCTTGAGATGCAGTTGTGAGTTTTTGGCAGTAATACGTCTTGCCTCTCTCCAACACAAACATGCCTCCAACTGTTCATTCACCCTTTGGGCAGTACAATACCATGGCAGTGTGGAATGTATTTCAGAAGCAAAGTACGACGGTTAACACTGCTGTTCGACTGGTATCCATTCAGAAGTAAAACCTTCGGCCAGCAACGGCGTCGTAGTTTGTAGCGTACGGAGTGATATCGTACCGAGTATGTCTGTCTGGTATATGTATAGTGACACCCCGCGCGGGTTCCATGGCCTGTGTGTGATATTTTCGGTTTACATGCTCGTTCATGCTTCGAACATGTCACAGCAGTAGTATGCCTTTTTATTTTGCCATGTTATGCGTGTTGTTGCATTAGCTGTTCAAGGGTTGGTCACCCATCATAAGCGAAGGAGGAACGGTTGATGTTGCGACGCCGCGAAGGAGCAATGAAACTGTGTTGCGACACAGAAACGGATGCACACGTAAAATATGCAGACGAGTAGTATAGACCAAGTAACGGGAGTTAGAAATTTCGAGCAGATATGACTGAGTAGGTTATGACACTTTCAGTAAGTATCACGAAAGAGTACACTAGAACCTAGTGGTTGGATAATCCGAATAGACAGTTGAATGTAGCAAGTTTGGTTATGTCACCTCCATCGAGGGGTCGTAATAAGGATAGCTACCATGCTACCCAGCAGTAGCCAGTAGCCTATACCGAGTCGCTGATTGGTAACATAAGCCGTCTGTAGCAAGTAGACCACAGCAGCACAACGGGGTGCTTCGTATGGCCGTACAGCAGAGCGGTGTGTTACATGCCGATTGAGTAGATATGCGGCATGATCAAATGTCGTTTTGGTAGATTCAGAACACAATAACTCGGGAGAACCCCAGATGATCAAACTGATGTTTAAGGGTCCCCGGGGTACTCGGGTTTGCTTTATGTCTACAGGTTGATGTAGGGTTTTCGTGTTTTGTTGTTTTTGTTTTGGTTGAGCTGAGACAAGCGAGACTGCACCGCGCACTCTCTCACTCTACTTCTCTCCCTTTCTCTTGTTCCATCCTGTCCGGTTGGACATGACCGATAATAATACAACAGGCCTGAGAGCCTTTCTTTTGTAATATGCCTTTCTAAGCTTGATGGGCGTATTATACGCACCAACCAGCTGGCAAAGCTCATGGTGCTTACCTCCACCGCGGGCTGCCTGGCGTAGCTCAGGAGCCGCGCACCACACGCCCAATGCAGAGTTCCTGTCAAGAAGAGGTGGAACGGATTCGAATGCGTATATTGATGGGCATCCGTTTTTGCTTTTCTGCAGCGCAAACTTAGGACTATTTGCGGTACGTACTCGTATAAGGCCGCGGTCTGTTGTTTGTCGGTGAACGATGCATGAGTATATACCCGATATACCATGTTGTCAGCATGGTGTTGTTGCGCTTTTCAAGAAGAGCAGACCAGAGAGAGATATATCGTTTTTTTGCGCGCGGCGCTTAGGCGAGGACGACACGACTTCACCTTGACATAAAATACGCGCGTGCTGCTTGTGTATCGCTCGGATCGTTCTCTCTGCGCACGATTACCCAACAAGATCAGAAGGCCCAGTGTCCGTCCTGTGATTCTTTATCCTACGTGTAGTAGAAAGATATCAGTAGTTCTGCGGTCACAGACTGTGCTGTGAGACAGAGAAAACAAAAAATCATCGCGAAGTACGTAGGCGAGGTATGATAATAAGCGACTGAAAGGGCGTGCACCTTGGTTCGGAACGAACGACAACAACAGCATGTATGTACAGTATATGTCGAATCGCGACAACATCGAAAACCGATTGATGAGGTGCCTGTGCACATACATGCCTTCTTCGCGGGCGATGGCACGTCTAGCTCTTGCCGAACTCAAAGGCAACACGCAAAACGCCGCCGTGGGCTTAGAAGTGTGTGCGGCGTGCCGGTGGGTACGGCGATGACAGCAAGGTTCGTCGACGATAAACGCCTCAGACCGATGCCGAGGAAGAATAAACAACGGTGTTTGACAAAACAAACAGTCCAATCGGCTTAAAAAAAAAATACCACTCAGGCCGGAAATATAATAAGAGCCATCTTAATGGGGAACACTAAATTTCGTTCAATCAGATGCACATTAAATTAGAAAAAAAAAAAATCTAGTCAAATTGAAAGAACCGAAAGTCCTCGGTAAGATGGGCCCTTAAATTAAATTAGAAAAAAAAACAAGTCAAATTGAAAGAGCCGAAAGTCCCCGTTAAGATGGGCCCTAACCAGTATATGTTGATATCGAATTTCCGACGTGCGTATATTCCCGGTCATGTTTTTGGTACAACATATATATATACCAGGTATATATATTCTTTTGCCGTTACGTCGGTTACATATTGTTGGGGGTTTCTTGCTGTTGTGCTGTTTTAGTTGTGTATCGTGTACACATGTTGTCGGTCTTTTTGTCCGTTACACTTATTATAGTACTTCGCATGCTGAATGTTGACAGGCACTCCGGCCGAGTTACTCGTACGAGTATTTGCCTGCCGCACACGACCCCTCGGGCGAATTTCCGAGCTGATTTTCTGGACAACGGACTACAGGAAGGAGGAGAGAGCGCAAAAACGCCGGGATGTGCGTCTTCCATCTCGAAATAATACTGAATATATTTAATAAATTTTGAAATAGGTCAGCTGTGAGTTCGACTGATCAAATAGTTGATACTCAACTTTTGGAAGCTGCGTAATACGTCTCGTCTATATTCCATTTTTACCGAATTTTACAAGTATTGTGATAAAACCGAACGCGCGTATTCTATATGTAATTCCTTGTCAGTGTCGTCGAGATCTTTCCAGAGGCGCCATTTTGGTTGTGTGTACCAGCCGCTTTGTTCTGGAGAAAATTACTAGCTCGGCAAGTTCATCCATAAAGGGGACACACGAACGTACGATTAAATATCTCGTGTGTTATTCGTACGGTACTACTGCAGCAATGCTGTATGTATGTCGTACCATCAGCCCATCTATTCCACCAACAAATGATAATCCCACAATAAGCCATATCGTCAATCCTACATACGAGTTAGAAGGTTCCAATCGTCGTATCGTCCATGGTCTATTCGGGGGAACCGCCCAATGAAACTACTGCACACGGCACACTCCAAACTGGACACTGCGCATTGCACCATCCCGTTTTTCGAACGCGCACTGAAAACTACCGCACACCGCACACTCCAAGCTGGACGCTGCGCATTGCACCATCCCGCCTTTCGAACGGGCACTTTTTCTGTTTGTTTGTTTGTTTGTTTGTTTTCAGACCGCGAGCCGCGAGCGCGGCGCCCTCACAGAATATACAGCGTGGCATGTCGGTGTCCTGTAACGCCAGCACAACAAACGAAACACGCACCAACACACGCGCACACAGACACGCTCGCTCGCGGTCGAGGTGGTTACGGCACAGCTCGGATACATAATATACGTCACCGACATGTTGTCCCCTGTTAAGGCATGTCTTCAAGTCCCAGAGGGGTTACCCACACTTTTTCCCTTCTAAGGCATGCCTTCAAGTCCCAAACGGGAACGCAGCGCTAATTGGGTTGAGGAGGTCCTGCACACAGGCCCTCATCCAACATAAACCAGTTCCTGAGAAAAAATGAAAAAATGTTAAGCTGCGAGCAAAAGCCTGATTCAGACACTCAGTCCACCATGGGCTTTCAAGGAAGGGTAATAAAAAAAGCACACACATTGGACAAGGGCGTTCATTTATTTTTTTGACACGCCACATTTTTGTTTTCGCTACCAGAAGGGAGGCGGGGGGGGTTGGGGGAGTGTACTCGATATCATGCACGGCCGTAGTCGTACGACTATAGACCCTCGCATCCTTGCAATGCCGGGACGAAGCACGTCGGGTTTTTACCGACCAGCGAGAAGAGGGGGGGGGGTATTCTAAGACCAAGCGAATACATATCCAAAAATAACGTTATTTTCTTTTTCGTCCTGTGATCACAACGCTCACCCTACTAGTTTCTGCACTCTTGACCTCAGGAGGTGTGGCGTATCATTTCTCTTTTTCAGGGGCGCCTTAAAAAAAATCGGACCCCAAATACACCCGGTAGTTGCTCACAGCTGCAATGGTTGAGGACTCGCCCACCCATCCATCAGCGACAAAAAAAAAACGCTCGAGCTCCAAAAGTGGAACTCCTCTACCGTGCGCATGTAGGCACCGCAGAAAACAAAACAAAACAATTGTTGACACGGCCGCAAGAAAGCCCGCCGCATCAAATCCATTCATTCGAAGCTGTCATCCATAATGCACCAATAAAGTCGGCCTCATGAACAGGCGGTTCTTCGTATAGACATGGCGGTAATGATGCAGCTTTCACCCTTCGCGCTTGGTGCGAGCAACGCCTTCCCGGTCTGTGAAAACCTGGCGTATTTTAAGGTCATACACCACTACGGCCACGCAAGACACGAGCTACAACTCTCTCTCTAGAATACGAAGCACGGCTCCGAGGCCGTGTGCTGCATCCCATCCGGGATCACCCAGCTCAAAAAAGGCCCCTCCTATTTCAAGTAGCTGTGGAACTTATTAAAAAATGCAGCTCGCGTAAATAGTAGCTGGTATTTATCACCTCACCACAGAGAGAGTGCTAGCCACGCCTCTCGTGCCGTCGTCGGGGAAGCCCCCCCCCCCCCCCCCCCCCCCCCCCCCCCCCCCCCCCCCCCCCCCCCCCCCCCCCCCCCCCCCCCCCCCCCCCCCCCCCCCCCCCCCCCCCCCCCCCCCCCCCCCCCCCCCCACCCCCCCCCCCCCCCCCCCCCCCCCCACCCCCCCCCCCCCCCCCCCCCCCCCCCCCCCCCCCCCCCCCCCCCCCCCCCCCCCCCCCCCCCCCCCCCCCCCCCCCTGGATCAATACAAATTAACACAGCTGTCATCAACTTTCATGGGATGGATTGGGTGTCCGGCGAAATAACAACATATTTTTTTTTTCTGAGACAGAGCGGTTCTCCGCTCCAGCTTTTAATTTTTTCACGCAGCTCGAAAGAGGCCTCCAATATTTTTAGTAGGCCGTGCAAACTTGGCGGTGCTGTTCACGGGTCAGGTCGACACCTCGGGGGTCGGGTCGGGTCGGGTCAGGGTGAACTAGCCTGACCCGTGAGATAATGGAAACACCCGACCCGACCCGAACCAACCCGAGCCGACCCGATCTGAACCAACCCGAGCCGACCCGATCCGACCCGACCCGACCCGACACGAGGCGACCCGACCCGACCCGACCCGACCCGACCAGACCCGACCCGCGAGAGAGTGAGAACCTCCTGAAGCCCGACCCGCGGGGCAGATCATGGCACGTGTACAGCCCTGGATATTAGCTCGCTTCGGTCGTAATAGCCTCTCAGCCCACCACCGAAAGGCTGGCCACGCCCCCCATGCCATCGCCGGGCAGCTCCACCCCGCCGCGCCACACCCCATCCTGCCGCCGCCACGCCCTGATCACCGTCTCCCCCCCCGCGCCGAACAGCCAATCCCCTAGTCCTCCTCGTCCTCCTCCTCCCGCCGCCAGACATCTAACGCTGTTCAGCATCGTCGCCCCCGTCGTCTCCCCCTCCCACCGCCCGGACTCCCCCCTTTCTCTCGCCCTGCTCCCGCCTTTCAAGCTACCTCCCGCTTCCAGGGCCTGCCCGAATGCGCCGTCGCTGTCCCACGACGAGGTGTCCCGGATGTCTCCACGAAGGGTGGCGACAGGGGAGTCCCAATTTCGGGGGTCCCAGACCAGGAGGAACCCTTCGCCGCCACCGGTGGCGATCCAGCGGGGGGAGTCGCCGGGGTTTATCCCCGGGTCTATGGCGACGCCGTTGACGGTGCTGGCGTGGCCTTTGAGCGTGACGATCGGTCGCCGGCTCTGCGGCGACCACACGATAGCCTTGTGTGGTGGGTGACGAGGAGGGGTGTTGCGAGATGGGAGTGGGGGGGTGGGGGGGGGGGGGGGGGGGATAGAGTGTATATAAGGGAAAACATTCGCCAGTGAAATAAGATACATGAGCTTGCCGCTGTTACACCAGTCGCGTCTCTACGGTACACGCTCGGTAGGTACGTAGGCGATTCCGTTGCTATTCAAAGCCTTGTAACAAGTTGTAGACAGCTCAAAAAAACGTACAGGACCCCGTATAACAGAAACGGAGTTGTCACGACCAACCGTGTATCACACCAAAGCTTTCAACCAGGATTCTGTTTTATTAATAGTAAATGTTTCGATCTCATAGCTTCCGTTTTAATGTATAGGGTCTTTCAATTTTCTTCATATGACTCGCGCGGCCTTTTGAGCTTGGCGATCGGTCGCCGGCTCTGCGCGGACCACACGGCAGTCTGCATAGAGCGAAAATAAGGGGTATCACATTCGGGGAAGGAGGGGGGGGGGGGGGGGGAACTCAAAGTCGCGCACGCCCGTAGTCGCATGCCCATATAGACCCTCCTCGCACCCCTACGACGCCGGGAAGAAGCACGTCGGTTTTCCACCGACCAGGAAGGAGGGGAGCGGGGATACGAGTTTCAAGGGGCAAAAAAAAAACGAGAAATTACAGCACCCACGTGATTGGGTACACTACAATGGTTGGAATTCGTGTACGAAAGGGGTAAGGTGAAAAAACAGACAAGTTAATCGACGACCCACACCTTGCGCCGACCACACGACAGCCAGCCCGTATATAGAGAGGACGAGGTATGCCGAGAGAGGAGAGGGAGGGGGGGGGGGGGGGGGGGGGGGGGGGATGCAGTTTTAAGGAAGCTCAACCAGTTTAGTACCCCCACTCTCATTGAGGGGACAAAGAAGTAATTGGAACTAGAGACAGATTTACGCTTTACGTGCAGTCAGTGCGGTCCATAAAAGGTTGCAAAAAAGGGGTTTACTGTTTTGTAACCGCTTCAGAACTGCGACCAAACCTTTTTTTTTTTGGGGGGGGGGGGGGGGGGGGGGGGGGGCGGGGGGAATAACTACTTGCGGAATTAGAGATGGGATCATTTTTGTGGGGATTAAAAATACCTAAATATATAGGTTTGTGTGAATGCCATACGTAGGTCCTGATAACCATGGACCCCCGTAGTAGAGACAGATTTAGCCTTTATGCGCAGTCAGTGCCGTACAAAAAGGCTGCAAAAAAGGGGGTTTGCTGTTTCGTAACCGCTTCAGAACTGCGACCAACCTTTTTTTTTTTTTTTGGGGGGGGGGGGGGGGGGGGGGGGGGGGGGAAACTACTTGCAGAATTAGAGATGGGATCATTTTTGCGCGGATTAAAACAACAACAAAAAAAGCGGGTCACCACGTATCCCCGAAGCGGCTGACGCACCTTGTGGTCCTCCCCGCCACTAACGAGGAGCTTGGCGTCTGAGGAGATGGCCAGGGAACAGACGGGGTGGCTGTGCCCCCTGAACGACAGCTTGCCTAGCTCCCGCGACTTGGCCACGTCCCACAGTCGCACCTGGTCCCGGCGGCGGCGGCGGCGGCGGCGGCGGCGGCGGCGGCAAAAAGCACGAAAGAAGGAAGAGACGGCACAAGAACTTTGGCGGCCGCGCGATACCCGTCATTTTTTTTCTTCTCCTATTAAAAAATACTTGCTGCAGCAGATGGTAAAAAGAAGGACCCACAAAAGAGTTGAAAACGCGAAGAAAAACGTATCAACCGAATAAAAAAAAATCCGAAACAAAAATCTAAAACAAAAATCGAAAGCAATTCGAACAGTAAGACGGGAGGGGGGGGGGGAAGAACGGACAACAACGACAAAAAAAAAAAAACAGAAAAAAAGGCTTCAACAAAAAAGAGAAAAACAGCAGTGTTATCTCACAAAGTAAAACAATATATGTTGTGTGTCTCCCGCGAGGTATCTGACGGGCCAGAGAAACGCCGGGGGAGGCAGGCCGCGGAGCCACCGGATATATACGTGCGGTGCGTACGTCCAACATGCAATCAACGAGGACGAGGACGAGACAGAAGCAGTCCTTGGCATTGCCGGCCAGGGTGGGGTTCATGACGACACCTGCTACGCTTCGCTAACCGCATACTTTACTTTTTGTTCCCGCCTTCTGCAACAGCACCAAGAGAGAAAACGAAACCTGTACGCCACGCATAAATATTTATATATATATATATATTTACATATGCATTGCATTTGCAATATACAAAAAATTCCTACACCTTGTTTGTTCCCACACCCTGCTCGACAACACATCAAAAAACAAACAAGTTCCTCGGAACAACCAACTCACCGACCAGTCCGTGCCGCCGGTGGCCACCCACTCCCCCATCGCCCCCGACACCCCCCCCGGCGACGCCGCGCACGTTACGAACTCCGAAGACCCGTGCGCCCCCGACATGCAAAAAGCAGGGGACCACCCACCGGTACGCCCCCCCCCCCCCCCCCCCCCCCCCCCCCCGCCCTCCCCGGCGGGGGCTCCTCTAGGTGAGATCCTTCTGACGGAGAAAAGTCCCGAGTTGGAACGTTTTTTCTCGTTGCAACTTTCGTCGGGTGCCGTTGGAATGCTAGCGGCGGCGGCAGCGGCGGCGGCAGATCTATACCAGAACCGCACCGAGCCGTCCCTACCTCCCGAGACGGCTAGGGAGGGGGGTGCGCCGGGGGTGGTGGAGGGGACGAGCGCGCAGCCCGAGATCCAGTCGCTGTGCCTGGGGTAGGTTGGTCGGTCGGTGCGTTGGTCGGTCGGTTGGTTGTTCGATCGATCGGTCGGTAGGCCAGTCAGTCAGTCAATCATTCAATCAACCCATCATACACTCGCCCAACCGAAAAAAAAATCGCCAAAGGAATCGAACGATCAACGAACGCATGTGTGCCTGGTGTCGGTCGGTTGGTAGGCTGTGCAGTTGATCAATCGGTCGATCGATCCATCAACCGAACAGTCAAGCAATCGATCAATCGATGTATCAACCAATCCATCAATCAATCAATCAACCAACCAATCGATCAATCACTGAATCAAGCAATCAGCCAATCAAACAACTACCTAAACTATCAATGAACGAACACAATAATAAAATGAAAAAAAAACGAATTCATAAATGGATAGATGAACGAACGAACGAACGAATGAATTAATTACTCAATTGATGAGTTAATCAACCTACCCAAACAACCAATCCACCAACCAATCAATCATTCAATCAACCGAACAGTCATTCAATTAACGCGCAAGCCCAAAGTCTTGTATCGGGTGGGTGCGCACGATGGGGGGGGGGGGGGAGGACGGTCGATGTTCTGCCTGCGTTCCACAGAAAGGGAATAGCACCAAACAGCAGCATATTGTGCCTGTCCTATCCAGTATGAGGACATGGCATTGCAGTGTCTACTGTCTGTGCTTACTGCTTACGTAACAATGTACAGTGGTATCTCTGTGGCGTACTTTTGTGACCACATAACTTCTATCTCTCTAAGGATTGAAGAATCGGCACGGACACTGGTTGTGCTGGATGTCGACGGGCAGAAAGAACGGTTTAATGCGAAGAACACACGCACACACCTGTACCCACAGGCAAACTCACCATCTGTACAACCAACAACCACCAGCAGCATCACCAGAGCCCATACAAAAGCAAAAAAAAAACGTCGCCCTTCGCCCCGCCCCCCTCCCCCTCCTCTCCCCTATATGCCTCTACAAAAAACCATCAACGACAGCAGCAGCAGCAGCCAGCAGCAGAAGGCGCACGAAATGCTTAGAGCTGGTTCTCTTGTTGGCTCTTCTTAACCCCCTGTCACGCACAGGTGGCGGGGGCAAACCACTCTAATACCTGGGGGCAAGGGTAACCAGGACCCACGATGAACCCCCCGGCATCTCCCCACTTTCTATCCACACCAAATTACGAGCTAAGTACTGTACTACAAGTTTCCCCGTAAAGAGGGAGGGGAAAGGGTGGGAAACGTTTGGCGGTGTATAACGTATACAGATTAATCAGTTTTTCCAAGCCATATACATATGGTGCTAAATACTTCAGTACTGAAACTTCCCCCGCAACGAGGGTGGGGAAAGGGTACGAAACGGTTGGCGGTGTATATAGACGCACTTAGTACATGCAATAGTCGCTAGCGTGCAACATCTTTTGCAGGGACGCACTCACATACAATCAAAGGGTCAAAGCTCGTTAGCGGTCCGGCCACGCCCCCCCCCCCGCCCCGAAATGCCTCACTCGGAAAAATAAAAAGGAATTCGAGAGTAGGGTGGAACAAATCTTGCTTGATTCGTACTCATAGTCGAAGGATCAAACCCCCGTCAGCGGTCCGGCCATGCCCCCCCCCCCCCCCCGCCCCCCCGAAACGCCTCACTCGGAAAAATAAAAAGTAAATCATAAGCACCCACGCAAAGAGCGCGAAGAGCCCGCACAAGGGGTACGATCGTTTTGGGTGCGATCGTTTCTTAAGCGGTCGATTTCTCGACAAAGGGTGCCGAAAAAGCCGAACATTTTTCGTTTTCGGAAGGCTCTCTCTCTCTCTCTCTCTCTCTCTCTCTCTCTCTCTCTCTCTCGACCGGATCTGTCCGAAAACGCCTCAACGTTGTTCGGTATTGGAAACGTCGAGGGGGTTGAACAACCATTGCACCCAAACACTCTAAACGGGCGGGAGTGTGTGGATTTTTTTGTTCTTCATGTACGGACCCCAATTCACGGCCACTAGTGCGAAAAGACCTTCTGTAGTATACAAAAAAGGGTCACACCCCCCCCCCGCCGTTGCCCCGACTATGCCCTTGCCTCCCGCCCCCCCCCGCCCCCCGCCCCCCGCGCGCTCGAACGCCTTACTCAGAACGGAAAGAAAAATACAAATAGCGTGGAACTACTGTTGGTATTACGGGGGACCATAGTAAACAGGACCAAATATTGTTATTAAAAAGAGGTAAATATGTAGGTTTTTATGTACACCATAGGTCCTATTAACTATGGACCCCCGTAGTAGTAGGCATTCATAATCAGTCGTGGTGTCATCGCCACAGCGTCAAGTTCCGTCAACGGTCCGACCATCCCCCCCCCCCCCCGCCCCTACCCCACCCCTCTCCCCTCTTCCCTGCCCACAGACGCCTCACCCTGAAATCTCGGCCATCAAGCGGGGCTGCCCGTGCTCCACCCTCCACTCCCTCAACACGCTATCCTTGCCGCCGGTTATCAGCATGCGCGCCTGTCCGGAGTCGCCGGACGCAGCAGCGGCGGCAGCGGCGGCGGGCACGCACGCCGAGCACATCACTCCTCCGTCGCCGGCTGTGCTGCTCTCGGACCTCAACACCCAGGAAGTTCCCCCGCGTTCCTGTTCGTCGATGTAACCGCCACCCCCAATAATGTCATTTCCACCGCCCAACAGCGAATTTTCACCGCCCCCGCCCCCGACGGCATTACCACCACCACCGCCAATGCCGCCAGCTAATACCCACGACGATAAGAAGCCTTTCACGTCGTACATCGATCGCCCCTGCCCGCTCGCTACAAGCACCGGCCCTCCGTCATAACCACCGCGGCCACCACCCCCTTCCGCAGCAAACCCACCCCCACCCTTGCCCGCCCCCATGGACCTCTCCTTCTCCGATCCCGAGCGGGCGATACCGCCCTCCCCCGCCCCCCCGCCCCTGGCCCCACTCTCCTTGCCTCCAGCTCCGCGGGCGCTGCTGAAGGTACCGCATCCCGGAACGTTCCTCGTGCCGGTCTGGCCAACCACAGGGAAAGCAGCAGCTTCCTCCCCGCCTCTCGTCGACCCGTAACCTTGCCAGCTCGTCCCCGAACCCCACCTTCCCGACGCGCCTCTCTCGCTTGTGGAAATCCCTCCCCCTCCCCCTCCACCGCCACCGGCGCCGCTGCCAGGAACGTTCCACGTACCAGTCCCGGCGACGGTGGAGGTAGAGGTGAAGGAGGAAGGTCTCGCGGTGGCGACGGCGAGGGGGGATGAGCGGTCTGATGTGACAACCGTCGCGGCAACGACTACCGCCGAGGGGTCGGGGACGCGCTGTCCCACGACGACGCATATGTCTTCGTCTTTCACACCATCGTTGCCGCCGCCCCGGTCCTGTTGTTGGACAAAAAAAAACGCGGTCGTTTCGGGAGGAGAAGGAGGAGGAGGAGGAGGAGCATCCGTCCGTGAGTTTCGTGTGGTATTACGGGGGTCCATAGTTAATAGGACCTATGGTATACATCAAAACCTATATATTGGCCTATTTTTACTATGGTCTCCCGTAATAGTGGGAACGGGGAAAGTGTGAAAGAGGGGGTGGGGGTACTCATGCCATGCATAGCCGTAGTCGTGCTGCCATAGACCTTCGCATCCCTACAATCACGGTCTAGGGGTGACTCGATATCATGCATGGCCGTAGTCGTATGACTATAGACCCTCGCATCCCTACAATGCCGGGACGGAGAACGTCGGGTTTTCACCTACCAGGCAGACATTGCTTGCACCGAGCGCGAAGCGCCGTGAGATGTTGGGCATCCTACAAAAAAAACGCTTGTGATGCGGATTTTCTTGCATATGGATGACAGCATCGAGGAATAGATCAATTTTGTGGTGCGACCACCTTCTAGAGACAGCAATGGGCATACTACGTATCTGCCTCATGGGCGCCTTACCATACACACACTACGTGTGATGCGATCATCCCCCTTGTGCGGAGTGAAGGTTCTCCGCCCCGCACAAATGATCTATATAACTCGATCGCCAGCCGTTACCGACCGCCAAAAAAAAAAAAAAAAACGGTATGTACCCTGGTTGTTTACCTCAGATAGTAACGGCGTGTTTTACAGTGTCGTTGCCAAGCGATGGCAACCCAACCTCTATGTATACGTATGTTCGTCAAGTTTCCGTACTTTTGCCAACTTTTCTCTTCGTACAAAGCATCTTTCGGTAAAACATCAAGTAGTCGGACACGGGAAGCCGGGCCGGACACATTGGTCGAGGTCTCGGCGCGATCCGCGCACTCTGGAGCCTATTACCCACCACAACCAGGCCACATATCGCTTGTGGGCACAAAGGTGAATATTAAAAATTGTTTTTTAAGTGTCGACCCACGGGCCGGATCCGCAGGTCGGACCTGCGGGTCAAGATAAATAGTCTCGCGGGTCAAGGTGACCCGACCCGCATGAAACCCGTGTCTCACGGGTCAATCCGAAGGTGGCGGGTCGGGTCGGGTCGGGTCAGGAGGTTTTTGAAATCCCGCGGGTCGGGTCGGGTCGGGTCAAGAGGCTTTCAAAATCTCGCGGGTCGGGTCGGGGCAGCTGATCCGACCCGACCCGACCCGACCCGTGAGATTTGACCTGACCCGCGAAAAGCCCTGATATTTTTGTCCTCATGAGTGCCGTACCGGCATCATTTTTTTTTGCGTCTGAATACAGCACAGCATAACCAAACGATACAGCAGCAGCAGAGCAAAGAGTGTGCTTACCCCCACCCACCTGCCTACAACGCTACACCCCTGTCGTCCAACACCAGCAGCAGCAGCAGCAGCAGCAGCAGCAGCAGCAGCAGCAGCGGGCAGCCTCGTGCGCGTGTGGAAAATCCACATGCGCGTTGGTCTCCGCTGTACTGCTGTAGCTGGTTGGTTTTATTTGAGCCTGACATCGATCACCCCGCGATACGACACACCATATCTCTCTGTCTCTCTGACGTTGTGCCCGATACACAGCAGTGCGACCGCGGCAATAGGCTTCTAAGCCAGCAGTACAGAAAGCGTGCTAACACAACAGGGAGCACCGTGCAGGGGTGGTAGACCCGCGCTGTACGGTAGCTGTTTGTTCTATATCGGAGCCTATCCGAGCAGTCAAGATGACGCCATTGCCGTGCTGCTGCTGCTTGCCGTGTGTGACAAAAGCAAGATGTCAGGAGACAGAATCTTCACCTCTTGACAGACGGCAACTTTGCCTTGACAAGCCTTGACTGACACCACCACTAGGTTTCAGTCGGTAACACTCGGCCCGACATCCTTGACAGCGCATATTTTGCCTTTTGCTCGTCATACATTTCTCCTGACATCTTTCGTGACGGCACAAATTGATTCCTACTGTATTACTATTATTACGGGGGTCCATAGTTAATAGGACCTATGATATACATAAAAACCCATATATTTGCCTATTTTTACTAACAATATTTGGTCCTATTTACTATGGTCCTCCGTAATAATAGTGCTGCTGAGCTCTTGTTCTGCTTCCTATGACAGCAGCAGAGCAGCAGCAACAGTGAAGCAGTAGTGCGATGCTCGCGGCAGCCGAGAGGCCAGCAGTCAGCAAATAGATACCTACGAGTACCTGTTTCTCGTTGCAGTTGCCATGTTGGCCGCTATGCACCAGGTACCCTGCCACTTGCCCAGCTTGCTGCAGCCTGCAGGCAATTTTTTTCGTTTAATTTTCCCTTCGCGCCCAAGAAATGGAACCGATCCCTCCCTCCCGCGTAAGCGTATACGAAGTACATGACATGTGCGTCGTTCACACAGTCATCGTACGAAGCACGGTCTGCTGCTTGCCCTACTGCTGCTGCTGCTGTACGCTACCGGGCTTCTCCTACAGAGAGCAGTAGTAGCAGCAGTGTGACTACTACAGTGAACCGAAAGGGTAGCACAACGCGTCCCTCTTGCTGTTGCGTACAGTCTAATCTTGCAACGACGCCATACGATTACTTTTATACGCAACAAGTTGCGTACTTTTTACGCAAGGCCGCGGAGTTTGGGCGCGCTTACGTGTGGCGTGCGTTCAATACCTCAAACCTTTTACAGCAGTGAGTTGCTCCCAATACTTGCGGGAGTATAGCGAAGTATGTTCGAGAAAATACTGTAGGCACTTCGTGCGCTGGCGGTATTTCGGGTTTGTACAGTGCAGCAGATGCTGCGAGTACTCGCAGTATTTCGAGGTTTTCTGTGCTACTGCTGTACTGCCGATACCACTCTGTACGTACTGCTGATACTTTCGGGTTCGTACTAATTCGGGATTCGCTACCTACTGCTTCTTCTGCTGTGGATACTCCCTGTTGTGCTTCGAGTATCTCGGGGGTTCTGTGCTGCCGGTACTGCAAGTGATATAATAACAGTATTCCGTCCGTTGGTAGAGTTGCTTGCTGCGAGTACTCGCAGTACCCAAAAACTCTCAATTATGCCCAGTATACTCGGGAGCATGAGGTATTTCGGGAATATGTACTGCGAGGAAGACGTACTGCGAGTACTCTCACTCAGTATCTCGGTGTTCCATACTCTGGGGGTATTGCCTGTACTCTCAAGTATTTCGTGTTTCGATACTGCGGGTACATATTTTCCTGTGAGCTCTCGGGTTTCCGTACTGCCCATACTCTCAGTAATCTCAGTATTTGGGCCTTCTCAGCACTCACGATACGAGGGCCTTCTCAGTACTCGCAACATTTTGGCCGCCAGTACTCCAATACTCTCAGTACTCGGACTACGAATTGTTCTCTAGATCTATCGGTGAAACCTTTGTTTTTGAGCAAAGAAACATTTGTTACTTTGCGGGAATATATTTTGTAATGTGTGCTGGATTTTACTCCGCCGGTCACGAAGTGTCATGTCGCAACCTCGACCTCACGCAACTTTTTGTACTCGATGGAGTGCACGCCGCAAAAACATTGAATTGAGCGCCGCGAGTCATCTGTTCAGGATCAACGTCCACTACCCGGTACTCTCCTTCCGTTTATTACGGTACAGTAGTATTACGGGGGACCATAGTAAATAGGACCAAGTAATACTACTAGTAAAAATAGGTAAATGTACGGCAAGTTAATGTGTGTACCGTAGGTCTTATTTACTATGGCCCCCCGTAATAGTAATTATCGCACACTATTTCCACAAACAACAGTGTAATCCGTCTTCAAAAATAGGTGTGTGTTCTTCACATTATTGATGGCGGTGGATGCAACTATTACGGGGGTCCATAGTAAATAGGACCTATGGTACACATAAAAACCTATATATTTACCTATTTTTACTAACGATATTTGGTCCTATTTACTATGGTCCCCCGTAGTAAACTGACCACAGATCTTCGTAGATCTGTCGGTAGTTGACGCGGGGAACTAACTACTCTCCTCCGTCACCAAAGTAATCTTGCTGACGACAGCTCATCACGATTGTCGATGTGAGGTGGGCTTGCGTCTCGTCTCATGATCACTCATTCTCGGCCTCCCGTGCCGAGCATCACCGACGCCTACCGTGTCCTGCACGCTACACCTAAACAAGAGAAGCTTGACGCAGACCCAGGTCGAACCCGAGATACACCCATCTGACAGCAGCAGCAGTAGTAGTGGCAGCAGCAGTAGCAGTAGCAGCATAGTAGTCGTAGTAGTAGTATTAATAGTATTACGGGGGTCCATAGTTAACAGGACCTATGGTATACATAAAAACCAATATATTTACGTATTTTTACCAACAACATTTGGTCCTATTTACTATGGTCCCCCGTAATAGTAGTGGGTGCGAGTAGTATTAATGTATTGATGGTGTAACGACGACGAGTGGTTCACAGGTGTTTTCTTGCCTACGAGAATGCCCACGCGCACAGGCACCTGGTTAAACTCCTTGAGCCTTTTCGTGACCATAACCTGCTGCAGGCTTGAATATTGGACCTCATGAACTCCTCCTGTGATACCATGATATAATCAACAACAACCAGTACGAAGTCAAACTGCACCTGCAGGCTGCAGGTTAGCTGTGTGGTACATTTTTTTTTAATAGTACTCGTACTGCTGTTTTAAGTTCTCGAAAAAGCAGACTTTGGCGGGGGGGGGGGGGGGGGGTTGTTGTTGCCAAAATCAGGTACACCTTGTCACTTTTGTGCCAAAACCAGTTATACATCATAAACATTTGCAAATAACACCAGGAGCCCTGCCATTGGCCAGCCTCACATCAAACCCGTTGTTCGCTTGAAACTGGCCAGTTACATCAGGATTTGTCTACTTTGTTTACAGTTAGTAGTGTTAATAATAGCTTTCAACGGTTTTTGCCTGATTTTCAGCCAATCAGAGAGGCCTTACGTACACTGTTTTTCCCCTGCGTACGCGGTCTCCGATCCCTCAGTTGCAATTCTCATCATGTGTAAAAACTCTGTACGTACGTACGTACGTACGTACGCATTTAGGCATACACTTACGCTGACTTCACTTTTTCTTCGTTATACGAGTGCACGAAATGCTTCACTCGTCTCGAGGTGTACTATGGTTGTTGCACAGCATCGCTCGTGGGCACAGGCGGCAGCCCGTCTGCCTCACCCCACCGTCGAGGTGGCCTCCGGTTTGGTGCGGCAAATAACTCCGCGCCGAGCAGGCGGTTCCGCGAGGATTGTCGACAGGCTTCAAAGCTGGCAGCGGGGGGTAAGGCGCCAAAACAAACACTGTTGGCGCGTCTTCCCGACGAAACTAACGAAGCCTGGTGCCCTCCAGCACGTCTAAGTGGAGCCCGTGGTGCCTACACCCCAAAAGGAGACAAAAACAATTTCCAGGTAAGGTTAGGTTTTGGAGGCCACGCGCTCAATGTTCGGGCTGACTCTTATGGGAGCCGAAACCGGAAAACAGAACAGGGTTTGCAGAGAGATCCAGGAAAAAAAATCGTGCCAGTATCTGATTTATCGAATCTCATCGATGGACCAAAAAAAACAGAAATCTCTGTATCTATTTTCTGTATTTTGATCAGAAATGGCTCGGCCAGACGAAACCAGACACCAGTTCTGTACGGTCCCAGAGCTGGCCGAAACTGAGGTTTTGGAACCCCACACAGGAGGCATGACGTGGAGGGCCTGATACTTGTACTGCTGTAGTGCTCTCTCGGTGTCTCCGACACGGTATCCCGGCTTATAGCGGTAGCTAGAGACTCCAAGCCCCGGTGATGACGAGCGACCGACTATACCGCATGCTCTTGGCAGTTGTCTCTGTGTGCTCGAGCTTTCTGTAATGCCAACGCATTGCTCGTTGATGCTGCAGAAGACTGCCAAGTTTGAGGACCCTTCGTCGTAGGAAGTCAACCCAGTCCACAGGAAGCTCGAGTCTGCGAAAGCAAGCCCCATGCTACCCGGCGGGTACCAAACAGGATGCGTGGGTGCCGTGTACTGCTGCCATGTGTCCGCCGAATTCAATATTATTGCGGTAACTCCTCCCACTAACGTCCTCCCAACTCAAACTACACCTCGGCATACTTACACACAAAACACCGTAAGATAGGAAAAAAGACGAAACTCGACACACCAATCTGGGCCAGACGAAAAACAGAAGTGCATGCCAGTTCTGTTCTCCGGTTTCGGCTCCCATAAGATTCAGCCTAAGATAGGAAAAGACGAAACGATATTCCAATCTGGGCCATACGAAAAACAAAAGTGCAGGTCAGTTCTGTTTTCCGGTTTCGGCTCCCATAAGATTCAGCCTAACATCAGACGCAAAAAAGAAATGACTGTGATTTCTCATGGCCAAAAACACTGGTCGTGGCGTGTGATTTTTACTTGGTTTCAGCACGTCACAGTTCTAGGCTCAGACATAAGGAACAGGTGTACCTGATTTTGGGAAAAAAGCTGAGTATTATCGAGGTACGAGAAAATATGTGTTTTGTATGTACGGGAGAAGTTGACCAATTATATCAACACAGGTCGTTGTACCCGTATAGTCCAGAAGTGCACCTGGGACCAGTTCTGCTGTAGCAGTTGAATCGCGAGCGAGAGGACGCAGCGACGCAGGGTCGTCAAGACAGGTCCAAGGTGCGGTAAAGACTGCTGTAGGTTTCGAAGTATAGCTTCTAAGTATCGCTGTGGACCTGGTGGGAGCTGCTGGTCTAGTCGCTGCTCGGCGCGGCGCTGTCATTTCGGCCTTTCTTTCCGTTCGGGTTTCATTCGTGCTGCTGTTTGCCGTGTGACTGCGATGACTGATATACCGAAACCGCACCCGGGCGAGGCCACCGCGGCCGCTGCTGAGGCCCCAGCGGCCATTCCCCGGAGCACGGCGTCTCACCCTGGGGGATCGACGGCCGATGTACGCCCCGCTGGCGCTGCGTCGGACTTCGTACGCTCCGTCGACTTGGTGCAGTGGCTGGGGCAAGTCGAAAGCCAATTTGGGCTCACTCGCGACGAGATTCAGGCAGTCTCGTCGACAACCGAGGTTCCATCGCGGGGATCCAAGACTCCGTAACAGCTTGCGCGGCGCAGTGCGCCCATTTGGACATCGTTCTCCAGCAGCTCGTGGCGAACCAGGCCGCTCAAGGGGACGCGTCCCGCGACAGCCGTGACGCGCGGGAGCGGCTGCTGCAGAAGTCCCAGCTTGTCGACGAGGCTGCCCTCTGGAGAAAGTCGGCCCCCCCACGGCACTGAATTCTCCGGGGCCGTATCCCCCATATTCTCGGCGATTCTCCGGCCGACATCCAAGCCTTCGTGGGGAAGTCGGTCAATGTAACGGCACGGGTGGTCGCCCAGCTCCGCTTTGTGAGCGACTTCGACGTTACTCAGTTCGGTCCCCGTACGGACGGGGCCCCCGACGGCTGCCTAATGGTCGCCGACCGCCTCGAGCTCTTGCGGTCGGCGCTCATCGGGGTGCTGTCCGTTGGGCTGTCGCCGTCGGCAGACGCTGATCGGCCGTGCCTGGAGCGGCTGGCCCCTCTCAGCGCTGCCTTCACGTCCGCGTCCGCCGACCTTCGCCCTCACACGCTGTGCAAGTACGCACGCCTCTCGAGCGCCAAGGCGAGGAGCGTGATGTGCGAGATGGTGAATCATGATCTTCGGCTGTGGGTCAACGAGCTCATGCGTTTCGCCTTGTCAAGCCAACCACCTGTGGTGCCTCCCCCCCGGACACGATGTTTGCAGTGCCCCCGCTACCGGCCTTCGGCCAGACGTCCGCGTTTTGCCAGGGCGGGGGGGAACTCCTGAAGATTGTCGAGGAAACATCTCGGGGCCGCTTCGCGGGGCAAGTGCATTCCAAACGTAAGGCCGCGGCTGCGCCTGCTTCCCCGGGCACCGGGCACGCCAGGAAGAAGAATTCTCGGCCATGTCATATGTTTGCCGCCACGGGGAGGTGCAAGTGGCGCGATTGCATCTTCGTGCATGACGCTCCCCCCTCGGATTCGTCGTCTCTCGCCGCTCTCAGCGCTGGGGGTGGGGGCATCTCAGCGTCGGCCGGGGCCGGGTCACGCGCTTTGGCCCTGCGCGTGACCAACGCTCCTAGGGCTGCGGGTGGCGGGGGGTCATCTGGGGGCGGTGGTTCCAGCTCCGGGTGAGGACACGGGCCCTTCCTTTCGGTCGGGCCAACATCATCTGGGGGGGTACTTCGGCCTCCCATACCGCCGGCGGGGCGGTTGCGACGCCCACGGCACGCGGCGAGGCGACGGAGCCGGCGGCCAAGCGTGGTGCCGGGAGGGGGGGCTGCGGGGCGTGCGTTGGATGCTCTAGCTGGCGACGGCGGCGTTGGGCGGGAGCGTGTGTCGTCGTGTCTCCGGGTTCCGTTTCCTTCGGGGACAGAGGTAATTTGGGGGCGTGTGCGCCGTTGTGATCTACGTCGTATCGTGTACCGTGCATCTGCGTGTTGAGGTTGAGTCGTGGCTTTCCTCGAAGGCTAGTGCAGCACAGTACTTGTCGAGGGTAGGTTATGCGAGCCTCGATCAGATCGCTGGCGTAGGTACTTTTCTTTTGCGTCGGTGTCAGGGTAGCATTGCATCTTTTTTGGCCGCCTTTGGGCCGTCTCATCTTGCTCCGCAATATATGCCCGGATACCGTGCGTCACTGGTTCGGGACCATCGAGCAGTTCCCGGCGATTACTCCGCTGCTCCGGGTGCTGTCTCCGGGCTCGCCGGTTCGCGTTGCCCTTGGGGGGGATTTAACTACTGAGCTTGTTGAGTACGGTACTCACCCTACCCGCTCTCCCGCACGAGGGTGCTATTCTTGAGAAGGTTCGTGCGGACGTGTTTTTTTTTGGGTTGCCCTAGTGTTTGATTTGGGTTCCGCGGCTGAGATTCGGGGGCTGCGTAGTTCACCCTTGGCTGTCGTTCTGAAATCCCAAATTTGGTATCGTTCATGATCTCACCTTTGCGCGCGCGGGCGGTCGGACCAGCGTGTTAACATTGACACAATTTTTTCTTCGGCCCCGAATCGCGAACTCGGCAGCGTTCTTTGCGATGTGATTATGCGGGTTTTGTTCTTGCGTCAGGAACAAGGTAGGAACGCTCGGATTGTTTTGTGTCGGGTAGACGTCAAAGAAGCGTTTCGGCAGGTTCCGGTGGACCCTGCCGGGGCGCCCGTCTTTGGGTATGTGGCCGGCAGTCACGTGGTTGTGGACTTTTGCGTTTGCAGTTCCGGTGGCGTAACAGCCCGGGTTCTGGGGTTCGTTTGCGTCAGCGCTCGAACATTCTCACACTAGTTCCACGTTCCAAAACGCAGTTGTGTCTCGACAAGGGGCGGCTGCCCTCGCGCGCGTCGTCGTCGCCCCTCCGCGGGGCGGGCCGGTAGTGCCGCTCCCGGGGGATTGTAAGCCCGTGCCTGGCGCGGGGGGTAATACCGGGAGCTGTTTCTTCGTACGGTATTACGTCGACGACCGCATCCTCGCCGAGCTGCAATGGTGGCCGGACGGCCGCCGCTGCCAGCGAGGGGTGCAGTCGCTCGCGTCGGACCACTTTCGCCTGCTGGGCGAACGTGGGGCATCTGTTCCTCCCCTCTTGTCTAGCCGTAAAATCACTAATTGGCACACCCATTTGGAGGTCTTGGGTTGGATCGTTTTGACACTGAGTCCCTCACGGTGACGCTGCCGCCGCATAAGCAAGGCAAGCTGCGGGAGCTTCTCGCGGCGTGGTCGGCGTCTCGGGCCTCCGCTTCCGCGAAGCAGGTGTCGCAGCTAGTCGGGTTTTTCATGCACGTGTCGTTCGCCGTCCGTCCGGGGTAGTTCTTCGTGCAGCGCATGTTGGCCTCGGTGGGGATGCCGCGCATCACGGCCGGCGCTGACTATGCATGCCGTCCCGCCAACACTGGGCGGCGAGTCGTTCTCGGGCCCGAGTTCCACGGGGACCTCGAGTTCTGGCGATGGTTCGTTGCTGAGGGGCTCGACGTGCGGGGGGGTAGCCTGTCGGCTCCGTTGTACCACTTGCTTGAGCGCCCGGCCCGCCGTACTCTGTTTTCGGATGCTTCTAAAACGGCCGTCGAGGGTTTTTGCCTCGAAACTGGCATTTACTGGCGTTATGAGCTTAATCCCGCCGAACAGTCTCGTTTCTGCAGCTCGAGTAAGGCCGTCGCTGGCGAGAACGATATTTCCATCAACGTCCTTGAACTGTTGGGAATGGTGGTGTCGGCGTGGGTCCTGGTGTCTCCGTTCGCAGCGGGCGACTGCGTGTTGTTGCGCGGGGACAATGAAGTCGCCATGGAGTGGGTGCGGCGGTGTCGTGGGGGTAAGGAGCCCCGGTCTGGTGCGTTGGTGCGCCTCCTCGGGGCGCTCGAACTGTCCTCGGGTTGACATTTTGACGCGAAACACGTGCGGGGTGTTTCGAATGTCGCCGCTGATGGTATCTCACGCTGGGATCGCGACCTTGTTCTCCGTAACCTGCACTGCGTGCGCCCTGATGCGCTCCGAGGCAGGCCCAGGACCTAGGGGAGGCCGGGACGTCTCTCTGTACTTCGGTGTTGGCCTCGAGCTCATGCGCAACAGACTCATCTGGGGCATTTTGGCGCCTGGGTAGACTTCCGGGTGCGTTGTGGGGTGCCGGTTTTTATCCAGCATGTTCTTGATGATATGGCAAACGTGTGGTGCTTGTTTGAGTACGTAGCGTACGCGTTTGCCACCAAAAAATTGTGGTCGGCGATCATCGAGAGTCATTTGTCGGCGATTAAATACTTTCACCGTATTTCGCGCGGTTTCGAGCTCGACACTACTCACCCCGTTATCGCTAGCGCCCTCAAAGGCGCTGCTCGCTCGCACGCCGACGTGGGAAACCAAGCAACCGTGCGTCGGCCCATTTCATGGGGAATGTTGCTTGCGAGTGAGACTCTGATTCCATCGTGGCGCGCTGGGGGTCGGGTTCTGTGGCTTACTCTGTGTGCATCGTTTCGTTTCTTGACCCGCGCGTCTGAAATGTTTGCGGAAACGAGGTCGCGAGTTCATGAGTCGTATTGTTTGCGGCGGGCCGACGTCGCGTTCTTTCGCCGTGATTCCCAGCTGGCGGAAGCGCTGTGGTCGGCCGCTGACCGGGTTGAGGTCCGCCTTCGCGGGTCAAAGGGAGATCAGTTGCGGAAGGGTGCGGTTCTGACGCGTGTGCGGACGGGTCCTCCGAGGCCCGTGGGCGCCGGGGGGGGGGTGCCGTTTATCTTACGATCGAGTTGATGTCTTGTTACCTGTTCCTTCCCTCGTCGGCCCCTCTGGTTGCGTTTGGCACTGGGAACGGCAGATGGGCCATGCGGACCAAGCAGCAAGCGACGGCTGCCTTGCGAGCGGTGGTTGCGTTGGCGGGCGGGCGGGCGGAGGATTACGCCCTGCATTCCCTGAGGATTGGAGGCTCAACTCACCTGTCGGCCGGGGGGGCTACACCAGAGGTGTTGCAGCGTGAGGGTCGGTGGGCGTCCGACGCGTAGAAGGCGTACGTACGTAGTCATGGCGAGGACGCCGGTTGGGTAGCAAGCGTGATGGCCCAAAAGGGCACGGGTAGCGGAATCCAGCCGGGGCAGGGCGCGAAGTGGGGGCAAGCGAGTAAATGCCCCGGGCCAGGCATGAAGCGATAACAAAATGGGGGGGGGGGGCGCGCGTAGGTGCGGTTAAGCGAGCGAGGTGGACGAAGGGAGAAGTTGTAAAGCATCGCAACAAGTGCGCGGGACGGGGGGAGGGGTAGCCTAGGCATCCGCAACGTGAGCCAACCCCATGTTGGAGGCTGGCATCGAGAGATCGACGTCGCCAGTTGGGGATGGAGCTTGACTCAGGTTTGCGGATGTTTGCAGGGGGTTGCTACTGGAGCAGCCCCGGGGGTCTGCCCCTCTGTCCACCCCCCTTCGCTCCGAGCGGGGGGGGTGCGCACTAATATAAGACAACTTCGAAAGCAAAATGCAAAGCGGAGTATTATCCAGGTATCAGAAAATATGTGTTTTTATATGTACGGGAGAGAAGTTGACCAATTGGATCAACACAGGCCGTTGTACCCGTGTAGTCCAGAAGCGTACCTGAGATCAGTTCTGCTGCAGCAGTTGAACCGCGAGCGAGAGGACGCAGCGACGCAGGGTCGTCAAGACAGGTCCAAAGGTGCGGTAAAGACTGGTATAGCCTCCCACCCACCCGCCCGTGCTATTGAGGGAGTGAGTGGAGGGGGAGTTACCTACTGTAGTCGCAGCAGCGGTATGACGCAGTGACTGCTGTTCGGTATACGTACTTTGTGGGCGCCTCTGCTGGCGTCCGAGTGTGGTAGATTGAGCAGGTTTGCGCGGGGGACTAGCCGCTGTAAGGTTTGTTCTGTCGCACGATACGCGGTGCATCAGCTGTTGGTATGACGCGGGGACGTTATGCTGTTTTCTTTTTGCTTGTTTTTTGTTTTTCTTCTTTTTCACTCTTGCTGGAGTGATTGATTGTCGCCTTTCCGCATGCACACGTCGTGTTTGTTGCGTCATCAGCTCGGATTTTGCGCGCAATCTGAACCGTACGTACGAGAGAGGTTTATCCGTAGGGGCGTGGCATGGGGCGCGGAGTATTCGGCGTATTGTTCAAGCTTCGTTTTTCTGGTGTTTGATGGTATGGCATTGTACCCGTCGTGAATATATTACGCTTTTATTATACGTTCATCGTTGTGGTACACGATGTGTACGTCTTGTGGTTGGTGTGTATGTTGTGTGCATATTATACGTTGTACAAGGTTCCCCTCCAGGAGGTGCCGTATTAATAGGGGAGTGGCGCAAGAGCGAAACAATAATACTCGTATGAAACCCTGAACACTTTTTTAGAAGTAGCACCTGCACCCACCCGTCATTTTAACGTGAAGAACACACACAGCATATTTTTGAGGACAGACTACCTGGTATATTATACTGCTGTTCGCGGGATTAGTGTGGGATCATTAATTACTACAATAATATAAAATAGGGTATCGGTAAGTTGAGATATATTGATCCAGCTGACTCGCGGCGAATAATTCGTAAGTACATAAAAGTTGCGCGAGGTCGAGGTTGCGCCAAAATACTTTGTGACCGGCTGAGTAATAAGGTGCAGCACATACATACATACATACTGGTACTACAATATATAAGCTTTGGACACCTCGGGAAGGAAGGCAGCGATTTCATCGACCAGCTGGCAACGAGCATCATCGGAGGAACGGACGGGGGATCTCTAGCAAGAAAAGGGGTTTGTAAGGAGCATATTTTCCAGATCATATCGGTGACCACCCAGGTCGCGATCTCGCGCCGGGTGCACCGATAAAAGCTCGCTTGCGAGACCGCCAGGCCGCCAGGGGGAGAAGAGAGGAGGAGGGAGGACTAATTCCCATGGCGTGGGGATGGAATGTAGATGCGGAGTAGGACGCAGGGCGTATAGATACATAGTCGGTGAAAATATATCGGTAAAAGGTAGTACGTATTCAATCGAGTATATGCAAGGAAGGAGAAAAGGTTGGATAAAATTGAGGGTGTTCGACGAATTATGTTATTAATAGTTTTTTCATCTTGAATAAACAACGCCCTGCAGATTGTCAGAAGTTAAATAATAATAATGAAAAAATATATATACCAGGTATATGTTCCCCAAATTTAATGTTTCTTGGTGCTCAGGGTATAATATCAAGGTTTCACAGGTAAATGCTCGAGAACAAATCGTAGTCCGAGCGCTGAGAGTATTGGAATACAGGCGGCAAAACTACTGCGAGTACTGAGAAGGCCCAAATACTGAGAGTAATGAGAGTGTGAGCAGTACCGAACCCCGAGAACACAGGTTGCTTAAGGTATGTACCCGCAGTAGTATCGAAACACGACATAAATACTTGGGGTATAGGCAATATATGCGCACAGTACAGAACCTCTAGATACTGAGAGCATTCGCAGTCATGCATATTATATCAAAATACTGGCAGACTGCTTGGAGTGCTCAAGTTGTCTCCAGCGAAAGTAGTTTGCTCCAACTCCCACTCGTGTGGGACTATCTGGGTGTGTTTTGTGCCGAACGCTGGGCCTGAGACTTGTCGACACGGCGCACAAACGGTTGAAGTATACTTCATACTCGAAGTATATATACTGGGCATATATATATATATTTTTATTTTTTTTTTAATCATCACTTTTACTTTCCAGCCCACTCGTAGGGGAGGTTTTACCCTCGACGATCTTCTGGACAAGCCGTGGTCACAGGTGTCGTCCCTTCTCCCTCCCGGTACGTGCCTTTACTTTTTGTCGCGCATAGGGTTCAGCATTCCCACTGCTCGTCGACTTTCATCGAATGTACAGCTAACTCACGCTCTCGCGCTTTCCGCTAATTAATCAATTTTATGCAAGAAAAAGTCCCTACGTATGAGCATGCACTCGATGAGACTTGAACCCACGAAATTGATCTTGACAGGCACGCGGACCACCTACCAAGCCACCGGGGACGCCGACTAAGATCTATCGATCAGCAATGTAGGACACACTGCAATCAGAACTACTGATGTATGTACTGCTGCTGTAAGTATATTACGAACGCTGCCGTAGTACGAATGAGCCGCAGTACGATCATCCATACGCGCAAGGTGTGCTCGCTGCTGCTGCTGGGCAGCAGGGTTGGAAGCTGGAGGTAAGCACGCTCTGTGCACTGCCGTAGGTATTGTTCACGTGCTCCGTGCAACAACCCAAAAAAAATGTATGTATGGGATATTTTTATACGTCATCCTGGGTACATACGGATAAAAATATATTCCTGGTATTGTTGTTGTTGTTTTGTTAATCACATTAAACCGTTCTTTCTACGCGTCGACATCCAGCCCAACCAGTGTCCGTGCCGATTCTTCAAACCTAGAGAGATACAAGTTCTGTGGTCACAAAGCTACGCCACAGAGATACTACGTTGCCACGTATGCAATGCAATGCCATGTCATCATACTGCGTACGACAGGCACGACATACACATTCCATGACCTAGAGAAACAAAAACGAAACAAAGAGAAAAAAAACAAAAAAAAAACAAAGACAATTCGAGAGAGAAAAGAAACAAAAAAAGAAACAAAAATATACCTGGTATATGTATATACTTCAGTACAACAAACCATCGTACCCCCGCGTAGGGGACGTGGCAGACACTTGAAAATAACGAGCTGGAAAAAAAAAGAAAAAAAAGAAAACACCACTAGTCGTCAACAGAGTAAGATGGCAGACGATGGAATGCGGACGACAGGCTCCGACAGACACAACCAACCACAGCAACACTGCGCATATTATGGGTGCGTCGAACACGCACGGCGTGTGGGCGGCAGCGTTGGAACGATGGGATCTGTGCATGTTGTCTGTTGTGTTCCTGGCATATGCCTGAGCTGTGTGCTCACAGCTCTCATGAGAACCGGGGGGAGAAAACAGAGAGCATGACAATGTAAATGTACCGATATACGTACGTACAAAATAAGGCCTCTTTGCCGAAACCAGGGAAATCGTCTTATCCACTCCCGCCGGAAAAAAAAAAAATTAAGCGCCTGCCACGCGCTTCAGAGTGCACGGATCGCGCCGAGACCTAGACCAATGTGTCCGGCAGGGCTTCCCGTGTCCGTGTACTTGCTGTTTTGCCTAAAAGTGCTCGTGCGAAGAGGAAAATTTGACAAATATACGTATACATATGGGTAATTTGTTTTGACCTGGTATTCGCCTCTGTTTGTATTGTCATTCGAGTCGGCTGGCATCGAGAGGTCGACGTCGCCAGTTGGGGGATGGAGTTTGACTCAGGTTTACGGACGTTTGCAGGGGGTTTCTACTGGAGCAGCCCTGGGGGTCTGCCCATCTCTCCACCCCCCTTCGCTCCGAGCGGGGGGGTGCGCACTAATATAAGACAACTTCGAAAGCAAGATGCAAACCTTTTTTTTATACGTACACACAGAACTTGTGCAGTGTGCCTGTGGTACTCGTTTGAAATTGCCCGAATTTCAATTTTGCGCTTTTTCCCCCCATATTTTACAAAAAAAAATAGAGACCTTGATTGAGGACGTAGAGCAAATACGAATTCACGTGGGAAACCGAGCACCAGTCGGTAGACACAGGGCTCTGCTAGCACAATGGTCAAGTATGCAAACAAGCAAGACGGAGACTCTACATGGCTGCCGGTACGTGGGCTGCGCCGTGGTGGTAGTTGAAGTTGCACCAGAAGAGAATTGCGGACAGAACCTCCTGCTCACAAACAAAAAATGACGAGCGGGTCCCAAGCACATGAATGCACGCGCACCTATAAGCCCATTCTCCTCACCTGACCAACCAGGTGCGCGACTGGGATGTTCGAATCCCTCCCATCCTCGCTGCCCTTTCGCCCTGGTGCCGCCATGAGGTGTTCGTCCTCTCGGAGTACACGAAAACAAATCAAAACTGGAGCAGGGAGCGCTAGAAAAACAGGGAGTTCCGTGTGATCCCGGAAGGATGCTTCAACCGGTACATCTTAATGCCACCTTCCAGTTCAGATTTTTCCCCGGACGGCGGATGGATCCGAATCTTTCTCGGATGTTTCTCGGGAAGGATCCGAAATCCAGTGACTCCTACCGATTGGTACATGTGTGGTCTTTGGTGCAGTTGGTGGCTGGCGCATTTCGTGCGGAGATGTTACTGGTATGAAACTGAATAGGTCGAATCACGCATTGTAAACAGTGCAAGAGGCCTTCGGTGTGCGGGTGAACGCCGTACTTAATACTTGTACTTGTTCCACGTTTGATTATCGACACTCTGCGAGCGACCCAAGCCAGTATCATCGCAGTATATCGCTGCGAGTTATACTCTCGGTAGAAATACTGCAACGAAAACAGATACGTGTGTGTGTTCTTCACATTAAACCGTTCTTCTACTCGTCGACATCCAGCAAGCCCAGTTCCGTGCTGATTCTTCACCCCAGAAAGATACGAGCTCTGTGGTCAGACTACGACACAGAGATATCACACCATCCATGCCTTCGCACTAGGTGCGGCCGACACAACGTACATACATACGCCAGCAACCAACATACAACCATAAAGAAAGAGAAGCAACGAAGAAACCAAACCGAAAAAGAAAAAGGAGAAGAATCCCAAAAAAATAAATAAAACGGGAAGCCAAAGCTCAGACACATACTTACCGCGAGCATATAAGCCAAAAGGGACACGCAAGGGGGAAGAAACGAGAAGGAAAAAGGGAACTATGCATCCCGGTGAACACTTAACTAAGTAAAAAAGAGAAATAATGAGTGGGCCAAAATAGGTGGTCAAGATGAGACGTGTGCATGTATATATAAAATCACACCCTGGACAATTACTATTTCAATAGTCTATTGTGTCTACAATTGATTCAGGAGGATGTGTGTTAATTGGATTTGTCTTGACAATTGTTTTTGGTGACTGTCTATTAATTGAAATTGTCAATACAATTGATTTCGGTGATTGCCCATTAATTGAATTTGGCCAGGCAACTGTTTTCGGCGATTGCCTATGAGTTGGAATTGTCCAGGCAATTGATTTCGAATACCATCTACTAGTTGGAATTGTGTGAGCAATAGGTTTCGAGTGTCGTCTATGAATTGGAATTGTCCAAACAATTGGTTGTGGAGACAGCTAATTAATTGGAATTATTACTCAGCAAATTGATTTCGGGTGATATCCAATACCAATAATGGAATTGTCCAGACAATTGATTTCGGGTGTTGTCCACTATAACTGAAATTGTTCAGACAATTGATTTCGGGAGCTGTCTATTAATCGGATTTGTCTGAACATTTGATTTCGGCTGCTGCTTGTTAACTGAAAGTGTCCACACGATTGATTTCAGGTGCTGTCAATTAAATGGAATTGTCCAAACGGATCTGCCCGCACAATTCATTTCAGATGCCACGCAAGAAATCAATTGCTCGATAAATGTCGTGGCCGTGTACCTACAGTAGTTATTGTATTATGATAGACACTCCCCATTGAATTGATACTACTCGCAATATGGCACAACAAAGGACCTTGCAAATGATTACGTATTGAGGGAAGTTCCCGATCCTGTTGTAGAGGCAATACTTTTTTTTTTTTTTTTTCATCGTCACTTTTACTTTCCAGCCCACTCGTAGGAGGTTTTTACCCTCGACGATCTTTTGGACAAGCCGTGGTCACAGGTGTCGTCCCTTCTCCCCCCCGGTACGTGCCTTTTAGTTTTTATCGCGCATAGGGTTCAGCATTCCCACTGCTCGTTGATTTTCATCGGATGTACAGCTAACTCACGCTCTCGCGCTTTCCCGCTAATCAATTTTGCAAGAAAAAGTCCCTACGAGCATGCACTCGGTGAGACTCGAACTCACGAAATTGATGTTGATAGGCTCGCGGACCACCTACCAAGCCACCGGGGACGCCAACTAACATGGTGGTACTGTTGTGTACTGACCAAATCAAATGTAGTTCTACGAGTAGCTGCCAGCTTTCAAATAACAGAGCCCTCTTAAACTCGATAGTCATGACAATTCCAATTATAGTAGATCGCTTCCGAATCCCATTGTCCGGACAATTCCAATTAATAGACGGTATCTCAAAGCAGTTGCCCCGACAAATCCAATTCATGTAAATCACCCGAAATCAATCGTTCAAGCAATTCCAATTAATAGACAGCCTGTGAAATCATTTGCCAGCACAATTTCAATTGATAGGCAGTCTCCGAGCTCATTTGTCTGGGCATTTCCAATGTAAGTATTATCGTCTCGTCGACCCTGGTGGCATCCAGGGGAGTCTCTGGCCAGTAGTCAATCGCGAGGGAAATAATGGAAAACGCGCGCGGTTCACGCAGCTTGCAAAGTTGATTATCGATCGATCTGCCGATCGGTTGAACTCACAGCTGACGTGCTTTCTTAGTTTCTTATAAAAAATTATTGAAAAGCACCAAACATCAATTGTTCAGACAATTCCAATTAATGGACAGTCTCTGAAATCAATTGTCAGGGCAACTTCAATTGATAGAGAGTCTCCAAAATTATTTGTCCGGACAATTCCAGTTGTTAAACAGTGCCCCATATCAATTGTCCGAACAAATCCAATTGTTAGACAGTATCCAAGATCAATTGTCTAAACAATTTCAATTGCTAGACAGTCTATGACATCGCTTGCCCGGACAATTCCAATTAATAGACAACTTCGTGACTCTGCTGTAGGGGCAATAGTCTATTGATAGGTCTATTGTCCAAGGCATAAGCACAAAAGGGCGGGACACCTCAACGTTAGCTTTGTATTTTATGTCCACAGGTAGGAAATTTTGATACCGCTTAGCCCATGTGCTCAGATGTAAATCATTACAAAAAGTTTTCACGAAACAAAGTAATCCGTATGCACTGTTGTTTCGAAATGTACGGGCAGTTAATTTAGGAGGCTGCCCACCAATGATGGCATTGTCTGAAGTAGTTTTGGAGATTTCGTATTTATCAAATTAGTCGAAATTGTCGGGATAATCGATTTTGTACTGAAGCATACTGTCTATTAATTGGAACTGCCCGGACAATTGATTTAGAAAGCAGTCTGCTAATTGAAATTGTCCGGACAATTGATTGTGGAGACTGTGTATAAATTGGAATTGTCGGCCCAATTGATCTGGGAGACACTCTATTAATTGAAGTTGTCGGGACAAATACTTTTGGCGTCAGTCTACTAATTGAAATTGTCCGGACAACTATTTCGGGGGGCCGACTATCAATTGGAATTGTCGAGACAATTGATTCAGGAGAAAGTCAGTCAGTTGGAATTGTCCGGACAAATTATTTAGGAGAAGATCCATTAATTGGAATTGTCCGGACCATTGATTACGGAGACCACCTATAAAGTGAAATTGTCTGGACAAAAGGGTCAGGTAGGGGTCACTTAATAGAAATTGTCTGGATGATAGAGCTCGACGCCTCTCAATTAACTGGAATTAGGGACCACAATAGACAGTCAATTGCAATAGGAAGCTATTAATAGACTATTATTGGACTATTGTCTATTGTCCAGGGTGTGATTATATATATATATATGTATGTGAGTGCTGTTTTTGACCTTTGAAGGCACAGCAGCAGCACAGCAGTCGTAGAAGTAGTCTTCTTTGTTTTTGTTTTTGTTTTTTTGTTTTCTGTTTATTGTTATAGTTTCGTTTCTCTATTTGATGGGATATGTGTATGTATGTATGTATGTCGTGCCTGTGTCGTATCCAGTATGATGACGTGGCATTGCATTGCCCACTGCTGTGCTTTTACTGCATACATACATACGTGGCAACGTGGTTATCTCTGTGGCGTAGCTATGTGACCACAGAACTTGCACCTCTAGCTTCTAGGACACAGAAGAGTCGGCACGGACACACTCTAGTTTGGTGTCGACTGGTAGAAAGAACGGTTTAAAGATCTTCAAACAACCTTGAGTATATAGGCTATTACTTAGAATTTAGCGTGGAGTTCACCACTGCCCCGTTTTATTCTTGACCCAATTTTCTGAGCGTTCCCAAAAAGTGAGCATTACCGGGTATGTTCTTATTGGGCACTTCCCTTATTGGCGGGCCTATACTGTTACCACCTCTCATATTGCCGAGTGGGAGCGCTATATCATCTGCATGAGACGTATTAGCCACAAGTTGCAGTTGTTGGATCTATATCTGTGTAATACGTATACACATCCTGCACAACAATCAACGAAACGGCTGGTTACTGTACTGCTGTAGAATCTGCACCCAGTATTGATATTAATAGTAGTATTAATAGTAGCAGCTGCATATCAGCAGTAGTAGCAGTAGTAGCAGAAGAAGTAGTTTAGTGCATGATGGTCTGCCGCCGCTGCTACCTATGGCCTCTGCCAGATGATATCAGCAAGAGGGCTTCCAGCGAGGGACTCCACCAGTCTCGCTGGCCTCGCACTCAGTAAGTCTTGTTCTTAGAGCTTGTATTATCACGGAGTGATCCTCATCGGACCACGAGCCAGGTGGCTAGGGGACATCACACAGGATCCCCGGCCACTGCTCCCACTCACACATGCGATTACACTGAAACCTCCACGGCTTGGTATCTTTTGGCTACAGCACCCCCAAAGCGAGTTCACTCGACACGAACGAGCTTGACAAAACCAAAAAACCAAGACGAAATCGCATGCGGCAAATCACAAATCAATGCTGAACTCTGAAGCAATTTTAATCTTGAGCGCACGGGTCATCCGTAATTTGCGCAATTCCTTCACGACGAATTCAGGCGCAGCAGAATAAATCGACCGCAAAGACTCCCACGTGCGCTCCTCTGCTTCGAAACCATCCCAATCGACCAAGACAATCACCTCGTTGGCATCATCTTCGGCCACATGCACCAAAGCATTCATGCGGCATTCACCCTGCGCAAAGGAATGTTGGAAAACATCCTTCAGATCAGCGGTGACGTTCAACGTCGCATCCGCATAAAATCGTAAACGAGCCACGTGAGCTTGATGCACCTTCCCAGAAACGATGTTCTGAACTGAGTACACATGATCATGATCAGCTGCTACCACACGCCACGGACCAGTCCATGTGGACAACAATTTCGGTGTGGCACCCTGCCGACGAACACGAGCATACAACACGAAATCACCAACCGCAAATTTTGGCAACACCACCTGGCCCTGAGCCTGTTTACGTTTGTTGTCGCGAGACACGGCAACAGCTGCGCGAATATCGGCGCAAAATCTCTCCTGCTCTGCAACGACTTCACGGACGTTCGCACGCAACAAGTCAGCATTCATCACGTCAACATTCCACCTGCCATCAGACTCAGAAACGAGCGCCGAGAAATCGGTACGCGGAGCACGCCCAAACATCACGCTGTACGGAGTGCTTCGGTAACGTTCACGAAACGAAGTGTTCAAGGCCCACTGAGCGGCCGGCAAAACATCAACCCACTCCGAAACCTGACGACGCTGTTCTGACAGAATGGAACGCAGAGCACGTACCACCTCTTTTACCATGCGTTCACACGTACCGTTCGACCACGGCGTGTAAGCGACAGCAAAACGATGTTCGATGTGCAACGCGTCGCTCAACAAAGCAAGCACCCTGTTCTTGAAATGCGTGGCGGTATCACTCACCCACACACGCGGCACCCCCAAAGTCTTACACCAGGCTAGCAAATGCTTCGCTGTGACCTCGGCTGTACAAGCCTCGGCCGGTTCCAACGCCACGTAGTTGGACAAATCATCCATGATGACCAAAACATATCGGAAACCATCCTCATCAGGCAGGCCATCGCTACCTTCGGGCCCGCTGTGGCCAACATGCAAAAAATCAAAGTGCACCACTTCTCCCGGAGCGGTACCATGCACCGTGTCTCCGTAGGGACGAGGAATGAGTGCACCTGCACGCGTGTCTACACAGTGCAAACACTGGCGAACGAATTCGCGAACCTGAGAATCCATGTGAGGCCAAACACAATATTCCTTCAGGCGAAACAAAGTCGGCGCCACACCACGGTGACCAGCCGAGCGCATGTGCGCGCACACCATCAAACGAGTTTGAAGAGCAAGATCATCCGGCGGAATCCACAAGACGTCACGCACCCCAACACGCACACGAAACAAACCATCATCGGCCAAGGTAGCTTGACCGAAGGTTGTCGAAAATTCATGAACACCAACGCCGATACGAGCGACAGACCTTTGTTGCGAGGCACGAATCACATCCAATGCGGGAAGCGAATCGTCAGCATTACATGGGCTGTGCACGGCAACCGAACGAACAGGCACCGTAGGAACTTTGACCCAACGAGACAACAGATCCCCCCAACAGTTTCGATCGCCAGGGATGTGTTCGATTGCATAGCGGTATTGTCCTAAAACACCCTTCCAATTCTCTAGGCGTTGTGCCATGGTCTTTGTGACCGTCGTGACACACTTCTCCGGATTGAAAATGTACTGCAAGTTTCGATGATCAGTAAAGATATGAACACCACCCCAAAGCAGGTATTCGAGCCTCCGGAACGTATTAACGATCGCAAAACCTTCTTTGTCGACAGTCGCCCAGCGCAACTGCGAACCTGTGAACGAACCACTCAGAAATCCGAGAGGCTCGTGAGACATGCTTTCCAACGCCAATCCACTGCGAAATTCGTGTTCAGGCACTTGGGTGAGAAAACTACTACCCCAATGGAAATCAGAAGCGTCAGGAAACATCAAAACAACGCACCCGGGACGAGGATGATGAAGCGGCACTGCTTGCGCCACCAAACCCCGTGCGGCATTCCACGCCCGCACCCGATCCTCCGTCCACGCGGTATCCTTGATGACACGATTGCGCGCCACTCGCTTAGTCCGACGTGTAGCCCCAACAAGGAGCTCCTCCAAAAAATCACGTAACGGTGCTACCGTTTCCGCTAAACGTGGTAACGATGTACGCAACCAGTTGACAGCCTGCAAGAATTGCATTAGTTCTCCAGCGTTTTCGGGACGACGCATTTCACTTAAACCTTGCACTCGAGCGGGGTCATGGGACACGACACCATTGGAATACACCTTACCACACCAGACCAGTTCACGAGAGAAGAAGGTACACTTGTGGGCGGCGACAAACAGTCCAACATTCTCCAGGCGTTCAAGAATGTCATCAAGCAGCTGCAGAAGAGCTTCTTCGGTGTCTGCGAAAAAGAAAACGTCATCGACCCAAACTTTGCAATCCAAACCACGCAACACTTCAGTCATGACACCTTGGAAATAAGAAGTCGCATTCAAAACACCTTGGGGAACACGGGTAGGCGTGAACAAACCGTCGCTTGTCGCCATGGTGAAGACGTCTTGCGCCTCCGGAGCCAAAGGCATCTGCCAGTACCCTTGAAGTAGGTCCAGCTTGCCGAAGAAACGCGCCCCCAGCAGATCTCCCATGTCTTCATGGTTGGGCATGACGCCCGGGGACTTCTCCACCTGTGCGTTCACCGCCGAGTAGTCGCTCACCAAACGGAAAGAGTCCTTCTTGGGCACCGCCATCGCCGGACTCGCCCACACCGCCTGGATGTTGTGGTAGACAAAGCCAAAAAAAAAACACCAAAGCAGCAATGCACTTCGAGAGCCAGTCCCTTTTCGTCGGTTCGTACCGACGTGGCGTTGCCTTGACAGGCTTCGCCTGTTGCTTCAGCTGCACTCGCATCGGCTCCACTTGCGCTGGCGGATCACCACACAGCGCACGGCGAAAAGCACCCACGCGACGAGCCAAAATTTCGCGCAAACGGGTTGCTCCGCCGACGCTTAATCCACTCTGCTCTGCCTGCTGCACGCTGTCCTCCAACGCCCGTTCTCGGGCCGTCCGCTCCTCCTCCGGATCCATGAACATGTCTGGCCCCCGGTCGACCAAATGTTCCACCGCCTTGTCCTCCGGAGCATCCACCGTAGCCTCGGTCTGAAAAGCACGCACAGAAACCGTCACTCTGCGCGCCGCAAGGTAACTCGGAGTCTCCACACCGGTCGATACCGGCACTGCGCGAGGGCGAAGCTTCTCCAGAGCTTCACGGTAGACGTCGATGCCAAGAGCTTTCATGGTAGCCATGCCAAACAGAACGACGTTATCTGTACCAGGCATGACCGCGAAAGTGATGGGCTCCAATTTCACCGCTCCCCACGGCGTCCGTACACTCACGGCAATCGGCACCGTTTTGTGCGTGACCATCACTGAAACACCCGTAGCGGTTTTCGCCTGCTGCGGGCCATTTTCGAACGGAATTTGCAGATCGGCGCCGCCGAAATGCGAAGACAGCTGCTGAAGTAAGCCGACACCGATGGACGTGAGCGCCGACCCCGAATCAAGGATCACACGCGCCATCAGCGAACCAACCGACCCTGGCAAAGAGAGATCAGCGCGTAAACACTCAGCGCTGCGATCGACAGGCACTTCACCTGCCGTTGAACTCTGGTCGGTACCAAGAGTCACCTGACGCCATGGCTGCCCTCCTACAGCCGGCGCCGAAGAAATAGAATCGGCGGTCCACCCCGACCAAGACGTCGAATATACAGACGGTTCCGGCGCTACCGCCCCTGCAGCAGCACCAGACACTGACTCCGCCCGCTCGGTGGATGGCGAAGTTCTCGCTCCAGCAGCACCCACCGATGTTCCAGCTCCTCCAACGTATACAGCTCGGCCGGCAACAGACGAACCAGATCCCGACCCAGCGGCTCCTGCCGCTGGCGCACCAGAAGTTGAAGAAGCAACAGCAGAAGTTCCACCGCCCGCTGTCAATTGATTGCCACCACGGCCACCGCGCCCGCGTCCATGGTTGAATCTGCCCCGGCCGCCATTGCGGCCCCCGCGATACCCTGACGACCCGCGCCCACCACTGCTGGGAGCTGTGCCGCCACCGCGAGCTTTTGGGCAATCAGAAACATAATGGTTGGGATCACCACACTCGAAACAGACGCGAACAAACGACTTTTTCGCGGACTGCTGCTGTTTCGGTTTCTGCTGCTGTTGGCGTCGCGGTTCAGCTGCCCCTGCAGCATCTTTCCGACCATACGCCTCGATGAATTTCCACTGTTCTGCAGCAGAAAAAATTTGGTCCATGACCAATGCCGGGTCCTTCTTCCACCCTGCAGCGTACGTTAGCTGACATTTTACGTACTTTTTGAACTCGGACGGCCATAAGCCATCCACCAACGCCATGCTCACAAATTCCGCCGGTCCGGGCAACCACGAACGGTCCTGCGCGCGGTACATGGCATGCACCGCGTGATTCTCCGCAAAATACTTTTCCATAGCGGAGTTTACCATCATCGCGCGGTCTTTGACGGATGTTTCACCGCCCTGCTTTTCATCGCGCCTCATTGAGAGAACGCGACGCAAGTCCGCTGCCGCCCGCGAGGTGTCAAATCTGTTGCTGGTGGTTGTGTAACCGGCGTGCTGCCTAACAGCGTCCAACAACTCCGAGGCGGTCATCGTAGTCTGATGCTTGTAAAATCCCTCAAAACACCGATGAATGTAATTGGGGATAAGCTGGCCCATGCTCACTTTGGAGTGCTGAACCACCCCCTGAGCGTTGGCGAGCTGCAGCCGTTCCTCATAATCGAGGTACGCTGCGTAAAAAAAACACGAGAGGCCTGCTCGGTCCACACCTCTCCGTATTTCGGTGGAGTCAGAGACTCCCCTACCACCAGCGGCGTGCTTGCCGTGTGCGCCATAATCCACAGCAGTCCACCTGGACTCTACTGTAATAACGGAGAAACTGCCGCCTGACCTGTGCGTCCTCCAGCTCCCGGAGCGTCCTCCCCTGCTGTGCGCTTCAAGCCGTTTCGATCCGTCCAACGGGCCAACTGCCTTCCCAGCTGTGACCCAATACTCCGCAGCCGAAAACTCCTCCAACAGAAGTTCCGCGAATATCTAGATATTATGGCCTCTGCCAGATGATATCAGCAAGAGGGCTTCCAGCGAGGGACTCCACCAGTCTCGCTGGCCTCGCACTCAGTAAGTCTTGTTCTTAGAGCTTGTATTATCACGGAGTGATCCTCATCGGACCACGAGCCAGGTGGCTAGGGGACATCACACAGGATCCCCGGCCACTGCTCCACTCACACATGCGATTACACTGAAACCTCCACGGCTTGGTATCTTTTGGCTACATACCGTATTTGCTATGCTCTGTTGTACATCGTGATTCGTCCGACGTGTGCAAGCTCAAGCTTATAAAAAAACAGGTATGCTTACGTAGTACTCCTACTATACAGCAGTGCTTTTCAAAGCGGAAACATATTACGAATGGACATTCGGGGGTGGTGGGAGAATTCTCACTCACTCGTGGCAAGCGACGTGCACAGCCTGCGAAAATCCCTCTTTCTTTTAACGTGTTCCCCAAGTAAATATAGACACACCCACCCCGCCTCTTGAACTCTGCATCTTCAGATCGTGTCTTCCTCATATATGTACAGTATTAAGTATGTAGTAGAGTATTGTTTCACCGCCAAGCATGCATGCGTTGACTCGTTTTTCCGTTTGTGCTGCGGCAGCTTTCCTCTGAACCCGGTCTGAACCCGGCGATATTTTTATGATAGTAGCGCTCTGTCGCAACTTCCACTTCTGAACTTATCGGTCTGAAATTCGATGGGGCTCCACCTCCCCCGCGGCCACGGCGCGAGCGTAAAACAATAGTAGCACAGGACGACCCCCTGCTACTACTACTGCGGTATATATTATTGGCACGAGTACTTCTGCGTAGCAGCAGTCGCGGCGGGGCAGTATAGTCCTCGTTTTGCTGTGGTGTTCATACTCATGGTCTTCGAGTTTTTTTATTACGGGGGGTCCACAGTTAATAGGACCTATGGTGTACATAAAAACCTATATATTTACCTATTTTTACTAACAAAATTTGGTCCTATTTACTATGGACCCCCGTAATAGTATATATTCTAAATACGCACAAAAAAATCGTGCCGAAAAAAGACAATGGAATTGGCGGCTTTGGAAAGATCTCGTCGATATTTTTCTGGGGCTGGGCACTGGCTGACTCAGTCAGCAGCGACTAACTGTACTGTCGTAAAAATCTATCAGCATTGTAGAACGCGCCAATTTAATTTAATTGCCGGCTCCAGGTAAGACCATGGGCGTGCGGCCGACTGCAGCGGTATACTGTCCTCTCTACTCTCTCCTCCCTAAACGTATTTATTGGTAGTGTAAGTTTCCGTACCTCATAGGATGGTGTGTTTCTTGGGTGTTCGTAGGATAAAAACTACTGGCAAAGCATACTGGCCGGGTCAATCAGTAGTTTGCTGCTGCCAGCATACACTGTGCCAGTGCCCAGCCCTATATGTTGCCACGTAGACAAACGCGTCGCTTTTGACGTGGCTTTGCGCTGCTGCCCTTTCTCTCCGTTGTCAATATTTTTTTCGGAAATTCGCCGAAGAGAGTATGTGTGTTTTCGTCTATTCTACGGCGTTTTGACTGAGCAGGCCAGTCATAGGGTATACCTTCTGATCGACCTGTATCCTCTTTTTTTTCTGCATCCTCTCATCCGGTGTCGGCGGCCCCGAGCCTCACGGCGAGGCCGCCACACAACCGCATTGGGGGCGCTGGTGGAAGTCCCGATGGCTCCATCACTCCCCATGGGAGCATCGCAGCTTCATCGAATTCACCCCCGCACAGAGCCTCGGATCCGCCGGAATGCAATATTGTGCGGTCTCATCGCCATAATCACCTACCACCGGCGGGGTGATGCCTTTCTGCGGACATATAAATGTATGGTAGGTGTGACAGCCACTATATGATACCTTGCTGAGTGAGTTTGCATCTTACTAGTGCGTTTGTGTAGCTCGATTCCTGTTTTTTCTAAAAAAAATATGTACGAGCGTGTGTCTTATGCTTTCTCATCGCGGAAAACGCAAGAGCGTGAGTTTGCAAATTCGTTGAGAATCGACAAGCAGCGGGGAATGTGGAGCGCTGTGCGCGATAAAAAAAAATGAAGGCAAAAACGGGGGGGGGGGGGGGGGGGGAGGGAAGCCACCTGCTACCACGGCGTGTCCACAGAGTTGGACAGTCAAAGTATTGTGTTGTAAGTGTTACCCTGGGCTGAGCAACTGATCGATGTTTTACCCCCAGAGCTGAGTAAGCAAAACCCTCACATTTGGCGTCGTCGACAGGACACGGGTGGGGGGGGGAGTACTCATTTTTTTATTGCCTTTTGGTCGGGGGGGGGGGGGGGGGAGTGCATGCATAAAAGGCAGAATGCAACGAAAGCTGAAGTGCGCTAGAGCCGCGCTACGATAAGGGGGGGGGGGGGGGGGGTGGGCGGGGGGGCCTTCTAGCCCATTATTTTAACGCTGGCGGAGAGGGAGACGCCCCAATATATGCGGATCAGATGTTCTTTTTTTCAAAACGATATTATTACTCAATTTGTCATATCGGACAGTGGGGGGCTGCGCGCTGAGGCGGAAGGGAGGGGGGGTGGTGGGGGGGAGGAGCGGAGAAGCAGCTGCGAGGGAACCAACATCGTCGACTGTGCCGACACCCGGGCTGGGAGCCCAATCAAGCACGTCGCATATTTATCTGTCTCGCCCTATTACGGGGGACCATACATAGTATGCAGGACCTACGGTACACACAAAAGCCTATGTATTTACATATTTTTACTAACAATATTTGGTCCTATTTTCTATAGTCCCCAGTAATAGTTTTTAACCCAGTCGAGATCCTCAAAGTTCGATATTGTAGAGACCAGTTTTAGTATGTAGCGCAGTAATTTTCAAGCTCACATGCTATCGCTTAGTTGCCTGCATGCCCTCAGCGCTACAGGCAACTTTCGCCTCCGCTTTGAGTTCTGTCTCTCTCTCCTTTAGTCTCCCTTTTAGCGGTTGTTCGCAGCAAACACCCCCTCTTCGTAGTGTTTGGGTCTTATTACGAGTTGTGGGGGGATCTATAGCCTCATTTCTTTTGTTTTGGATAGCCGCATCTTCGACCGCCTTTTCCCGGTCGTTTGGGATGAACTTTTTCATCACCCTCCGACCATCTTGTGGTCTGCATATACGACTATTCAGGGTGGGCTAATGTGATATGAGTGGAGTACTCACGAGCTATAGATATAGATAATATGTTGCAGTCTTGCAGTCTCACGAATACGAGAATAATCCAAAGAATGGATTAACCCGGCGGATATTCCGTTAGCCGAGCGTATCGTTCTTTTAGGAATGTTCCCTAGGGCGGATAACCCGTTAGATGAGAGCAATGTTCTTTAGCGCAGATAGGACCACGAAGTGAGAAGTTCTTGTATTAGCAGAAGAACGATCGGTAGCCATAGGAAAATTCTGTAGGAGTACATCGGAGAATAGGAATTTAGGAGAGCTTGTGGCGTGGGGTGGGACGAGTATGTCTGGGCGTCGAGTCCCTCCCCCCTACCTCTCACTTCTCTACCAGAGCACCTCCTCAGCTCTCGCCATCGATAAGAAGATCTACATGAGAAGAAGCGAAGCACTGCTTTCTAGCTGCCAGAACCACCTGCGTTCCTTACCTTTACCCTACCTCGGTCCCCGCTTCACATAACCCAGTGATGGGAGGAAACATGAACGTGTCTCAGGAGGAATTAGAGTCGAGGCACTCACTACAAGGAATTCAGGATGCGCGGTTGATGTATGGCTTGATGATGGAGTCGACGACAGGATACGTGATCGCTGAATTTCGAATGTAGAAACAAAACATCGCCAAGTGGCGCTCGGAAAGAGTTGGAAGACTACTACATGCCTAAGACGATAGCAGCGAGCCATAGTTTGAAGCGAGAGTTCAAGACCATCCGGATGACAGAAGATGAAAAGCCCGTGTTATTTCCAGGAAGGGTAGACAAGGCAGCTGATGAGCTGGCCATGTTGGGCTGTGGTACGAGCGCGGATGAGGTGAATCATCACATTCTGTTAACAACCTCTCGTCTTGTAACACGATACAAAGTAACTCGACTATTTCCCGCCCTTCCATCACCCGCACCGAGATCGATGAGATCATCCGTGATGCGTAAGCCAACGACAAGGCAGAGAAGGAGATGGTTTCTAAGGCGTCGGGTGTGAAGGGAGTGGTAGACCCGCACGCCTTGCACGCCGGAGGTGCGCAGCCTGCCGGTGGTGGAGGTGCGGGTCCAGGAGGGGTAGGGAGGAACAGGAGAGGTGGGAGGTTCAAGGGCGGGCAGCAGCAGCAAGCAACAACAGCAGCATCGTCCCCATCAGCACAGGTGGCGACCGGGGAGGAGCTTCGCCGGGGGGCGTAGTCGGCCCCTAATGTCATAGGGATGCCGTGGCTTGCAGGTACCGTTAGGATGACTCTGGTTCGAACCCCTTCGCTACGGGTGGGCTTGTCCCCCGGATGGGTTGGGTACCTACCGAGCCACCGCCTGGGGCTATGCCGCCGATGCCCCCGCAGCCGGTAAAGACTCTGGCAGGTTGCCCCCCCCCACCTAGCGGCGCACCAAGGAGGCGCAACGGGCTCTGCTTCCGGTGCAACCGGCCGGGTCACTACGTCGAAGAATGCCCGGTTGCCCCCGCGAGCCCCCCTGCGTGTTCGGCGACGCAAGGATGCCGGCGACGCAGCCCCTCTGGGTAGAGTCATGCGTGTATGCGAGCGACGTGATCAACATTACGGCGAGGGTCAGAGACAAGCCGGACATGCTCTCGCCGTACCGCAAGCTCTACAGGAGAGCACCGTTTGCGCGGCTGCTCCCGTTCCTGCAACCGGGCTTTCACTACGTAAAGAGGACCCTGAAGATGGAGCCCTAGGCGGAAGCTTTCTTTTACCTCAACGGCGGAAGCCACCACTCGGCAGACTGCAGAAACATTCTGCTAGTGTCTGGCCGGAGGCCGTGCTCCCGCGACGATACTTGGGAGCACCCGAAGAAATCGTTTGTGGGGTTTCTGCCTTCGGAGGAAGATAGCTTTCCGTCGCCGCCCTCGCCGCCCCGGGTACCCGGGAGCCCGTCGGAGGCCCCGACGTATGGCCCCAGCCGCCGTCCCCATCTCCACTGCTGCCGCCGCAACCGCCGTCATCACCGCCGCCGCCGCTACCGCCGCCGCCGTCATTGTCACCGCCGCTGTCACCGCAACCGTCACCGCCACCGCCGCCACCGCCGTCGCCGCCGCCGCCATCATCACCGCCGTCGCCGCCGCAGCAGTCACCGCAGCCACAGCTTTCGCAGCTTGCTGCCCGGGGGGGGGCTGGACGGCACCAGGAGGATGGCGAAGTGCGAACGGGCAGGGCCAGGGGGGAGACTGCGAGGAACCGCAAGGCTATGGGACGTAGGCTGCTGTCGTTGATGGCAGTGCAGGAGGGCATAGGCCATGTACTTGTTTTCTCCAAGCCCACCGCGCGAGAACCCCCCCCTTCCCACACGCCTGGCAAGCGAGCTTTCGACGCCGAACCCGTATGCTGAAGCGTGTGCGGACGAGTATTTGGCCATCTGGAGGCAGCCGATGGACAAAGAATATCATGGACTAGCGGACGCGGGGGCGTTTGGAGTGACATAGCAACCAGGCGGACTCAATGTCATCTCGGCAATAGGTGTTCTCCAGGGAGTCCAGCGAGCATAGTGATGTGGTCCGGGCGAAAGCGAGGCTATTGGCACGAGGTTTCGAGCAGCGTGAGGGTATTGATTTCTTTGAGACTTTTGCCCCGACGCCTACGGCGTCTTGTTTTCGTTTGTGGGTGCTATTGCGTGCGAATTGGGTTTAGATTTGTGCCATCTTGATGCTGAGCAAGCGTTTGTACAGTCGAGTTTGGAAGAGGATGTTTTCATGTGACTACACCCTGGCTGCGGCGAAGTGTCTGGTAGGGTGGCCAGGTTGAACCGCTGTCTCTACGGCTTGAAGCAAGAGTCGAGGTCGTGGCACAACCATCTGCTCACTCACATGAAGAATCTTCGATATAAGCAGAGCCCCGCTGATGCGTGCGTCATGCGGTAGATCGAGTCGGGCTTCGTCTCTATAGTAACAGTAGCTCATGTGGATGCTATTTTTTGCTGTAGGACTTGAGGCTAGATGCGACCACTTCTGTGAAGAACTGAACCGCCTAGTTCCGATCAACAATCTGGGCGAGTTGCGGTGGTTTGCTCGTTGTCTTTTTTCGAGGGATTGGGATGCTGGTACTTCGACAATTTCGCAGCAAGCTTTCGCTGAAAAGACCGCGGGAGGAATTGCCAGATTTTGACTGGTGTGAAGCTCGAGGAGTTCGACGAGAATGAACCCTTGGGTGATTGGCCTTTTCGCGAGTTGGTGAGGTGCTTGATGTGTCTTGCGAACCAAATACGACCGGATATTGCGAACGGGATGAGGGCTGTAGCGAGGTACGCGAATAAGCCGTGGGAGGTACACTGGATGGCATCGGTTGGTGTTTTGGAGTATGCTTTTTCTACGAGTGATGTCGGCATTACGTTCCAGAAGGGTAGCGGGCTTGAGCTGGCAGCGTTTGCGGATGCAGACTATGCCAGCAAAGCCGCTGGCATGAGGTCAGTTTCCGGCCGGACTATCATGTGTGCGGGGGCGTGTGTGTGCTTTTTTTCTAGGACGCAGAAATGCGTCACGCTCTCAGCCACTGAGGCCGAATATATAGCACTGGTAGACACCATCAAGGAGGCAATGTTCATGCGCTGTGCATGGGGTTTTATTCATCCGGGTTTTGGGGAGAGATGCGTAACGGTTTTCGAGCGTAACGAGGGGGAAAGGCACCGGGCACAAAAAACAGTGAGCACGTCGAATTCAAAGCACATCGACGTGCGACACCACTTTTGTTTTTTAGGAGCTTGTTATTGCCCATGTAGAGTCGGAGGAGCAGCATACAGGCTCCAAGTCGCTTAACAATACAGTATTTCCTGATGAATGTTGTGATGTTTTTTTCCGAGATAGAAGGTTCTACGTTATGATTTTAGAGTAAATAATTTCTTTGCGCTATAAACCAGAAGATACTGCCCTTTTTCTCTGGCTAATTCCGAGAATGATGTCGTTTTTCCTCGTGATGGTTTTCGAGAGTGTCCAGTGTTTTCAGCGCGAGCGGTTATTATGTCGAGTAATTTCAACGTCAGATAAAAATTTATGTGAAGATTGATGTATGCTATCTCGCTTTGCCGTCGCGATCTGTTAATCTATGGCGGGAGTAGGGGATGAAATAAGTCTTTTGTCCGGAGGAACGGGGTTCCTTGCGATATCTGTCATTATGCTTTCTCGCCTTAAGTTTGTATTTTTATTTACATTACTACTTTGATATTTTCCACGCTTTGTACTAGTTTCGTGTGGATATGGGGGAGATGTTTTTGCTTCTCGTAGTACTGGAGAGACAGGGAAGGCGTGCGGTCCATGTTAAATGCTTTTTTGACTTGAAGATTGGAGTGTTTATTTGGGAATTGAGAGTTTGATGTTTGGTTTTTGAATATTTTTTGTTTTTGAGTTTCAAATGAGTTGGTGATATATCAACCCTGCCATGTCGTGCCTTGTCTTGTACAGAGCAGCGGGGAGAATGGCAAGGTCGTGTATGATGAGCGGGGGGGATGTTGATGATGCTCAGGAACACGACGGAGATGTTCAATATGGTGTTAGGGAGTTCCATATATTGATGTGGGATTTCAGAAAAGGGGGATTTAGGCGGACTATCTGCGGGCCACACGGGAGGTTTATTGTGCTACCAGGTATGTAGCAGTTCGCTGGATAATGGTCTGTCATCTTTCGTTTTGTGGGCTGTCATTCGACAGCTCGGGAATAACACAAGAAGAGAGAGTTCCGTGTTACTGTCTGGAGTCAACCCCACGCTTTCCGTGTATATACCTCTAGAGATCAACCGGCATGTTCTTTATGCCTACCATAGGCAGGAACGACGAGGCTGGGAACAGCAAACAACAGTCTCGTGACCCATCAAATATAGGCAGCGGCCCTCGAAACGAATATTACCCGTTTCCACATCCACGTATCACGTACAGGTGGTCGGTACCCCCCCCCCCCTTGCACAAAACGTGGGGGCAAAAAGCCCTTGTGGAGACGTTGAACAAATGTTTAGCACAGACCATTCATTATGCGTACCGAATTAAGAGGTTGTCGACCTTTTGTTTGCGGTCTTCTCGGTTTCTATATGGCGACTTTTGTACAGCGTGTACCGCATATATACCTGATACGTACGTGTGTGTGCGGACCTCACTTTTAATTTTTGTCCACGGTGTGTGTGTGTGTGTGTGTGTGTGTGTTCTTCACATTAAACCGTTCTTCTACTCGTCGACATCCAGCAAGCCCAGTGTCCGTGCTGATTCTTCACCCTAGAAAGATACGAGCTCTGTGGTCACAGACTACGACACAGAGATAACACACCGTAATGCATTAATAGCCTACGTAATACCATGCCTTCGCACTAGGTGCGGCCGACACAACATACATACATACGCCAGCAACCAAAATACACCATAAAGAAAGAGAAGCAACGAAAAAACCAAACCGAAAAAGAACAAGAAAAAGAAAAAGAAAAGGAGAAGAATCCCAAATAAATAAATAAAATGGGAAGCCAAAGCTCAGACACATACATACTTACCCCACAAGCATGAGCCAAAAGGGACGTGCAAGGGGAAAGATACGAGAAGGAAAAAGGGGACTATGCATCCCGGTGAACACTTAACTAAGTAAAAAGAGCAATAGTGAGTGGGCCAAAATACGCTCGTCACCCACCCACTATGTAGTACTTCTTTCATAAGGATAAGAAGGGAAAAAAATCAAAATGCATACCGAACGGCCGCAGCAGTTGGCGGTACGAGTAGCAAAGAAACGTCCAACCTATTAGTCGGCCTGGTACCTTGCTACCCTATCTGCGGTCTCTCTGCTACTCTCTTCTACCGCGGTTTCCCTTCTACTCCTCCTGTTCCCCCCCCTGCTGCAGATGTACTTCATTCAGTATCAATCATTCATGTGTGTATATTATTCTTTGTTGTGTTTGCTGTTTGTTTTTGTTGGTAAAAAAAAAGCTTATAATCTATTAATTAAGCTCACCACACACACTACTTCCACGTTCCGCCAACTTCGTGTCTCGTGGGTCAATTTATAGCCCATATATCTTTGCTTGTTTTTCATTTCTGCCGAGGTATTCTTCCACTCCTCCCACAGACAGAGAGTTATTATTTGGAGCCTGTCCTGCGACCACAGAAATAATCCATTGTGTGGTGGCGATGAGTTAATAACAACAACGACAACGACAACGACAACAGCAACAACAACAACAACAACAACACCAACAACGACACCAACAACGACAACAACAACAACAACAACAATTAATGCGAGCCTGAGCACTGATGACGAAAACTGGGCGCGGAGTGCGCAATGAAGGACGCGTCAAGTTATCGTGTAGGTGTGTGCGCACACACACACACTTTAAACCGTTCTTTCTACCCTTCCTTCGACATCCAGCACAAAAAAAGAAGCAGTCAGTGTCCGGTGTCGATTCTTCAATCCTTCCTGTGAAAGATAGATACTACAAGTTCTGTGGTAACAAAACTATACGCCACAGAGATACTACAGCTGCTGCAGTATGACGTCTCGTGTAGAACACGCGCGAGAGAGCCACCGTCTCGTACACAGCGTACTTTGAGGATACGGTGGAACATTCAGAACCATCCAAAGAAGTTTCCAATAAATTTCTCGTCGATCGACCCCCAACGCGAGAATTTTTCTTGATTACCAGGTATGTATCTATTATTTCGCTTCTTTCTTTTTTCGTGTTCGCGGGTTTGGTTCGGACAGATGAGGCTTGCGGCTTGCTTTGGTTGTTGTTGAAGCAGCCCCCCCCGCCACTCACACACAGCACAGCGCGCAGGTGACGTAGAAGCAAGCTCGGATTCATTTTCATTCTGCTGCGGTTTGCTGAAGCATAACACGAAGAAGGTCGATCTGCTACAGCCGTAGAAGACCCCTACCCCCCCGCTGTCAATCAGTCAGTCCGTCGGCAACAGCGCAGCATAATGGGTGAGCGCAGAGAGAGTGTTTTTTTTTGCTCGTGTTTTGCACTGCACGCAGTTTTTTTGGGCTTTGAGGAGCCCTTCAGCCTGCTTGCTGTTCGTGTCTGCATTGTCGTTGTCTCTTGAGCTCAGAGAGAAGGAGGAGAAGGTGGTGCGACTTGAAGCAACTCCATGCTGCTGCTGCCGAGCACCTGCAGCAACAGCAGCTGCTTTAGCTCCTCTCTCTTTCGGTTGGAAGCATTGTTCTGCTGCTTGGTCTCCTACTCGGGTAGCTCGTACTCTCCTGTGTAGCATCAGACGAAGGCGATAGCTGCTCTTGGAGCGCTGTCAGATGTGACCTTCAACTACAGCCTCTGTACCAGTACAGAACGCTGCGTTCTACAAGGCGGTGGTGGGGTTGTGTGGTTGTACAGCCCTGTCGGTTTGCACTGCTGCTGTGCACCGCTGCTGCTATGCACTGGTGGCGTGAAGCAGCAGTGGCGTGCCGAGACCCCAGCCGATCTCCCTGTTTGTCCCATGCCATCGTATTATTGATTATTTATGTATTACCTGGTAGGTGACTGGGATGTATTTTATGGAGCAGGCTACGACTAAAACACCATTCTTGGCACTCAGTATTGAATCACGAAGGCTGTTGTCCTAGCTCCTGGACCATGCCTCTCGACGACACCACTCGAAATAGCACAGCACCACCCCCTCATCACTCCCACCCACGACTCCCATCCACGCAAGACGCCATACTTGTGGTTGTGATTGTTGTTGTTGTTGTTCTCCACATTACAATGCACTCCGTGGTCAAACTGCCACTGCACAAAAATGACCAGATGAAAGCACCTGCTGTCAAGGTCTAATTTTTCTTATCAATGAATACCAGGTTTAGTACAAAGAGGAATCAGAGGAGGGACCAAATTTGGAGACCGATCTCTTTTGGACGCGTCAAGGACATATTGACCTTAACATACTAATTTTAGTGCGGGAGCGGTCAGTCAAGGAGTCAAACCACAGTAACCTTATCACTCGAAATGACTTGTTGACGGGCGAACATAATATTATAACAGTAAGAGTACCGGCGTCCCCGGTGGCTTGGTAGGTGGTCCGCAAGCCTATCAGGATCAATTTCGTGAGTTCGAGTCTCACCGAGTGCATGCTCATGGGGACTTTTTTCTTGCATAAAATTGATTGGCGGAAAGCGCGAGAGCGTGAGTTAGCTGTACATTCGATGATAATCGACGAGCAGTGGGAATGCTGAACCCTATGCGCGATAAAAAATAAAGGCACGTACCGGGGGGGAGAAGGGACGACACCTGTGACCACGGCTTGTCCAGAAGATCGTCGAGGGTAAAACCTCCTACGAGTGGGCTGGAAAGTAAAAGTGATGAGCAAAAAAAAAAAAAATAAAAAATTATGGGTCCTGATTAGCAAGGTCGCCGTACATTCCGGGATATAGCTGAACTCACTTGCTCACTCGCTACCACCCCACCAACCCCCCTGTTTTCGTTTGTTTTGCCTTTTTCTGCCTTGCAGGAAACTGCATCGTGACCCCGCCGTCCCAAGTCGCGGTCATCTCCGGACCCGGAAAGTCGCGCATGGTCATCGGAGAGTGTGCTTTTAAGAAATGGGCCATTGGTGAGTGAGTGGACAGGGGAGTTCCACAGCAGTAGCAGCATCGCTGTTGCAAGTTAAAGCAAGTAGCGTCGCTTCAACAGCAGTAGTTGCTATCAATAGACGAGAGTTGCGCATGTTGCACACAGGGGCAGCAGCATCGGCGTCGCGCCGACTTGCGCTTCCCGCTACCGATTGGAGAGATACCGATTGGTAACACGTACGTACGTACCTGATACGTACTGGTAGTACCTTATATAGTGTTATTAAATAATATGCATTCATTTTTTTTTTCGGAGAGTGTCGGGTCTGTTGAGGAAGGGCGTGGGGTCCGACAAAGGAATACCTGCAATTTCAGATACAGATTATTAAATTGCTACAAATGCACACGTCATTTCCGTTACTTACGTATTTGCTCAAGGATCAAGGATAGCAAGCAACGCAGAACACGATGCTAGGACCGGTGCGGGGATCGTAACCCGCAACCCCGGTGGCTTGGTAGGTGGTCCGCGTGCCTGTCAAGATCAATTTCGTGGGTTCAAGTCCCACCGAGTTCATGCTCATTTCTTGCATAAAAAATTGATAAGCGGAAAGCGCGAAAGCGTGAGTTGGCTATATTCGATGAACATCGACGAGCAGTGGGAATGCTGAACCCTATGCGCGATAAAAAATAAAGGCACGTACCGGGGGGGAGAAGGGACGACACCTGTGACCACGGCTTGTCCAGAAGATCGTCGAGGGTAAAACCTCCTACGAGTGGGCTGGGAAGTAGAAGTGATGGATAAAAAAACAAACAAACAAACAAACAAACAAACAAACAGCACTGAAAAGGAGGTCCCGTTACAATCTGGAAGGTAGGATCTTCAGGTTGGTAGGCTGTTCATGTATTTTGGTTCATGTTGGGATCAAGGTGACAGGCGAAGACCCAACCCCAACCCCTGGCTCCTCCGCGTTTGCATCGAACCGGGAAATTTATCAATCAATTGCGGACGACGATTCCGAAGTGCAGACCGCGCTACGCATTTCGAGTCGAAACAGATTGCGCAACGCAATTTTCGAGTAAAAAATAGACGGAAAGATCCTACCTCCCAGATTGCAAAACCCACTCACTAAAAATCCCTTTTATCATCGATTCGAACTTCCCGGCTCTGGCGGTCCGCAGAATGAACTATGAACACAAAAAAGTGTTTCCGGGATTGACTGAAGGCATAGGTAGGTGTGGTCCGCAGTTCGGAATTGATCGTGGCCCGCAGTTCAGAGTTTTTTCTCGCTCGTTGCGATTCCAGAACGGCGAAGCCAGCCGCGTTTCTCTCAGCGCGTTTCTCGCCCGTTATGGCCCGTTTCGGCTGCGGGTTGGGGTCAGGGTCAGGGTCAGGCTAGCGCTGTATAGGGGATGGGTGGGGTCTACATCTAGTGTGTACCTTGATCCCACCAGCAGGAAAGTCCTTCCTAGTAGTTACGGTACGTGAACAGCATACACATATACGTATCCCTAAAAATAGGTGGTATCAAGTTATTTGCCAGTGTGAACGAACATATTGAAAACCCTTTTGCCTCTCTGAACGAACATGTTGAAAACCCTTCTACTACGGGGGGCCATAGTAAATGGGACCAAATATTGTTAGTAAAAATAGGTAAATATATAGGTTTGTGTGTACCGTAGGTTCTATTTACTATGGTCCCCCGTAATAGTACTGCAGTCCCGTTCTGGGGGACTAAAGTACTTATAGTTTGAGTGTTTTGTCTCCAGAACGGGACTGCGCTCCTAATGGGTTTTTTGGTCTTCACGTAATTTAATATTACGGAGGACCATAGTAAATAGCACCTGCGATACACACAAAAACTATATATTTCCCTATTTTTTCTAACAAAATTTGGCCCCGTTTACTATGTTCCCCCGTAATAGTGTTTCAACGCTTCTCGTACTTGCTTCCAAAAGCGGTACGGCAGCAGTGTTGTGTGCGCGAGAAGAGGTCACCGGTGCGTACAGGGTACAGGAAGACAGGAAGGAAGCAGCCTCCTGTTTCCTGGTCTGGTGGCCCAGCGTCCACAACAAAATGGTGAAATGTGCTACATGCGTGCCTTTAACCAACCATGTCAGGAGAACATGTTGAAGACAAAACGTGCGCTGTCGAGGGTCAGGGAACGGGAAGAAAGCAGGCTCCTGTTTCCTGGTCTGGTGGCCCAGCTTCAGCAACAAAATGGTTGAAATGTGCTACATACGTGCCTTTAACCGTGCTTTTAACCATGTCGGGAGAACATGTCAAGCAAGGAAAAACGTACTCTCTCGAGGGTGTAGGGCCGAGTGTTCCAGACTGAAACCTTGTACGCAGTTCAGACTGAGTTTGGTGTCGGTCAAGGGTTGTCAACCAAGGCAAACTTGCTGTCAGTCAAAAGGGGTGAGCGTGCTGAAAGTGCCGTCAGTCTCCTGAACATATTTTTCCTTGAACCAGCCCCTTGAGGGATGAAACCAGTCAAGCTCTGAGTAACTTGTGCCTGGAGTGGGGACTTCAGTCGTCCTAAAACGGTCGAACACAAATCGTAGCCGCTATTATCAATAGTCGTTGTGTTGTTCTCGCATTAGCTCTCAAATCTAGGAGTCCGTGTGGCCACACCAAAGGCGCTGGAGCCTTCGGAAGATCCGAAAAAATCATTCAAAAACCAAAAAACAAAATTCGGCTGGGAAGCACGACCGACGCTTTTCCCACCTTAACCCCTTCAGTACCGCAGTCCCGATTTGGGGACAAACCAGTCTAATTCCAAGTGATTTGTCCCCAAAACAGGACTCCGGTACTAAAAGGGTTAAAAAAGAAGAAAAGGCGCATGCAACACATGAAGTGAAATCAGTGTGCAAAACTGACGCAACGTGGCGGCAGCTGTTGATAGTACATGTCTGCGGTGCAGAAACGTAAAAGTTGACTTTAATTCCGAGTAATTTGTTCCTGAAAGGGGAGTAGCAGGTGCTGTCCTGAAGGGGCGACGACATAATAAAACCCGCATCCCGACCGCGCGAGAAATTTCTCGGCATCTCAATCGAGGTTTATTGTCCGTTTGCCAGATAGTGTGACCCTTTTCGGACTGCAGTCCCGCTTTGGGGACGAAACGGTCGGAAAATCTGACTCTCTTGCCCCCAAAACAGGACTGCAGTCCTAAAATCGTTGGTACCGCTCTTGTACCTACGTATACCACCTCTTATGTTACCACACACCCCCCCTGCGGCCGACGCCCCACCCATATATCATATATGGGTTGGGTTGGCGTCGGTTGGCAACGACACTGTAAAACATGCCGCTCACTACGAGAGCTAGACATCTAGGGTACCGTTTTTTTTGTTTTTTTTGTTTTGTTTGGCGGTCGCCCACAGCTGGTCGTCTGGTTAGATCATTTGTGCGAAGTAAAGAACCTTTACTCTGCACAAGGGAATTGATCGTATCACGTAGTGTTCAAGGTACGGCACCCAAGAGGCAGTTACATAGTACTCCCATTGCTGTCTCTGGAAGTGGCCACACCGGAAATTAAACTAACTCATTGAAGCTGTCATCCATATGCAAGAAAGTCCGCCTCACAAGCGGTTCTTAGCAGGATGCAGCTCACCCTTCATGCGACTCGCCGGACACCTCACGGCGCTTCGCGCTTGGTGCAAGCAATGTCTGCCTGGTCGGTGAAAACCCGACATGCTCCGTCCCGGCATTGTAGGGATGCGAGGGTCTATGGTCATACGACTACGGCCACGCATGAGATCGAGTGCATCTCTCCTATCGAGTACACCCCCCCTGCGGCCGACGGCCTTGGGTGGATGTGTCAAGCGTACCAAATGTTGCCCATGGTACTGTTATTAACCCCCACCGATTTTACCCCCCCCCGGTAATGAAGCCCAGAAAACAAAAAAAAAATCGAATAAGCCATGCCTATCACCACCGGGGTGTGTTAAGTGCCCCCCCCCCCCCCCCCCTGCGACAACAGGAAACCACCCTCTTTAATGAAAAAAAACGCGAAACGCAAAATATGGTTCTTCCTCCGGAGTGGCTTCTTATCGCCAAACACGGGCATCGGACCTGGACATTTTTTTGGCGCGGCGTAAATCTCTCATTGAAAACTTGAAAAAACTAGAAGACGCTGTTGTATGTATATCTCTGTATGTCTCGACCCCCGAACCCTATTCTACTTGGTCCGGCGCAATTCCGGCTGTAGAAATACTGGGGGAGGAAAAAAAAAACGACCATACTTCGAACTATTGTGTTGTATAACTTGGTGCTTTTTTTGTTTGTTTCCTTGGCCATTATCTCATGTGTTCCTGCTATTATGCAGTACTCTCAGATCTGTTGTGACATGGCAGGCTTTCCTCCCCCCTCTCCAACTATGCCTCGTGGCTTCATTTTCATCGCAAGAAATTTTTCACCCCTTTCTTCCTTCGCGTCGAATCGCGCCTACCCACGCTACGTCTGTGCTCTCAGCAGTTTTGATTTTGATTTTGATTTTGATTCTTTTGAAAAAAAATGTCATCACTACGGTAGGATTTGAACTCACGGAATCAGCTTTAGCAACATTCGAAGGTGTTCACTCAACCACCGGGGTGGCCGGCTGGTGACCGGCTGTATGCTCTGTTCAGGAAATATGCGTTGTATTGTCCGACCTCCTCTCTGCTTTTTTTCTATGCACGAGTATTACATCTGTGTCGGTGGTGCTGTGAGCACGGAGCTTGTATCTCTGTAGGATGAGGCAATCGGCACGCACGCTGAGTGTGCCGGAGATGTCGACGGGTAGAAAGAGCGGGTTCTATCGCGGAGAACACGCACACACGGACGCATGCAGCCCATGCTTTCTCTATGGCCAACACCTCCATATTGCGAAGGGGCCTCACACGACACGATAGAGCCCCACTAGTAGCATACACTGAACCTGCTACCGGTACCTGGTACAACGGATCAAGGGTCTTCAATGCATCATGCATAGGGGGTGTCGTGGGTCATGGCCTATACCACTTTCCAACTGCCGTGCAACTTTTGACGAGCTGCTACGAGTACTTGCATCATGGACGTTTACGAAGTACCGCAGTCGAAGGCCGCATCTTTTCGCTCGATTCACCAAAATCACCATCGACAAGGACACCATCCCTTCGACAGCGTTTTGCACCCCGAACCAGCTATTCGAGTGGTTTGTTATGCCGCAAGGCAGCAACCCCTCCCCCCAATTAAATGTCAAGGTGATCAACGAGGTCATCAAAGGCCTGGAACGCGTCGCCGCGTATCTCGAAGACATCAGAGCCCTCTTCGACCCCGACGCCATCGACCACGTCGCCAACATCAGAGCCCTCTTCGGACGCCTCCGGAAGCACCACCTTCAACTTCCCCCCGCCAAGGCCAAATTTGGCGCCACCACACCGCTGATTTCCTGGGACACACCATTTTCGCTGGTGGTTACAGTCCCAACTCCGACAACATCGCCGCCCTCACCAGAATGTCCATGCCCACCGACAGGAAGCAAGTGCGCTCGCTCCTCGGAGGCATCAACTATTAATGCTACGGCAAGTTCCTGCCATACCTTTCCCGACGTCTGAGCCCCGTCAACGCTCTACTCAAGCAAGGCGCCACGTTTGACTTCACCCCGGCCATGGAAACCACCGTGCGCGCCGTCCTACAAGAACTTGCCGAACCGCCTATATCCTCGTCTACCCCGACTGGGACTCCGTCGCCGACAACTCCCGCCCCTCCGCCTCTACTGCGACGCTACAGTAGCATCGAAGGCTTCGGAGCGACTCTTGAGCAAAGAACAGCCCGACGGCTCAGTCCGCCCCATCCTCTTCGTCAGCCGCGCCACCCTGGACTCAGAACGTTCATAGACACCCCTCGATCTCGAGGCCGGGACCATCGTGTGGACGATCACACGCCTCCGCGGACTTTTATGGTCGACCCGCTTCCAGATCTACTCGGGCCACAAGGCGCTCGAGAACATCGCCAAGGTCGGAGAACATAAAGCCCGTGTCCGGCGCTGGCTCGAGTTCCTTTCGGCGTACACCTACACACTGGAGTACCGGAAGGGCACGGCCGACGGCAACGCCGACTTCCTCTCCCGCCTTCCCCGACCAGCCACCGACGCCGACCGCACCGGACGCAACCGCCTCACTGGCCCCGACACCGTCGGCATCTACCTAATCCGCCCCTGCGGCTTCGCACCGAACAACCCTCCCGCCCCGGGTATCGGCTTGAGTGGGCTCGTATCCCCTTCTTCAAGACCCATCCCAACCCTCCAGCCGCTCCCCTTCACGGACGACGATTTCCGCGACTTCCGCCTACTGGGACCACGTATGGAGCACCCCACACCTTCGTCGGGCCTATTGCGACCCACGACTCCACCGCCGGACAGCTTCTTGGCACCGAGAATGCCTCCGTGAACACCGGAGCTCCTCCGGGCTCGGCTTCCAGGCCGTCCTTCATCTCTCCGCCGTCCACCGTTGGCGCCACGGCACCAGCCCTTCCGGGTCTGATATCTTGTCGGACCCGCCATCGCGTCGCCGCTGCCGCGGGAACCCCTCGGCCCGCAGCCGACTATCGTTTCGGACGCCGACCGCCACCCGTCGTACGCAAACGATCTACACCCACCTACCGTGCGACCACGCCCCCGGCCGGGGCCCAGCCAAGACTTACTCAAACGACGACGCCTCCAGCTACAGCCCACGCGCCACCCGCACCGTCGACGCCACCCGAGCCGTCGGCGCCCGCTATACCAAGACCTACCCCTTCAACAACGTCTTCTCCGCCGGCGCCGACACCGCCGTCACTGCCCCTTGCGGAGCCCGTCGTCGAACCAGATGACGACCCCTACCTCCTCGCCTGCGTCGAGCACTACACGTACAAAGACTGGGCGCGGGAACAACGGGCGGAGCCCCCTGTGCTGCGCCACCATCCGCTTCCTGTCGTTGGACTCGCCTGCGCCCACGCCGAACGACCTCCTGGATTTCATCCCCTCGGTCCGGGGCGCACAATTTTCGGACGTCCTCACTCTTGCCTCCAAAAGCAAGCTGCACCGTATCGACGACGAAACCACCCTCCTGGTCCAACGACCACCCACAACCCCACTCGGGAAAATCCTACCACCTCCCGCCCCCCTTACCCCACGCGTTTACGTGCCAATGTTAATGCGCCGCTGGGTGCTGAACACATGCCACGCCACCACGTCTCTACACCTGGGAGCTACCCGAACGATCCGCATGCTGGCACGTTTTCCTTTGGTGGATTGGCGTGGACGCTTCCGTCCGCTCGTGGATCCGCCGCTGCCTTCAATGCCAGGCGCGGAAGACTTGTCGGCACACCATTCGTTGTCCCATCGTTTCTCCTCCTTTGCCCAACGGGCCTGGCATCACCGCCAGCGTCGAGTTCTTCGGCCCCCTGCCGCTCACACCGCGCCGATACGTGCTCACAGCTTTTGTCACCAAGTCCCCACCTTACCACGTCACCGTCGACGGCATCACTCCTCCACCGGAACGCCTCGAGGTCGAGCAGATCACTGGCCATCAACTCGTGCGCGGCCGCGGCGGGGTCATCGCCGTTCTGTACGAAAACCCACTGGGCTGGACTTCTCAGCCTCTCTTGGGAACCCGAGCTGGACCTTCAACACTCCCGGCGCCACATCCTACTCTACAGGTCAGGAGCGCCGACACAGCATCGCCAGACCAACCGCCTCTACCGCCAGAGGCGCATCGGCGCCGCTCACCGCGAACAGGAACGATCCCAAGGCCAAATCTTTCTCGCCCCCGGCTACGCCTTGGTCTCCCGCAGCCTCTGGCTCCACACCTTCAGCGCCACCATCCTCCCCTTCGGAGCACACGTATGGTACAAGGCGCGCGACGGCCTCTGGTGGCTGGGGCAAGGTCGCTCACGGCTCACCCCCTGACGCCTGTTCGGGAGCTCCGCCAGAGCCTTCACCGGGAAGCTCCTACATCACCCGGTTTCTGAGCGACCCCGGCCCGATCAAGATCGACCTCCAACCCACCCCGCTACACTACAGCACGGAACGCCGTGTGCGGATCATGGTTTCTTCAACGCCATGGGAGTGGGAGCGTAGCACGTGGGGTGTTGCGGAACTCTGATGCGTCCCGCCGCCGAGCCCCCACCACTTCCACTTCCCCGCCTGGTCAGCCTTGGTTTAGCCTTCTTGTTAGTTCTGGTCGTTTGGTTCTGGTTAGTCGGTCTACGATATCTTAGAGTAGTTCTTCATGGTTAATCTTCAATAGTCATCAGCAGCCAGCTTCTTGGGTGTGTGTTTGTTTTCATCTACCGCCACCGGTTCCGCTTGAACGACTCCGTGTTGGCTACCGATCCGAGGCCGTCCATGTTTTTTTTTGGGCGTTTTTGGGATTGTAACCATCTCCCCCCCCCCCCCCAGGCCTTCTTTTTTTTTTTCTTCTTCTTATCGCCTACACCTCCGTGTAGCCTCCTTTCGTTCCGGCCGCCGAGCCGTAGCGATACCGTAATTTGCAGTTGTGTCTGTACTTCACTAGCCTACAGCCAATTATCGGCGACACTACGCCGAGGTCGAATCGTGTTGTAGCCTGGGCTGTACCCTGACCTATTTAGGTCGGTTTCTGGCGACCCCTGTTTAACCCTTACAATACCGCAGTCCCGTTTTGGGGACAAATCACTTGGAATTAGACTGGTTTGTCCCCAAATCGGGACTGCGGTACTAAAGGAGTTAAGACGGTCATGGAACTATCAATAGAATTATATCGAGTTTTTAGTCCACTCGTGTTTCTCAGCACGCGCGATCGGACGAAGTTTTTCAGACGCGGCTTGAAAAGGATAAAGCTTCAGCACGAGGAAAGTATAGTTTTTTCGATCTCTCATCTGAGAGGTGTTTTTCCCCACCCCCCGCCGCCCCGCACCGCCCGCCCGGTTGCAACTGCTGCTGCTGCTGCTGCTGTAGTGCGCTATTAATCTTACCGATTCGTTTATTTTCTCGTACAACCGTAGTATTACGGGGGGCCATAGTAAATAGGACCCACGGTACAGACAAAAACCTATATATTTACCTATTTTTACGGACAATGTTTGGTCCTATTTACTATGGTCCCCCGTAACAGTAGTATGTGTGTATTATTATTATTTTTTTGACCGTTGTAACCCAGACACCGGCAGTACAGCTGTGCGTAAGTCAGTCCCACATAGAGCCAACACTGCTATTTTTTAGCATTTCGGCGGTTGAGGCTATTTCTTCGGGGTGTATATATATATGCTATTACGGGGGGCCATAGTAAACAGGACCTATGGTGCACACATATAAACCTATATATTTACCTCTGTTTACTAACAATTTTTGGTCTTGCTTAACTATTGGTCCCCCGTAGTAAGATACTTGCTGAAGATGTATTTCTGCGATGATGGTGTAATATTAACAGTTATTATGTGACGTCTGTATGTACCCTCTCACACACCATCACCGGTCAGATCACATCCCGCGAGCGAGTGCTGTCTTCACGCGAAATCGTTCTTTGTAACCGACCGCATTCTTGACGCCACCTGGTACAGCCATTGTTGTAGTAGCATAGTATTAATAATAGTAATGGAAGATATACTAATTCTGTGAGAACGAGAAAACGAGTACTGCCGTCGGTACTATTACGGGGTCCATAGTAAATAGGACCAAATTTTGTTAGTAAAAATAGTCAAATATATAGGTTTTTATGTACACCATAGGTCCCGTTAACTATGGACCCCCGTAATATCATATTAATACACAACAGCAGTACAAACAACCAACGATGTGATGTAGCATTCCTTTCTTTGAGGACTGCGGTCCTAGAAGGGGTAACTATTACGGGGGTCCATAGTAAACAGGACCAAATATTGTTGGTAAAAATAGGTAAATATATAGGTTTTTGTGTGCACCGTAGGTCCTGTTAACTATGGTTTGTTCCCGAAAATGGAACTGCGGTCCTGATAGTGCTAAAACGGTCGTTATATTTCGCGACATCCCGGTATGGAATAAATTCATCCTGGTACTGCAACGGAGTGTCCTGTAGATGTCTATTACGGGGGACCATAGTAAATAGGACCGAACACTGTTAGTAAAAATAGGGAAATATGTAGATTTTTGTGTATACCCTAGGTCCTATTTACAATGGACCCCCGTAATACCAGGTATGGAATAATTTCGTCATGGTACAACAATAAACAATATTTGCCGATGTAAAGCCGATTACGTCTTACTATACCCTGTCCGTGAGAGATATCATATGTCCATGAGCTACTATTAATAATATTGATGTTACCAACTGTACATGGGGTATTTTGGAGAATCATGATAGCCCGGTTGTGTAAGTCATCGTATATAACCCAGTTGTGTAAGATCCGCATATCGAATATGTCCCGCCTGCAGCACTGCAGGGGTAGACATTTATAAAATTAAAATAATTTTGTTTTTATGCGCGATGACCCTATACATATAGTTCAAGCGCATATTTGAGGGTCATATGTCGGCGTCCCCCGTGGCTTGGTGGGTGGTCCGCGTGCCTATGATCAAGATCAATCTCGTGGGTTCGAGTCTCACCGAGTGCATTCTCATAGGGACTTTTTCTTGCATAAAGAATTGATTAGCGGAAAGCGCGAGAGCGTGAGTTAGCTACGTTCGATGAAAATCGACGAGCAGTCGGAATGCTGAACCCTATGCGTGACTAAAAAAAAAAAAATGGCACGTACCGGGGGGAAGAAGGGACGACACCTGTGACCACGGCTTGTCCAGAAGATAGCCGAGGGTAAAACCTCCTACGAGTTAGGCTGGAAAGCAGAAGCGACGATTCAAGACAAAAAAAAAATACCATATGATAGCCCCCCCCGCCCGCCCCGGCAAATATGTTGCGTAAAGAGCTGTTCCTGAGACAGACCCCCCACTCGACAAACAACTATTACGGGGCATCATAGTAGATAGGACCAAATACTGTTAGTAAAATAGGTAAATATGTAGGTTTTTATGTACACCATAGGTCCTGTTAACTATGGTCCCCCGTAATAATACCCACCAATTACAGCAGTAGATCGTCACGGTTCGTTCGTGGTGTATCAAATCGGGGATATATATCTTGCTCGGAAGAATATGTCAGTACGTACGTACCTGGTATATCGTATATCGTATGTAGAACCATGATGAATGGATGGAATGGGAATCTCTTCAGCCCGATGTGCGTGACAGCGGGCTGCCGTTGTCATGGGTACTGCTGCTGTTGGCGTAGACCGGCCCGTTCAGGCGAAAGTAAGTCCCTTGGATGTGCCCTCTAACAGCAAGCAGACCCTTTTTTTTTTTTTGTTCCAAGCACAGCGAACCAGCTGGCACACCGACCAAGTACCGGTAGACCTCTCTCTCCGGATAGGGTGGCAGGGTCGGAGTTCTCGGGTTCCGGTGGCGGCCGCCGCTAGCCGAAGCCGGGGGGGTGGGGGGGGGGGGTGGGGGGAGGGGGGGGGGGGGGGGGGGGGGGGGGGGGGGGGGGGGGGGGGGGGGGGGGGGGGGAAGTAATAGGCAATCGATCTCTCACCGTCATCGGGAGAAAGAAAACCAATAAAAAACTCCTTTGTTACAGCAGTTTCGCGACACGGAAAAAAAAAAGACTCCCTCACTATTACGGTGGGCGCCATAGTAAACAGGACCAAATATTGTCAGTAAAAATAGGTAAATATATAGGTTTTTTTATGTATACCATAGATCCCATTAACTATGGTGGACCCCCGTAGAAGTAGAACGGCATCGTTTTATATCGGGCACACGTCTGAAGAGCTTTTCCTGAATTTGGAAGGTTAAGGCCAGCCGTCGTAGTTACCGCACCACGGGTACAAAGCGGTAGTGCTATTACGGGGGTCCATAGTAAATAGGACCAAATATTGTTAGTAAGAGTAGGTAAATAGATAGGTTTTTTATGTATACGATAGGTCCTATTAACTATGGACCCCCGTAATAGTATTACGGGGGTCCAAAGTTAATAGGATTACGGGGGTCCATAGTTAATAGGACCTATCGTGTACATAAAAACCTGTATATTTAACTATTCTTGGTAACAATACCTGGTCCTATTTACTATGATCCCCCGTGATAGCCCTCTGGTATGAAGGCTGAAATCGGATGTGTTTGGCTTATAGCCTCTTTTGGAATGCCGTTCCATTTTGTGGACAAGCCACGCTAGTTCCAAGTAATTTGTCCCCAATTGTCCCCCTGAACGGGACCGCACTCCTAAACGGGTCAGCATGCTTACTTTGCTGGTAGATATCTGGCGGAGCGAGAAAGGGGGGTGCATTTCGTGCGAATTTCTACGGTGTGCTGCCGCTGCATGCAGGCTGCGTACGATGCGCCTAGCTAGGCCATGCGTACGATGCGCACTGCTACAGCACCAGTAGTTCTCCTCTTTGTATTGTCAATTTTGTTGCCTAGACTTCTCAATGGTGGTCGAGGGTTGGTATTGCGGGAGACCATAGTAAATAGGACCCAATATTGCTGGTAAAAATAGGGAAATATATGGGTTTTTATGTACACCATAGGTCCTATTAACTGTGGACCCCCGTAACGGTGAATATTCCCAAGGAAGCTACTGTACGCATCTACAGCAAGCAGGCTCTCTGATAGGCTAAGGGTGTCTGATTATTTGCGGCTCAATCAGCCTGTGGGGTCTTCCCCACAGCCACAGCAGCATCCCGAGTCAACCTACAGCAGCAGTATAGTCTTTCCCATAGCATACAACGGCTGACCACTGGCGTAAGCTTCGGGGTCGCGTCGGAGAGTCGGAGGGTAGGCCATAGGCCCCGAGCATCAAACCTCCGGAAAGATTCACGTATCAAGGTGTGACCACCCCTCATGTTTGTTTCTCACAACCTTTTGTTTTCTTGCGAGGGAGCCGATGCTGTATACTCGTGGTGTAATACAGTTATTACGGGGGACCATAGTAAGTAGGACCGAACATTGTTAGTAAAAGTAGCGAAATATGTAGGTTTTTGTGTGTACCTTAGGTCCTATTTAATATGGACCCCCCCCGTAATAGTAGCTACTTTCAATGGGGTGCCCTTGTGTGGTGATGTTGGTGGTCGCGGCGGTGGTGATGATGATGTCGTTCCCCAGATGTAACAAAAAGACTACTGCTTGTAAGTCTGTTTATTTAGTGTCATCCGTGGAACACCGGCTCCCCTTCAAGCGCCACTCGACCTCTCGCGACCGTGCGACCGTACGACCGTGCCACGTTAGTTTTATCCTGTGCCAAGTGCACTGTTGATGGTCTGGTCGTAAAGTTATCGTATGTTTTTCGTGCGCATGCCACAAAACATCCCAATATCCCCTTATATTTACGACCACGGTTTGGGAAACAGAAAGGGGGGGGATCAATGCATCGGTAACATCATCAGAGTATCCGCTGCCGTGGAGCCCACCGTGTCTTGTAACCGTTCCACCCGTCGCCTCAGATCCCACCGTGTTTTTGTAACCGCCTCAACCGCCACCTTTTGCGGCTGTTGTTTTTTTGTAACCGTTTCAACTGCCGCCGTGTTTTGTAACCGCCGTGACCGCCGCCTTGGAGCCCACTGTGTTTCGTAACCGTTCCAACCGTCGCTGCAGACCCCACCGCGTTTTGTACCCGCCTTAACCGCCGCCTTTTGCCTTTTGCCTTTTTTCTTTTTTTTTTGTAACCGTTCCATCCCGCCACCTTCACCCCCGCCCCCGCCGCATTCAGAAAGCGTGGAATACCTGAGCCTTGAGCTGATAACTTTGTCAGTAAGGAGCATGGAGGCTGAGACCGTGCGAGGCGTTCGTGTAACGGTCGGCGGCACGTGCCAGGTCAAGGTGGATGCCTTCACGCACGGCGACCTGTCCCAGAACCTGCCGCAGATAACCCTCGCCTGCCAGCACTTTCTTGGCAAGGTGAGACGGGAGGGACAGGGAGGGAGGGAGAGGCAACCAGTATCTGCGAGTTTCACGAAAAAGATAAGAGACAGACGTACTAGAGCAGCGAGTGCGCTACAAATATAGAGTAGCTGCAAAAAATAGCAACGAGTTCCACAGCAAGGATACTATGAGAGAGGCAAAACTAAGAGAGCGGCGAGAGCACGACTATGGGAGTGTAGCTGTCGCTGGGGTCTCGCGCGCATGCATACGCAGCAGGGCATTCTGTAATATGTCGTCATGTTGCGTGCGTCGGTGGGATAATGGTTGGGTCCCGGTCGGTCGGTCGGTCGGTCGGTGGTTCGTTCCAACCATTTCCTTTTTTGGGGGGCATTGTGTACCGCTATGTCCCGAAATATTATTATCGTTGTGGTCTAATACTAATGTATAACCGGTACCTATATTTTGGGACAAAGTGGTAAATCGTAATAACACCACTGTCTGTAGTGCTGTTGATGCGTGCTTTTTGAGGACCGTATTACGGGGGGCCGTAGTAAATAGGACCAAACATTATTAGTAAAAATAGGCAAATATATGGGTGTTTTGTGTGTACCGTAGGTCCTATTAACTATGGTGCCCCGTAATATTTTTTTTCGCCTTCTGAGGCTCCTCTCTTGAGGAGCGCTATACTTACTGTAAGCAAGTACCCACTAAAAACACTTGCAATTAGTGTAGGATTTAGGTCACCGTACACGTGCATCAATCACTAAAGCGGTTGATTTTTTTTTTTTTTTTCATCTCCGCCGTCCGCACCCCCCCCCGTGTATCCCGACCCCGCTGCCACCGTTTTTTGTAGACTGGTGATGAAGTGCACCAGGCCTTGTTGCGGACTCTGGAGGGGCATCAGCGCCAGATCCTCGGGACTCTCACAGGTTTGTCCTATCCCGGAGGGAGGGCCGTAGTAAATAGGACCTACGATACACACAAAAACCTATATATTTCGCTGTTTTTACTTGACAATATTTGCTGCTATTTACTATGGCCCCCCGTAAAATATTGATAAGAGCCAAAGGTTCCGGGAGGAACGTATCGTATTGCGGAGGACCATCCCCTAGTAAATAGGACCAGATGTTGATCGTAAAAATAGGTAACATATACCAGGTATAGGTTTTAGTGCTGTACAGCGTTGTTCGCGATGCGCCTATTTCGGGGGACCATAGTAAAATAGGACCTACGGTACACACAAAAACCTACATATTTCCCTATTAATACTAACAATATTTGGTCTCATTTACTATGGCCCCCCGTAATAGTACGGGTCGAGGTACAGCAGTGCTCCGGTTGTACCCGCTTCGGCAGCTGTTCGACCGCACCAGCTGTCAGTAATCGTGGTGCAGTGATCGGAGCCCATTGTGGTGTGTAGATTTACTGAGATACATGTTTTTTGGGTGTATCACGGGTCCTGATTGCTGCCAGGGGTGTGTTACTGCACTATGTCACGGTGGGGCCCCTGATGTGCAAGGGCCGAAACCGGGGGGGGAGAGAGAGGCTTCCCAGTGTATATTTGTGAAGAACACAACTGTAGGATCGACGGGGAGGCCTATCGTCACCAACCGCCAAATTCGCACAAGGCAAATTTAGTTCTTGACATAATTCACGGGTCTATGTACTACCGGGTATTACGGGGGACCATAGTAAATAGGACCTACGGTACACATAAAGACCTGTATATTCCCCTATTTCTGCCGACAATATCGGGTCCTATTTACTATGGTCCTCCGAGATGTGGGCCTCCGTGATGTGGGCTGTATGCCGTAATAGTACTTAAGCTAGCACACCCCACCATCAGACGATTTTGAGGGGTGGGTTCCTCGGCACCGGGGAGGGCGTACTGAATACGCCGAGCGATACAGTAGCTAACAGGACCTATGGTATACATAAAAACCTATATATTTGCCTATTTTTACTAACAAAATTTGGTCCCATTAACTATAGCCCCGCGCAATAGACGAAATTGTTTCCAAAGCCACCTTCCGTTTTCGTCGTGCGATTACGCCCCCCTTAAGGCATGTTTTGGCGGAAAGCCGGGTCTGAAATTCGTCCCAGGGTGTGTGTGATATGTTGGTTATGGTGTACGGTTTGTATTATTACGGAGGGCCGTAGTAAATAGGACCTACGGTACAGACCAAAACCAATATACTTCCCTCTTTTTACTGACAATGTTTGGTCCTATTTACTGTGGTCCCCCGTAATACTACGTGTTATGTATTACCGTGCCGTGATGGTACGGTGCAGAAATAAATAGGGTTTCCCATTCACCACCCTTTAGCTTCGACTTTTGTTTTTTGCTTTTTTTGTTTTTTGTTTTTGTTGCAATTCACCGTGCGTGTACGTGGGGGGACACGAAAAAAAAAAAAAAAAAAAAGAAAGGAGAAAACAGAGCATCAGTCGCCACCATGTCTCGGAAAAATTGAAAACAAACTACGAGTAGCGAGTTGGGGAGTTTCGTCAGAAAAAAAATGAAACGTGTGTCTGTTGTGTCTTTTTTTTTTTTTTCCCCCACCTTGTTTTTGCTTTATTTTGGTATACCCCGGTTTTGTCAGGATGCGAGGGTTTATGGTCATACATACGACTACGGCCCTGCATGATATCGAGTAACCCCCCCCCCCCCCACACACTAGAGTGCACTCCCATAACCCCTACGAAAGTATTGCCCCGCGTGCTTACCGCCCTACCCGTCCTCGCCCGCTGCCCTTCGTTGTGTGATGTGGGGGCGCGCCTCCGCAAATGCTTCGCACGGATGATCCAAATGGGTCTTGAACGCGGCAGTGGAGGAGTTATATAAGGTGGGTTCTTTTTTTTTTTTTTTTTTTTTGCCTCATGAGGAAATACTTTTGTATCTCGGAGCTCGTCACGTTACCGTACAAGCGAGGAACCAGCCGGGTTCCCAGTCGTGCTGCCCGATAGTGCATCCGTCGGCACCTGTGCAGGTCATGGGAGTTGTCCGTTGGGTTAAGCCATGTTTCCTCGAACGTTAGTTTGTTTTTATCTGTATTATTAATTCTTCTTCCGGCGGATCGGTTGAAATAAAACTTAGGGTCGATCGTAACGAGGACTTTTTTTTTTTCTAGTTTTTTTTTTTTTTTCTTCAGTATTTTCGGTATTTTTCATTTTTTTTCCCTGTGTATTTTCGGTATTTTTCAGTTTTTTCCTGTATATCAATAGGAAAATACCGAAATTTCGGGAAAATCACTGGAAAAAACCCCCAAAAAACAACAGTCCTCGTCAAGAGCGACCCTTAGTCTCAGCACACTTCCACGTTCAAATTTGGTGTCGTCGTCTGTCAATTTAACGCGAAGCTCCCGTTGCAACATCAGAACAGGCTCGGTGGGGGTTCGTGTGGGACTTGTGAAGTCACGGGTCCCATCGAAAAAGTTCGACGCTGCCAATACCTGAGCGCCCCTCATATACTTTAAGGACTGCGTGGTGCAGCAGTGGTTGTAGCTCATGTTAATTATTAGTACCTGGTACCACTACACTGCTGTGTCTCGAAACGTAGGGGTCGTTTGTATGAAGTAGTAATATACCAAATGTCACTATATTTTGGGACACTATTACGGAGGTCCATCGTTAATAGGGACCTATGGTATACATAAAACCATACAGTATATATTTACCTATGTTTACTACCAATATTTGTCCCTATTTACTATGGCCCCCCGTAATAGTGCGTATTTTGAGGGCCCTCGCTTGAGGAGGGGGCTAGCTAGCTCTCTGACCCCCCCCCCCCCCCCCAAAAAAAAAAAAAAAAAAAAACGACGCAGAAGTAAAATCAAAAGATGCATAACATCGTGCCTCAGGGATACAGCGAACCAACCATACAACGCTGCAGCGGTGTTTTTGGCGAGGGATGTGGTTGGGGGCACCAAATTCGCTTTTCGGACTTTTTTTTTTTTTTTTGCTTTTGGTCTGCTCCCAAACATGTAAAAACTGACCCCTCAACTCACGGGACCATCCTCTACTGCTGCAAAGAGCTACTAATACGGGGGACCATAGTTAATAGGACCTACGGTACGGACAAAAACCTCTATATTCACCTATTTTTACTGACCATATTTGGTCCTATTTACTATGGTCCCCCGTACTATTCATAACCCAAACCAATCCAATCGACCCAATTTGCCGAGGTAATGATTATAGGTTGAAACCGCCGTTCTGGCTAATTTCTGCCACAACCTTTTGCTGTATGTATCATATCACGGGGGACCATACAGCTGTAAATGGGACCAAATATTGTTACTGCTGTAGTATGAATAGGGAAACGTATAGGCTTTTGCGTGTACCGTAGGTGCTATTTACTATGGTCCTCCGTACATACGAAGGTCTCAAAGTTTCGTGGGTTGGGAGTCCTTTTTTATGTTCATGAAGTAGGAAACATCCCACGCCCCCCCCCCCCCCCCCCCCCCCCCCCCCCCCCCCCCCCCCCCCCCCCCCCCCCGACCCAAAACGGTTTCGACCATTTTTTTTTCGCAAACACCCCATGTATCTAACGGAATTTCTGTCGATAGTGGATACAATCCCAACGGGATTTCCGTCGGTAGTGGATACAATCCAGTTTGGTCTGAAATATAAAGATCGATTATACATCAATATGAATACCAAAATATCCTTGTATTTCATCAGACCAGAGTGGCTCGTTGTTCCTCAGATTAGGACCGCCCGGTCAGTCAGGTTTCGTTTTTTTTTTGCTCTTCATACAAAATGCCACCTCTGCTGAGTGGTGGCACGCGTCATGTTGTAGATGACGATGTTTTTTTTTTCTGTCGCCCCGAAAGGTCTACAGCAGATCATGCGATGGTTGAAACGGAGATTTGTTCTGATCTGTTGTGATGTGATCAGATCTGATCTGATCTGATCTGATCTAATCTCATCTCATCTCATCTGTTCTGATCTGATCTTGTCTGATGTGATCTGATGTGATCTGATGCGATCTGACCTGATCTAACCTGAGCTGATCTGAACTGATCTGATCTGTCCTATGTCGCGCCTTTTTTCTTGTTTTTTTTTTTTTTCCGTGCAGGACCGCGCTGCGTTTTTTTTCTCAACGCGTTCGGGAACACATCAAGGAGGTGAGATGCTATCAGATGTGAGTGTTCGGATCTCTCGGTATTTGTCGGGTCAGGTACGGTCGGATCGGACCGTACCGGATCGGACCAGATCGGATCGGATCGGATTGGGGCGAAATAGGATCTCAAACTCCCACGGATCGAGTCGGGGTACCCTTACGCGACCCCACCCGACCTGACCCCGCAACGTTCCGCACCTCGGAGACAGATCAGACAGATCATGGTCTACTGCAGATGATCTAGCTCATCACTTGCCGTTGTGAGAGAGTCGTGCTTGATCTGTGTAAATACAGATCCAACCCAGGAAACACGTGCTACGTAGATCATACACAGATTGTATGGGTCCCACCCGGCAACATGAGCTAGGTCATACAGATCATACAGATCGTCCACACGAGATCGGGAAAAATATTTATCTATCTGCCTTGAAGTATCTAAATCATCAAGTGTGAATGATCAGTACATGATCTGTACACGACCTGTTCACGAACTGTACATGATCTGTACATGAAGTGTAGATGATCTGTAGACGATCTATCTGTGTGAGGCGTGTGCAAGTTTGTTTGTCTTTTCTTCACCCGACCCGTGAACGAGCACCCCTGCTTATTGCCAACCCACTATTACGGGGGGCCATAGTAAATAGGACCAAGTATTGTCAGGAAAAATAGGGAAATGTATAGGTTTTTGTGTGTACCGTAGGTCCTATTTACTGCTATGGTCCCCCCGTAATACTGCCTCACGGCTTGGATTGACAATGACGTACTGCTGTAGTAGATGATCTAACCGGATCCTCGCCTGCCGCTGTGAGTGGGAGGGTGTGCAGGGTTGTGCATGCGTGTATAGCACAGATCCAACCGGGCAAAACAGGCGCTAGACCGTGCACCTTATACGTACACGCTTCCCACCCGGCCAACACGAGCTGGATCACGAGTACAGATGAGGAATCTGGCTGTGCCTTGAAAGCTTTAGCTCGTCAGGAGGGTAGAAGTCGATTTCATCATGTACGAATAGTGGGCAGCAGCCACCATAGCCATCGCCATACTGCACGCGTGTTGGCTTATTACACGGCTCCTCGCATGCAGTTCGGACACATATACCCCCCACCCGACGCACATGTATATATAAAAATGTAGATGTAGATATTTTTGTACATATACCGTGAACAGCGTTGAGTTGACACAGGGCTGGGTGCGATCGTTCATTTTAAGCACTCGATTTTTTTATTTATTTATTTTCCAGAACGGGAAGAGGTTGGTTGTTGGTAAAAAAAATGCCGGAAATCTGCGTTGTGTTTTCAGGGAAAGATAACCGGTCCGAGAGAGAGAGAGAGAGAGAGAGAGAGAGAGAGAGAGAGAGAGAGAGAGAGAGAGAGAGAGAGAGAGAGAGTCTCCGAAAAAACGATCGCACTCACTCAACGCTCTTCTCGGTACCCCGGTGGAAACCCGGGCGGCGTTGCTTCTTGGTACATGGCCGACGCTGAAATATCTCAGTTTTTTTTTTTTTTCTCGACATTTTGTTCCCCTTTTGTCTTGCCCTAAAATAAGTTATCGTGGTGTTGCCTGCTTGGTACATGTCCGACGCTGAAAGTTTCATTTAAAATGTATATATATATTTTCGATTTTTTTGTTTTCTTCGTCGAGAGCCCTAAGTAACTTATCTTGGTGGTGTTGCTTGGTACATGGCCATCGCAGAAATGTCTCAGTTTTTTTTTTTTTTTTTTTTTTTTTTTTTTAATTTTTCGACCTTTTGTTTTCTTTTGTCATGCCCTGAAGAAGTTGTCTTGGTGGTGTTGCTTGCTTGGTACATGGCCGACGCTGAAAATGCCTCCGTTTTCGATTTTCCAACTTTGGTTCCTTGCCAAAAGCCCTGCAGAAGTCGTGACCGACGCTGAAATGTCTCCGTTTGGATTCTCGACCTTTTTCTTTCCTTTGTCAAACGCCCAGAATAAAGTTATCTCGGTGGTGTCAAGCACACACCAGGTGCTTCTGCCACTCACTTTTAGTCTGACTACGTATAGGTATTCTACTCGCGTCGACGACGACAGGGGGTAAATGATAAAAAAAAAAAAAAAATCATGCATTAAAAATGAAGGCACGAAGCCGTAGCGCGGGAGAAGAAGGGGGGGGGGGGGAAGAGCACCCGCTACGTGATCCAGAATCTGAGGTGCAAAAGGGAGGGAGAGCTTGGAAAAAAATATAGGGCATATATAATATATAGATGGGGTGGATGGACATTATGCCATGAACAGCGGAATAAGACGCGAGTCGACGAGGGAAGAAGGAGCTGAAGCCTTGCCGCGATAAAGATGAAGGCACGAAGCCTAGTGGGGAGGGGACGGGGGGGGGTGTACTCGATAGGAGAGATGTACTCGATCTCATGCATGGCCGTAGTCGTAAGACCGTAGACCCTCGCATCCCTACAATGCCGGGACGGAGCATGTCGGGTTTTTTCACCGACCAGGCAGACATTGCTTGCGCCAAGCGCGAAGCGCCGTGAGGTGTCCGGCGAGTCGCATGAAGGGTGAGCTGCATCCTACCAAGAACCGCTTGTGAGGCGGACTTTCTTGCATATGGATGACAGCTTCAATGAGTTAGTTTAATTTCCGGTGTGGCCACTTCCAGAGACAGCAATGGGAGTACTATGTAACTGCCTCTCGGGTGCGTTACCTTGAACACTACGTGATACGATCGATTCTCTTGTGCAGAGTAAAGGTTATTTACTTCGCACAAATGATCTAAACTAGACGACCAGCTGTGGGCGACCGCCAAAAAACAAAACAAAAAAAAAACTGTACCCTGGTAGTGAGCGGCATGTTTTTAGAGTGTCGTTGCCAACCGACGCCAACCCAACCCATATATAATATATAAAGGGGGGGGGGGGGGGGGGGGGGGGGGGGGGGGGGGGGGGGGGGGGGGGGGGGGGGGGGGGGGGGGGGGGGGGGGGGGGGGGGCTGCTATGTGACCCCGGATTTGAGTTTCACTGTTCATGGGAGGCAGGGAGAGACAAAAGAAGGGCGAGCATGTTAGATCGGAAGAAGAACAACTAAAAACGAAACACATACGTACGAGGATATGTACTCGAAAACTGTTTTTTGGCGAGACAACACTTAGTTATTTGTCATACGCGAGACGTGACAATTTGTGGAGATTCATCGTTGATCCATCCCTCTCTTCCCCGCCCGCCCGCCCCTCTCCCCGGCTCCATGGCTCCATTGAACTCCCATTTTGCAGGACCTGAACAACATGGGCTTCGCGCTTGTGTCCTATACGGTGAACCAGGTCACCGACTCGCAAGGATAGTGAGTGGAGAGCTGCTTTCTTGTTGTTTGTTTATTCGTTTGTCACCCGAATTTTCTGAGATTTTTCTGAGGCTCTCTTCCTCGCCTGTGAAGAAACTCTACTGAACCTCCTCATCCCAAAAAAAACTGTCTCCGAGAAAAGCTGTCTAAAAGTGCAAACCCGATGAGCTATGCAAAAGTGTAAACCCGATGACCAGTCCCAAAGCTCGCAGCAGTCGTAGATTCATCACGCATAGTAGAGTAAAAACTACTGCACACCTCAGCGCATTTCACCGATTCCCAGTTGATGATCTGCAGTAGAGTTTTGAAGACAGATAGATACCCGATCTATGCCTGGCATGATCTAGCTCGCGATAGCCGGGTGGGAGGCACATAGCCTACATCAGCCGCAGTACGTACGTAAGACGCAATTTCCTTCTTTGGATCTGTCTGTACCATCAACGAACAGATGCTGCACATCACCTCAGAACGGCAGGCGAGAAACTAAAACGATCTATCTGTAGATCTATAGATAGATAGATCGTGACCTATCTGTCGGAGGTGTGCACCACTGGTATCCCTACCATCTAGGGCTATAGGGGGCCCGGCGAGTTCTTTGCCAGGTACCTGGCGATGGTTTCGGACCATAAGTGCAATACTCGAACCCCAATCGTTGGAACGACTCCGAGACTCGGCTCGGAGCCGCCACGTGAACCGCGGTAAAGCCTTTTCTCGGCCGGGTAAAGCCTTTTCTTCCCTTAATATTACGGGAGACCATAGTAAATAGGACCAAATATTGTTAGTAAAAATAGGCAAATACATAGCTTTTTATGTATACCATAGGTCCTATTAACTGTGGACCCCCGTAATAGTTATGAGTCCCTCTAAGGCAAGGGTTCGGTTTTCCGGCAAATTTGTGTGTTTGCTTGCACCCGTGCGGTTCAGCATCTTGAAGGGGCCATTCCTGAACCAATCGATGCAAACAAAAACGGCACGCGATTCGTGAGCACGTACAGCAGTAGCATCAATTACGGTTTTGTGATGTACCATAAGTAAGAAAATGTCACGATTCTGTCCTCCGAGAGAACAACACACGCTTCCGTGATGGGGGAGGGGGGGGGTTAGTTTTTTTTTTTTTTTTTTTTTTTTTTATCCTCCGGCGGATTGGTAAAAATAAAGGGGGGTTAGTCATGTAACGTTTTAACTAGCCAACAAAGAATCGCATTTTTTGCTTCATCACATTAGACCTATGCCAAAGGCAACGCGAAGTTTGAAAGTTTTTTTTTTTTTTAATATTTGGAAGGAATTTTCAGGCTGAAGATACTCGCGTACCGCCACTGTGGGGCAATTTTTTTTTGTTTTTGTTTTTTTGGGATTGTTCAGTTATGTGGAAGGCTTTTTTTGGGAGGGTATTTTTTCGTTTTTGAAACGAGACGAGACCACATCACCCGACACGGCTCCCTCGGCTCGCCACACGTGCTTTCAAGAGCAGCACACGCGCACACACGCCACAGGAGGGCACCCACAACACCTACGACAACATGTCAGTCGATCTCGCGGTTTCCGCGAAGGCACTGATCCTCCAGATAGAACTAAACGAAGACATGCTGCACGGGCTAGGCCGATACTGTGAAAGATTCGGTGGTCGTCCCATGACCCAAGCAGGGCTCAAGTGCCTTCAGGCGATCCCGATCGCCCACGCCGCCCTCGCCGTGAAGGAGTCTGAGAAGACGTCCGCGGCTACCAGGAACGCCGCCATGTCAAAGTGTTATCAAGAGATCTCCGCTCCAGGGTGGATCCGAGTGCTGGAGCTTGCAGAGGCGAAGGGCTTTCGTTTCCCAACCGATTACAAAGGCCGTCTGTACTACACGACCCTCGGGACAGGTGCGTGTGTGTTTCGTTCGAAGCATTGGTTGTATTGCACGCGACTGCTGCTGTTGTTACCCACCAGGCCATTCGCTTGAGGTGACTACGGATTTTGTAGCGGTAGCATTTGGCTCGCTGTCAGGACTACAGCTGTATCTTAGGTGTACGTGTCATTGTTGCAGAACGGCCGATTTAAAAAAAAAAATAATGACTATTTTATTACACCACTTGTAGTATACATAGAACAGTCTGCTGTAAAATTCACAGGCCGCGAGCCGAGTGCTCGTACTCCTATTTCGGGCAGTGACTTGTGACGTGTGTTGCCGTCTATTGTTTCCCGTACAACCGGCCGCTGTCAGCGTCGCAGCATTTGCTGACTGTAGAGAGTGCGAGCATACGAGGTACCTGGTAGGGTTAGGTTTTGCGTGAGACACAGGTGACGTGCAGTGCACGTAGACATCAGTATGGCGCTGCATACTGACTGTATATACGCTGCTGCTGTACATATACACTGCATTGTGGATGCATCCTACCTGGAATCTTTTAACGAGCTGGGCTCTTCTCCTCTCTCGGCGCTAAACGCGTTCGCGTGTACAGGGAAGGAGAGGCCGCAAACGTTCATGGAAAAGCCGGACGTCCTCTTCAATAAATTCTCCTGCCTAGAGATGGAGTGCACCAAGGGGGCACAGCTGTGGTTCGCGACGTGAGTTCCTGGTGGATATACGTGCACGGGGTTGCTTGTTGCGTTGTGACGCTGTACTTGGCACCTACCCGATAAATATGTCCTAAAAAAAAACGCGAGGCTTCATCGGCAGTTGCGTGCTCGTACGTACTACGTCGTATACTGGAGCATAAGCTTAATATCCGCGCACGTTCATCTCGGGTATACGCACCTATGAATAGCTCGCTTGTAGCACACGACGCACCAGGTATGTAGGAATATTTATTGTTACATCGGACGGGTTTTCAGCCGCGTATATACATGCCAGGTATAGCACGAGCAGGAGTGCTACGGATCGTATGGGCTTCAGCCACTTTTAGAGCGGCCTGCGAACGGTTTCGAAATACCATGTACACCGCGGATGCCCGCCTTTTCTTTGCACCGGAACCAGCTCCAGTTCGACGGATATCCGCGCCGCGCGTCACGAGCGCAATAAAAAGTGTACCGCACGGAACCATCGAACCGTACCGTGCGATTTCGAAATATAACCGGGAGCACAATGTGATGTCCTCTTACCCTGAAAAGCCTCGTACTTTTTTTCCCTTTCTTGATTCTTGGAGATGAAGAGGAGGAAGGTTGAAGACGCACAATACACGTTTTTTTTTTGGGGGGGGGAGTTTGGCCTCTCGCCTTAATATAAAATTTCGTCGCTCGCGTCAGACGGGGGAGGGGGGTGGGGTGTGTGTTCGATAGGAGCGATGTACTCGGTATCATGCATGGCCGTAGTCGTATAACCACACATAGACCCTCGCATCTCTACAATTGTCCGGGACGGAGCACGTCGGGTTTTCACCGACTAGGCAGACATTTGCTTGCACCAACCTCGAAGCGCCGTGAGGTGCCCGGCGAGTCGCATGAGGGGCGAGCTGCATCCTACTAAGAGCCGCTTATGAGGCGGACTTGCATATGGATGACAGCTTCGATGATTCAAATTTTAATTCCCGGTGTGGCCACTTCCAGAGACAGCAATGGGTTTACTATGTGACCGCGTCGTTTGTGCCTCACCGTATACACGCTACGTTAGACGATCATCCCCCTTGTGCAGAGTAAAGATTCTCCCCGCATAAAAATGATCTATAACTTGACCGCCAGTCATGGTAACCGCCAGAACAAAAAAAAAGCGGTACCCTGGCAGTCTAGCTCACGCAGTGAGAGGCGTGTTTTACAGCGCCGTCGCCAACCGACGCCAACCTAACCTATGTATACACCAGGTATATAATATGGGGGGGGGGGGGGGGGGGGGGGGGTATGTGACACCATCCACCCCCTCGGTGCACGGACAAGAAGTGCACGAAATTCCGCATAGAAGCAAGGTATCAATCAGGGCGGAAGGGTTCGCAGACACCCGAAACCTAGCGCACAACACGACGGCAGCAACGCACTCGCGAGTGTACTCCACTTATGCATACATTAAAACACGCTGTCATGGTTGTGTTCCGTACCTAACGGTGCCCTCATGTACGCGTTGCTCTTTACTTGCAGTCACCGGGATGTCGCCGCGGACCTTCCATCGGGCACCAACACACAGGACGCCCTGGAACGGATGGAAAAGGCGATGTATCTCAAGCCCGATCGGTACAAGAAGGAGGGAGAGGATACCTTGCTCGATGAAGAGTCGAAGGAACTTTTCGCGCCGAGGTCGGCGGCGCCTTCGCCGGGAGAGGCGCTCCCGACGCCAGCGGCCTTGTGGGCAATGGCCGCCGATCTTTCCACGGACGTGGGTGAGCCAGTTGCGGGTGAGCCGGGAGCGGGTGAGCCGGGAACAGGTAGTCCGGACGCGGGTGAGCCAGGGGTGGAAAAGCCGGACGACGTGGAGGTCCCAGACGACTACATCTACACGTGGATCCTTATCGCATGTGCGTGGCGCCGAGGGGCGGCAACACCCCGTCAGAGTGGAAGCATCTCATGTCGTCCAGCGGGCCCAAGAAACGCAAGAAGCCGGACGAAGACATTACTCTCGACGAGGGAAACCCTGGTTCCAGCCCCTCGGCGATGGGCCGGGTGAATGCTAATGGCGACCCCTCGAGTCGCCGCCAGCACGACGCGGCGGTAAAGAAGGAGAAAGAACGAGCCCAGAAACAAGAGTCTGACGAAGAGAATAAGGACGCCAGGAGGGAAGCGCTCAAGACTAGCGGGGAATCGGTCGAGACTAGGGAGGCAAGCCTGGCCGCCCTGGCGAAGGCGAGCGGCCATGTCGAGACCATCGCATTGAACCTTCAGCGGATGGTGGAGCAGGCGGACGCCAAGGCTGCGGTTGAAGCACGGGCCGCAAAGATCGCGGCACTGGAGAAGAAGCTGATGCTGGGCATCGGCAGCGCGCCCGACGTCAGGAACCAACTGGAGGCCCTGCTTGACATGGAGGGCTGACCGTTGCGAGACGACAACATACCGTACGTCGGGGCAGGGAACACTGGTCGCGTGTGCCCTTGTGTCGCATTGTGTTGGCTAACCCTAAGCGACAGGATGACGTCGTGTTGTTTGGAATTCCAGTCGGCGAGCAGGCGGTCGCAGGGAGGAGGTGAAATCATGTACTCATGTTATTCATGGCCGTAGTGGCATTGGGGGTGTACTCGATAGGAGAGATGTACTCGATCTCATGCATGGCCGTAGTCGTATGACCATAGACCCTCGCATCCCTACAATGCCGGGACGGAGCATGTCGGGTTTTCACCGACCAGGCAGACATTGCTTGCACCAAGCGCGTAGTGGCATTGGGGGGGGGGGGGGGACTTGATATCACGCATGGCCGTAGTCGCATGACCATAGAGGGGGGTACTCATTATCGGGGGGGGGGGGGGGGGGGGGGGGGGGGGGGGGGGGGGGGGGGGGGGGGGGTCCAAACAAAGGAACTGAGATAATACGCCCGGTGTCGCCTGTTTTTGCGTGGTTGCTTTTTTTGTTTTTTTCTACGCTTTTGTCGGCTGCTTCGTTTTGTTTTGTTTTTTTCTAGCCCGACTTGACGTAGTTTTTGGTTGGGTTTTAGTAGCTCTTTTTATGTAACCCTTTTTGATCTGCACCCTTCTTGTCTTCCGTCTGGGTACGTTTAGGGCCCGTTTTTAACGAGGACTTTTGGTCCTTTCGATTTGGTTCGATTTTTTTTTTCCGATTTAATTTGCATCTGATTGGCCAGAGAGTGAACGACCAGGCAGGATTCGAAGGGGCAAATTAGACAAAATCAATTTGAGTGAAAAGTCTTTTGAGACTTTTTTTTCGTGTGATTTTCTAATTTCAATTTCGAATTTGGGAGTTGATCAGCCTTGATGTAGCATTTTCATGGTGGGTCAACACCCCCGGTGGAGTCTGGGGTGATTCTTGGCCGCTTCGGTGACCACCGTCGAGGCGATAACACGCGAAACTCAACGACTGGCGACCGGAGCAATAGCCGCGCCCACGGCCACCGACCATATCACATCGTACCCCCGCGGTGGCGCCTCAAAAGAAATCATGGCGGTCGCAAGCCCATTTTTTCGGCCTGCTCGATCGGCCAACAAGCACGAAACCGAGCAAACGAGCAAAAAAACACAGGATACGCTCGAGACCTCGATATCTGCACCACCGTTGCTGCTCCGCACGTGGCGCTTGAGGGCCCCCTCCGCCCACCCAAGACACCCTGAGAGTGATAGCTTCCTATCCTGCGCCACCAAAAAGAAAAAAATGCTGGCGGCGGCGCGCACGCGACAACGCAAACCTTCGCTCTCGTCTACGCTCGTCGCTGTTTGTCGGCTGGGCGTTGTGTGACGCGCTGCGTTATTCCAGGTTGTTTCGATTTCCTTTTTGTGTGACAATGAATCCGCCGTTTCCCGATAGGATATAAACACGCTTTTTTTTTTCGAAATCAAATTAGACTTCATTGGAATTGGAATTTTAATTCCAAATAACGAAATTTAATGTTCCCCGTTAAGATGGGCTCTTATGTCAGCCACCAGCTGGAACTAGGACTGATCGTGCTCGGCCCGCGCCCTGAGCGTTTGTTTGTCATCATTAGTATTTTGTGTTGTATCTTCCCTTTCCTTGTTGCCTTTTTTTCTTAAGGTAGCCTCAGGCCTCCTTTTTTTTTGTTCTAATTGTTGTTTTTTTGTTGTAATTTTTTGGTTCGGGTGCACGCATGATACAATGGATGTGTTCTCGACTGATCGTACGGGGAAATAGGAACGTCGTCCCCTCGGGACTCGGCCTGCGCTCTGCCAACAAGTTTGTTTTTGTTCCATCTGTTTTTCTATGTCGTTTTTGTTTATAGATTTTTTTTTCCTTTCCTTGTTGCCTTCTTCGCGCTTCTTTTTGTTTGGTTCTTAGTTTGTTTTTGTTTGGGGAGGGGGGGGTGTACGCATGATGCCGTGCATGTGTTTCTCGTGGTATGTCGTAGCTCGTCAATGGGGTTTCGAAAGAATCTGGTATGAACCCAAACATATTTCTTGGAAGGCTGGGAGGCCTGACAAACTCGACGAAAACAAACACGAAGGCAGCATGATCAGCATCTTGGAACAATCCACTTGATGCGCACCAAGGGAGGACCAAATGGTCCTTCGCTGTCACGTATGCAAGGACACAAACCGTTTTTTTTCCCCCAGGAATACGGTTAGTCGTTTAAACAATGTAAATCTGGAAACACGAAATTGCAACTAGAACGATTGAAGGCGTGAACGCAGGGGGGGGGCCAAAAAAGACCGCCCTTCACACGTAATCCATCTGAACCACGGAATAATTGCCAAGATGAAGCTGCGTACTGGCGCAGCCTAGTGGAGAGCTATACGGCGAGAAGAAGCAGGCTCCTGGTATGCATTACACGCATACTCGCTGAGAGCACCAGTGTATTTACACAGTACATAGAAGCTCGTCATATTACCCCCCCCCCCACACCACCCAAACCAAAGGAAAATACAACACGAACAAACAGAGAAGTGTCGCACAGGGCAGGAGAGACGGGGGCGCTAACGCACGATTTATGAGCACTTGTCTCCCGCCACCAACTTAGACCCATGCTTTTAACCAGTTCTAATAAAATAGGTGTCCGACAACATCGGTCGAAGGCGGGCGCGCATCACCAGCCGGGGGCACGGGGGGGGGGGGTGGCTGGCTCGCGTCTTTGCCGCGCGGTAACGCCGGGATAGCTTCGCCACAACACCATATAGGACAAATATAGTGCTTGGTATTATGGCCGCTGAGTTCACAGTATGTTGTAGGTTTGACTGCGCTAGCCAAGACCCAGCTCTGACAAAAAAAAAATAGGACACCCCAAATCCAAACCGACCCGCTTTACAAAGATTGCGGCTGTGTCTCCCCTGCGTGTCGCAACATCAATAACGCCAGAAAGGACAGCGCGGTAATAGAAGGCACCTTACGAGTGGTCTGCCCGCTTGAACCACAACAGCTGCTTGTGGTCGTCGCAGTACTCGAAGTGAGTTACCAGCCTCGCACGCGCCGCTTCAAAAATCCGCGGGCAGGGGGTTCACACTTTTGCCCGCGATGATGCTGCCAGCCTCTGGATCGTCCTCCAACGCTCCGGCCGACCCCACCCAGTCCGATGCCGCCTCCATCTTGTCCAGACCGTTTATCTGGTGTAGCATGCTGTGGAGGATGCACGCCGTGAACCACGCGTTGTCGATTTTTTCCTCGTGAGCCGAAAAGGACGCCGTATTTGAAGAGCCTCCATCGTCCGTTCAACCTGCCGAAACAGCGCTCGATGTCTTTTGCGTACACTCTCCACCCGCCTGCTCCAGTTGTGCTCCGCGATGGTTTTGTGTGTTTTCACCGGCGGCATGAGAAAGCGGGGTCTGGTGTACAGCGAAGCAGAGCAGCGAGGGTGGGAACGATGGAAACGTGGGGTATGGGAGGGACGCGAAAATGAGCCCCGGGGCGGAAACCAGCCGAGGTGCATGGCGCGAACAAACGATAGTTGTGCATACATCGCACCCTCCAGAAAGCAATGAAAACACGCACGTGAGGTATGTGCATATATGCTACGAAAAAAAATGCAACAGCCGTAGTGACGCGGTGGAAGCAATTTGTCTTCACGTTATTTGGTGCGTTTTGACGGCAAACAACACCAAAATACAACGACGTCGGCGGATGCCATTCCTGGCGGACGTGGGAGGGGGGGGGGGGGGGGCAGGGGATACTCGCGTCATGCATGGCCGTTGTCATATAACCATAGACCCTCGCATCTTACAATGCCGGGACGGAGCACGTCGGGTGGGTAATACAAATAACGCAAGCCTTTCCACGGTGCGGAAAAGTACGCACGGCGCCGCACCGTGCGATCACGAAAAACTGGAAACCACACCGCATCGGAGTATGCTCAGAAAACTCGTACAACACCGCATCGTACTGCCGTACTGCACGATTTTCAAGGTACGAAAAACGTTCCGCACTGCACCGTATCGTGTGGTTCACAAACGGATAGAAACGTCAGCGAACCGTGTGAGTTGAATTAAAAAAAAAAAGAAAACTCGTCCCGCCGTGCGAAGTTAGAACGTCCAAAGCCTTGAAAAAAAAAAAAGAGCCGACGACGCGAAATAAAGCAGTTGCATCTTGCGAGTTTTTTTTGTCGGTGGCCTGCATGTACCCGACAGCTATTAAACCGAAGTCCCACTCCTATTCTACAGGCGTTACGGCGGTGAAACATCACGACGGCCACGGCTGTTGTAAAAAACAACACCACAGCCGAAAGCGCGGAGGCTCTGAAGGGTACGAATCGTCGGGACAGCGCGGTGCCGATGCAAGCTCTGTACACACTTCGTGTCGCAGGGAATATGTTGTATGTACACAGCGCACTGCCAAAACTCTTCCAAGGCTCCTCGTCTCGGATTTCGCCAGATAGGCTCGTCGCGCGCAATGACGGTCTTATCGTTCTCGGCTCCGGGGTACGACTTCGTAGCGGCGATTATGCGGCCGGAGTGGTCACAAGCAGCCTCGACTACGACTGACGTATACCCCTCTTTGCCTTGCTGGATGCTCCGTTCCGAGGACGGTGTCGCCTCCCACTTGAAGTGGGCGCAGTCCACGGAGCCTATGGCACCGGGATAACCACACCTGCGATATATTTCCTCGACTCTCTTGAGCCCCCTCACCCTCGGGAAGGGATACCCACGTATCCCCACAGAACACGCGAGAACTTCTCGGCGGAAGTGGTGGAAGGATATGCTTCCGCAGTCTGCCGGCTCGTCCGAGTAAAACCGTGGATGTCCTCGAAGCAGTTTCCTCCCCCCAAGACTTTCGGCACTGACAGCGCCTGCACCCGCATATCGGAGCAATGAGATAGAATTGGTGTGATGCGTGCACCAGCGACGCACCAATCGTCAAAAGCTAAATAACATGTGCATGCGTGTGTGTGCCAAATTGACTATTTTTGCACACCGGCTTTTTTTCTTCTTCTCTTCCGGCCGGGGCAATTTGCTCGTGCTCTCGGCCGCGGGGCGCGTCGTGCGCGCTCTGGGGGGTTAAAGGCACGAAAACTACTACCATGGTAGATGGTTACAACGGCGGCGGGCTGTTTCCGCCGAGCCAGAGCCTGCCAGGACAACCCAAACCCCACATTTGCGATTTGGATATTTTTGCTCTGCTGCTGTATCACGCTGTCCTTCGAGCTCCCGGGATTTTTGACGTTACGATTCTTGAGACAAATAGAACAGGATAATCTATACCCCCCCAAAAAAAACAAACAAACAAAAAAGTTTCGTTCGCGTTTTGTTCGCGTGGGAATGGCTCTGACACCACACCCCTATTGCCTGTTGTTCGCCGTGCTCCTTTTTTTCTGCGTATCGCCCGGCTCCTTTCTCTCTCTCTCTCTCTCTCTCTCTCCCTCCGGTGTCTCTCGGTGGCTTCACATGGCAGCATGGAAGCGCTCGGTGCTACCCAGACCGCTCTTGTCAAGGTACTTTTTTTTTTTCTGGCACAATGTAACCGTTTCAGAAATACGTCCTTAAGTCCCACTCTGGCCGTCAATATAAGGGAGTATTTATACATAAATATTAAGACCCAACAATCCTTACATTTCCGGCCAGAGTCATTTTTTTTTTTTTTAGAAGAAGCTGTGTGTGTGTGTGTGTGTGTTTTTTTTTTCTTCTCTTGGCTCCTCTTTTCTTTTCTGGAGGGGGGCATGCACGAAGGCAGCAAGCAATCTGACAGGGTTGTCATGCCACTGACCAGCAAGCAGCCAAGGAAGGCCTCCTCCTCGTGGTATGTTTTCTTAAAAACAAAAAAAATGCGCGACAGACACACTCACAGAAAACTTCGAGGGCTAGACACTGGCTGACTCGAGCCAGTAGCGATCATACTTTCGTCAATATCAGTCAGTATACTGGATGGCAGCAGTATACTGTCTCTCCTCTCTCCTCTCTCCCCAAAACGAATCTGGTGGACTTCCGTACTAAAATTTGGAGTGTTTGTCGGGCGTACGTATTGGCACTTAACACCGCTTTTGACGATGGTAGGCAGGAGACGACAAAGGGTGTGGCAAGTTTCGCGAATCGGTTTTCTAGCAGAGACGGCAACCCATGTTACTATCACCGCCTGGTGTACGATTTTTTCTCTTTTCTCTCTTCCATCCTGTTTTCCCCGCCTTGTCTCTTCTCTTTGTTTCCTTTCCCCTCCCCGCCGTCCTCTATGCCGGTATCTTACTCTCCTTCGTGTTGCTTCGTCCGTGCAGCAGCTATCTGTCCTTCTTGAGTACGCACGTTTTTGTTCTACCTCGGCAGCGTTTCTGATATCCTTGCGTCGTGTTGTATTCTGCTTCGTTTCATAATTGTTTCTTTTCTTTTCTTTTCGTTCCTGCTTTCTGGTCTTGCTTTGTGTTGTTTTGTTCTCGTACCCGGTACGCTGGCACTTCACTTGCTTGACCCATGAATTCGCGATTATTTTTTCTGTTTTGGCTTCTCTCTGTCTCACAGTGTGTTACCAAATAATTTGCATCTACATATCAGGACGGGCACTGGGCGTGCTGATGGAGCTGGTTAGAATATAGCGACGCAACGTGAAGACAGCACGAGAAGACTGCACGCGTACGACGTAAACTACTGGCGAATATACCGACCAGGTCAACCAGTAGATTTGTACTGACGATGGCTCACTACTGCCGGTATATCGTTGCCGCCAGTACGCACTGTGTTCGATGCCAGCCCCAAATATTTCACAAGGTCGGAGAGATCCTGCACAAAGTCTCACGAGCGGCAGCCAGATGGTCTGTTTGCCATGGTTGATCGGGAACCTATCAGACCGAAATACGAAGACGAAGCAGTCCTTCTCTTTCCACTCGGGGTGATACTGCTGTACGTGGCATGTCCAGGGGGGGGGGGTTGGTTCGCCACCCTCCCCTCCCCTCCCCTCCCCTCCTCCGTCGAGTACGGGATTGTGACGTTGTACATTGTTATCCGTGTGTACGCATCGATCGATCGTCAGCTGGAGGCGTTTCTGAGTACTACAGCAATACTTTCGATTTTTTGTGTTTTTGCGCACCAAGATATCAATACCCCCCCCAAGATATCAATACCCCCCCCCCCCTTCTCTCCCACAAACCCCCCCCCACCCCCCCCACACCCCCCCCCCCCCCCCCCCCCCCCCCCCCCCCCCCTCGCCGCCTTGTATGCGCGCTTTTCTTTCAGCGCGAGGCCGCGGAGGGCGAGAGCAAGAACGTTTCCGAGGCCAAGAAGCGCGTGGCGGAAAACGAGAGCTCCGCGAACATGGCGGAGGCTAGCTACCGCGCAGAGGCCCACGTCAGCGTGAGTGTGCGATGCATACCGTGGTTTTGCGTTACGTGGACAGTTTGCACGGCGATTCGAGTATCACCGGTTTACCCGCCCCCCCCCCCCCCCCCCCCCCCCCCCCCCCCCCCCCCCCCCCCCCCCCCCCCCCCCCCCCCCCCCCGCCCCCGCCCCCCCGATCTCGTCCCCACTGCAACATCTGCCTGGTCGGTGGAAATCCAACATGCTTCGTCTCGGTATTGTACGGATGCGACGGTATATGGTCCTATTCTTCAGCCATGCATGCATATGGAGTAGCTGCTTTGCCGGCTTCATGCCCAAAGCCCTACGCAGGTACAGTAGGTGGCCGGGACCCCCCCCCCCCCACCCCCGCCCTGCGCAATGTGGACGTCGAACGTCCTTTTGTGGGAACATTGGACAATGCAACACAACCACCAGGGCGTTAGGCGCAATGCCCTAAGCCCTACGCAGGTAGAGTAGGTGGCGGCCGGACCCGGGACCCCCCCCCCCCCCCCCCCCCCCCCCCCCCCCCCCCCCCCCCCCCCCCCCCCCCCCCCCCCCCCCCCCTGCACAACGTGGATGTCAGACGTCCTTTTTGTGGGAACATTAGACGATGCAACACAAGCCATCGGGGCGTTGGGCGCACCGCGTCCTCGTGGGAGCATTGGTTGATGCACCGTGGCTACTGGTGGCGTGAGGCGTACCGAATTGAGACATTGTCGTCAGATGCCTCAAGGGAGGTGGGCTACGTCGGTTCGATGTCTCCACAGGGCCTCTTTTCACGCCCGAATCGCACAAGGAGGGATGTGTGTAGGTCCTGCTGTACTACTTTCTTCCTTGGCCCACTCTCCGCACTCATCAGTGGCATCAGCTGTCCGCGTAACGTCAACTAACCGATTTTTTTTTTTTTTTTTTTTTTTTTTTTTTTTTTTCCCGGATCTATCGCCAGGAGGTTCCATTCAACCATTTTTTTTGTTCCATGTTTTCTTCGCCCGTTCCGTTCCGTCCCGTCCCGTCCGTCCGACCATGCGCTTACTTATTTACTTTTTTTTTTTTTTTTTTTTTTTGAACTTTGCTTGCCATCCTAAACTAAGTGGATGGATGGATTGATGGATGTATGGATGGATAGATGTATGTATGTATGGATGGATGGATGGATATGCTGCGTGAAATATCTCTTGTTCTTTTCTCTCCCCCCCCCCCCCTGTCCCCCTGTTTGGCCAGTCTATGGTCATATGACTACGGCCATGCATGGCATGAGTACGCCCCCCCCCCCCCCCCCCCTCCCCTCCCCTCTCCCCAACTCGACGTGCTCCGTCTTGACATTGGAGGAATGCGAGGGTCTATGGTCATACGACTGACTACGACAATGATCATGAGTACCCCCTCCGCCCCCTCTTGTCGGCTCAGGTTGCTCTGGAGGATGAGAAGAGGGCCGGGGCCGACCGAGATCTGGCCATAAAGCGGGCGGCCTACAAGGCGGAGGTTAATCACGCGGAAGCCACCGCGGAGGTGGCTTTCGAGATCGAGAAGGCCAGGCAGGGGCAGACGGTGAGCGAGTCAAAAGTCGAGTCTTCCTCAGAAGGGGATGAGAGATCAACCGTTTGTGTTTTTTTTGTTGCTGCATCTTTGCAAAACTTGCTTGCGTAGCGATCCCATTTCACGAGAGGAATGTACGCATGTGCTTCGGAAACGTTTCGCCCGATGATATCACGCAGCTTTGGGCGTTTTTGTTTTTGTTTTTGTTTTTTCTTACTGCTGCTGCATCGTCCTGTTTGGTCTTTATTTCTAATCGTGTGTTTGCCTCAGGGAAGCCACCGGTATACCGAAAAGACACAGCGCGCAATTTTTTCGAGAGCTTTCGTAGCTGAGGCTTCTTTTTTATACTATTACCATATTGAAAAAAAAGGCCTGATTGTGTACGATCGACTTTTTTTTCGGGACAAACTGCTTGAATTCTTCGTCGGGGTGAGTTTTGGCCCTTTTTTTTTATTCGCATGGTGCCGCAGGGAGTGCTACCTTCCCTTTTTTTTTTTTTTTTTTTTTTTTTTCGGAGGCTCCTTACCCACCATAAAATTGAGCCGAGAGAGAGAGAGAAAAAAAGAAGGAGCTGAAAGTGCAGCCCGACGAACATCATAACTTGCTGTAAACGCAGGCACATGACGAGCAATACGTGTAATAAAATTCGTCACGGGTGTGTATATTGCGACAATTTTGGGTTAAGAAACCCCGGTCAGTGAAAAAAAAAAACAAAATTGGCTAAAAAGTTCTATAATACCTCTGTGGTACCAGGTAGAGCTTATTACGGGGGGGGACCATAGTAAATAGGACCTATGGTATACATAAAAAAACAACATATTTTACGTTTTTTACTAATGGTATTTGGTCCTGTTTATTGTGGAACTCCCGAGGGGAAGCTGGGCGAGGAAAAAATGACGGTTACAGCGACGGTTACACATCGTGTTTAATAGTGCTGTGGGTGTCCGAGGTGCAGCGCGGGGAGGAGTGAGTAGTCTTGCGTACGTACGTCCGGCAAGGGCGCACCCGTGATTCTTTCCTCCCTTGCTGCTATTAATAGGTGCTGGCGCTGCTCGCAGACGGCTCTGATGGTATCAGGGTGACCGACGGTTTCTGGTCGCTTCGCATGGCCTAAATACGGGGGGCCATAGTAAATAGGACCTACGGTACACTCTAAAACCTATATATAAACCTATTTTTACCAACAATATTTGGTCCTATAAACTATGGTCCACCGTAAAACCATGACCGTAGTAAATAGGACCAAGCACTGTTGGTAAAAATAGGTAAATATATAGATCAACTATTACGGGGGACCATAGTTAACAGGACCTGCGGTACGCAAAAAAAACCTATATATTTACCTATTTTTACTAACAATATTTGGTCCTATTTACTATGCCCCCCCCCGTAATAAGAGTTGATGCTGGAGTTCGAACCCGACGTACACGTGGGTGGAACTTTTGAAGGAACCTCCCGCCCCCCCCCCCCCCCCCCCCCCCCCCCCCCCCCCCCCCCCCCCGCCACCCTCGGAAATCGACTGCTGAGAGCGCCTATCTACTGTAGTATCGTGGGTATGTATGTATGTATCATAGGCGCAATCAATTCGGTGCGCGAGTGGACGAGGGAAGAAAGGGCCGGAGTCTTCTCTCGAGATGAAAATGCAAGGCAAGAACCGTCGTGGGGGAGGAGGGAGGAGAGAGCGCCTATCATGGTCTGTGACCCCCGGATCTGAGTTTCGGCTATTACGAGGGGCCATGATAAATATGACTAGATATTTGTTAGTAAAAATCGCGGAATGCAAGGCGCTTCGCTCCGCGGGCGGCCTACGCCGCCGCCCGCTACGCTCGCTCAGGAAGGAAAAGTAACATTGAATTATGCGAAGCGGACAGAGGTCCATGATTGAAGATAGTTTTTTTTCGTGATCGATTGTAGTTGCAAACTGGCTACTTGATAATGCCAAGAGTCCCGCCGCCATGCTTCATTCAGGAGAAAACAGCTGGGACGCCACATAGGCTTCGCGTCGCGGGCTGTTTTCCGCTGCGCTCGCCCACATGTCGTACGCACGTACATACCCCAGGCAGAGTGCTTATTTTATTCTTTCGATATGCTCTATGCTATGTCTGTACTCGTATGTACGAACGATGAAGCACAACACGGCACAGCAGCACCGCAAAAACGATGAAAATGAAACCGAAAATTTCGGAAAGAAAAAAAATGCCCGTCCCCTCTCGTGATTGGAATACCTTACACCGGTCAAAAAGCAAAAAGCAAAAAAAAAAAAATCAAACAGCAGAGCTTCTCTCGCAGCCTCGTACGCCGCCCGCCCCCCTCTCGCGACGACCTCGCCACCGATTCGGTCCGGGCCAAGCTTCCCTCACTCTCTGCCACAGCGAGCCCGTCGCCCGCCTCGCGTAAAGCCCGGTGCTCACCGTGGCCGTCGTTCGCCAGCTCGACAATGTTGGTGCTCAGACTGCGTACCTCTCTCTCTTTGAGGTCCAAGCCCGGTCGCAAAAATAAGCACCGCTTTAGTACTATCTTTCAATTCCGAACGACCCTTGTAAACTCGTAGATACTCTATCGGAAAGCGCAAATAGAGGCCAGACAGAGCCCATTCATGCTTCCCATAGGTCTTGATTTACTACGGTCCCCCGTAAAATGGGACGAAGATAAATAAATGAGACGGAAAAATGTAAATACCGGGTACAAATACAACTATTACGGGGGGGGGGGGGGGGGGGCATAATTAATGGGGACCAAATATGGTCAGTAAAAATAGGTAAATGAATAGGTTTTTGTGTGGACGGTAGGTCCTATTAACTATGGCCCCCCGTAACAAGGTCACGTCGGAGCTGGCCGCTACGATTGGCCTGCTTTTTTAGCACGAACAACTTTTATTAAGCTGACACGACAGCAGGCGACGCACGCAACGCGCAACGCAACGAAGCAGCCCGACCAGGCTTTGCTATGCTGACAGCGCACGACAGAAAACGTACGAGCATCGTCACCGTTCCTTGCTAGGATTCCCAAAACAAATGGTTCGAAAACATGAAAATGAAAATGAAAACGTGCAATACGATACGTAAGTCGGTGTCGTTTTTTTGAAAAAAATTGAAAAAAAAAAAAAAAAAAGAATATATTAATGTTTTTTTTTTATGACGTCGTAGGTGGTGAGGGAGAGAACGAAGCAAAAGGCCGAGGAGGCGATCATTCTGCTGGAGGTGCAGGGCACGGAGGCGTTACGACAGCAGAAGCAAAAAGAGGGTGGCTCTCTCGCCATGCTCATCGAGGAGAAGAATAAGGCTGAGGCTGTCCGAGTCAACGCCGAGGTGAGGAAATAAAAAAAAAAGCTTGAATCGCGCGGGACCGAGGAAACTCTCTCTCTCTTTTTTTTTTTTTTTTTTTTTTTTTTTTTTGTTTTCTCGAGTTTAGATGTTCGTAAAATATTTGAGTTGCCTCGATTGAGCAGTTTTCGCAGGTGTCCAGCAACCTCGATTGGGCGTAGGGTATATATCGTGTATTCCGTCATGGGATTCTGCTTAGCGCATCGCTCTCGCAGCTCGGCACGATTTTCTATTTTTGGATTTCTTAGCGTCCCCGCAAGAAACGGGTTGAGCCTTTACTCGTCGGCCCACTCACGGTATGAGCTGGAATGGCATTGGTTGCGTGTATGGATTGTGTGCGCTGAATGCGTTGTATGCGCTGCATGCGTGTGAGTGTCTTGCAGGCGGTGCCATGCGCTGCGTGCACCGATGACCAGGCCAAAGCGCACGAGAGATCAGCCAGTTCGATGTCGCGGATGCAAGCTTCCATGGTTACGATTTCTTTTCGTCCATATCGCGTAGCCGCCGCTTGAGCACGATTTCCTTATTGTCCATATTTTTATTACCCCCCCCCCCCTACCCCCCACCCCCCCCCCCCCCCCCCCCCCAAAACAAAAAAAAGAAGACAGAAGGCAGAAAAATGAGCGTAACGCTCTCTCTCAAAATTGTCTACCAGGTAGGTAGGTAGGTTGGTTGGTTGTTTCTTACTCGTTTCGGGCATGTTTTTTTTTGTATGCGCTGCATGCGCGTTGTATGCGCTGGCGAGCAGGCCAAGGCGCACCAGATCAGCCAATACGGTATCGCGGATGCAGCTGCCATCGTGGCCAAGGGTCAGGCCGAGGCCAAAGTGCGGAGCGCGGAGGCCGACGTCATCCTCGCCAAGGGTGAGGCTGGAGCGAAGGTTCTGATGGCGGAGGCGGAGGCCGTCCTGGCGAAGGGAGAGGCGGAGGCTAAGGTGCGGGGGACCAATGCACGGCTTTTCTGTTCGAAGAACGCAGGGGACCAATCTCGAACAAAGTTTGTTTTGTTGCCGTCGTGGCCCCGACGCGGAGAAGACTGCCTTGTGTAACCCGAGCTGTTGCGAGAGTCACGAATGGCGCGGAGTACGCTGTTTCGAATATAGGCAGTCCATATCTGTCCATCGGTTGGGGCTGTTTCCGAAGAGCTATTAATTGCAAGCAACACCGACCCTGAATTCCTGAAAAAAAAAAGAGATATTTTTTTGGGTGATCTATTTTTTGTGGGCCCGGCTCGGACCCGATGGATAAAATACGACGCTTGAATCTTTGCGAGATCCGGTAGAGGTGGTTGGTCCTGTTGAGGAACATGCTGCTCTGTGTCTCTTCATGTACTTTATGCTACTTTTACGGAGGACCATAGTAAATAGGACCTATGGTGCACACATATTCCTATATATTTCCCTATTTTTGCCAACAATATTTGGTCCCGTTTACTACAGTATGGGCCCCCCGTAATATTACTGTTTCGCAAGAGACTCGATGTGGTACCTGGAACATTTCAAGGGCGCTTGCCTCCATTTTTTTTTTTTTTTCGTGTCGCAAGGGTTATATAGCCTAGCCTGGGGCTCGGCCGGCGTTTTGCGTACGTAGGGTCCATGCCGTAGACAGTTTTTTTTTTTTTCACCTGAAACATTGTAAAACGAGGGATAAATAAATTCGAAAAAAAAAAAAAAAAAACGGGATCTTGTTCAGAGGCGTGTACTCGACGCCTTTTGTGCGCGTAGGACGGACGATTTGATGCTTCCTATTGATTGTTGCGCGGCATTGCCGTATAGTAACCTACTTGAAAGGTCATCCATCCATTTTACTGCGTGGCCACTACGAATATCGGCCCAACTTCAAAACTGTTTTTTTTTTTTTTTTTTTCGGAGGTATCCGGTATTTTTTCGTCCGAGAGCTATTAATAATACGATACAGGGTGTACTCTTGCCCTAAATCGTACAAGTAGAAAAACAGCCAAAATTCGGTTTCTTCAAAATTCATACTGATACCTCTGATGCAGCTGTCAGTCGGTATGACTTCCTGCACCAAGTATTACGGAGGGCCATGGTAAAGTAACACCTGCGGTACACACAAAAGCCTATATATTTTCCTATTTTTACTGACAAAATTTGGTCCCATTTACTATGGTCCTCCGTAATAGCTATGGTATCTGGTAGGTATTAATGGGAACGATGATACGTCGTTGTCCGGTGGGGGCGACTATCCGACTTATTGATTGGGTTTCCATACGTGTAGGAGGGAACGTTGGATGCGGGATACGTTTTGTTTTGGCGGGACCCCCTTGGCCCTCAGGGGGGGGGGGCTGATTTGGCACGCTTCGCTCTCGCCAGAATTAAGTCGGCAAGGCCGGCTGGCCATCGGTTGGTTTCTCGAGCCGGCTTAGCCAACTGAATTTAGTTAGTTGGCTATAATAACAGCGCTCACTCTACGGACTAGTTATTGGTTGTGAACCCTTGCGGATTTACGACTCTAGAAACCCCTTCCCCTCTGGTGTGTATTTTTAATCTGACCTGTTTAGGGGTATGGTGTCCTTTTGTCTCTTTTTTTCTTGTTTTTTTTTTTTTTTTTTTTTTTCCGTGTAGCTCTCGCGTCTGTGGAGGCCTTCTTCTGATCTGCACGTCATGTTTGCCTTTTTCCTGACGACCCCCCCCCCCCCCCCCCACCCCCCCCCTCTTGTTGTGTTTTTTTCCCTCGAGGTTAGGTTCTCGCTATGCGCGGTGACTCCTTCCAGCACTTCGGTAACGCTGCCGTGGTGCAGAGCATCGTGGACAGGCTGCCCGACATCGCCAGAGAAATCGCCGCCCCGCTCGCAAAGACCGAAAAGGTAAGCTGGTGTATAAAGCCTTCGTTGGATGCCTTGTGCGTGCATCGTACCCCCTACATGTATTGCACGCAACTGCCGGGCACGGCCAATCACACGGTACCTCCGCGTGCTTTTTAGCTGTAGACGGCGCGTGCCATCTATAACCCTGCTACGTATTGTGAGTGGTCTGTCTGGTTGCGTGGCCACAGTGAAGATCTCGGACCCGTTCCTGTATATTAGAGGACACATCAGTCAAGGATAGCACACCGCAGCATCCCTTTTTTCGTGGCCCCCCCCCCCCCCGGGTACCCTTCGGGTTAACGTCACGTTTGTCTTGGCTTTCACCCCCCCCCAGCATAAAAAGACCACATTCTCCCCCCCCCCCCCCCCCCCCCCCCCCCCCCCCCCCCCGTATATTCCTACGGGGGACCATAGTATGTAGGACCTATGGTACGCACAAAAACCTATATATTTACATACCAGGTATATGTACTAACAGTATTTAGTCCTATTTACTATGGTCCCCCGTAATAATACCACATTACCACGCATCCACCCGTATCCACCCGCATCCACCCGCATAAAAATACCGCATTATCCCGCATTATCCCGCACCCCCCCCCCCCCCCCCCCCCCCCCCCCCCTCCGCAGATGGTGTTCATCTCCGGAGAGGGTGGAGGTGCCGGCAGCCGTTTGACGCAAGACGTGGGCAACATCCTGTCCCAACTACCGGAAACCGTCGAGGCCCTGACCGGAGGTATGGTAGTGATGGCAGTGGACGGTAGTTTTGGGTATCGATCGAATAATCGAGTTCGGATATCGAGCGAGAGTCGGATTCGACATCTACTGTATCGCTGAACAAAAACGACCGTCATACGTACGAGCAATCGATACGATTTCAGTGTTTGTTGCATGGAAGCTTTCGTACCATATAACCCCCCCCCCTCCCCCTCCCCACCCCCCCCCCCCCCCCCCCCCCCCCCCCCCCCCCCCCCCCCCCCCCCCCCCCTCCCTCCCTCCCTCCCTCCCTCCCTCCCCCCTCCCTCCCTCCCTCCCTCCCCTTTTCTGAGCCGCTCCACTACCATGGCCCCTGTGCTCTTTCCGACCCCCCTGCACAATGTCTGACCCCCCGTGTGCCCTATCTGCCCCCCCCCCCCCCTATTATATAACTGGTATACGTAGGCCGGGTTGGCGTCGGTTGGCGACGACGCTGTAAGACACGCCTCGCACTGCGTGAGCTAGACAGCCAGGGAACCGTTTTGTTTCGTTTTGTTTTTTGTTTTTATTTTTATTTGTTTTGGCGGTTACCACGGCTGGCGGTCAAGTTAGATCATTTTTGTGCGGGGAGTAACCTTCCCTCCGCCCAAGGGGGATGATCGTATCACGTACTGTAGTGAGTATATGGTGAGGCACCCACGAGGCAGTTACATGGTGAACCCATTGCTGTCTCTGGAAGTGGCCATACACCAGAAAATAAATCGATTCATTGATGCTGTCATCCATATGAAAGAAAATACGCCTCACAAGCGGTTCTTAGTAGGATGCAGCTCACCCTTCATGCGACTCGCCCAACACCCCACGGCGCTTCGCGCTTGGTGCAAGCAATGTCTGCCTGGTCGGTGAAAACCCGACATGCTCCGTCCCGGCATTGTAGGGATGCGGGGGTCTATGGCCATATGATTACGGCCACGCACGATAATGAGTACATCACCCCCCCCCTTCTAATCACCCCCCCCTTCCCCCCCCCCCCCCCCCCCCCCCCCCCCCCCCCCCCCCCCCCCCCCCCCCCCCCCCCCCCCCCCCCCCCCCCCCCCCCCCCCCCCCCCCCCCCTTCTCCGTGTCGATGACGCAGTGGACATTACCAAGGGGTTGGACCGCTACATGGGGGAAGGAGGAAGCAAGGAGATGGACCCGAAGGCCGCGGCGGCATTGGCCGCCTTAGCAAGGGGATCCCGCCGCCCTTCCACGGGGTCGAAGTAAAAGCCATGCAAAGGGCCGATGCTGATGTTGAGAGTCATGCCCGGTCGGGTCGGGTCGGCCAGGAACGTTTCGGGCGAGGGGGTGCTGCCACGGCCGCAGCCCGCGTCCATTTTTCGACAAGGCGGTCGCTCGTGATCGTGGAGTGAATTATAGATGTGGTGTGTATTCCTCGCGTCGAGGCCTTCGTGATACACTGGCGGGTTTGCGCAGCCCTACGTGCAGTTTTTTTTTAAGGCCTGTGCGAGGGGCTAAGCGCGCGGTCTATACAGGCGAAACAATCCACGGACAAGGAGGGCGACTAGAAACCGACCTTGTCGAGCAGCCGCTCAGACCCAAGGTGTGACGGTAAAATTGTGTATCGATTCGGGGTAAATTCACTAATTTCGGTGAGTACATCAATTCAATGAAGATACTGAACCGATTCGGTAAGTACACCGGACCGATTCGGTAAATTTACCGGACCGATTAGGTAAATGTACCGGTTCGGGTGACACCGATCAAGTTTAGCGGTGCTCTGTGCTGCTGTTGACCAAGAGTGTGCCGAAGGAGGTGGTGTCGCTTCTGGTGGTGAGGTCAACGAAGGTTCATGTGCGAGTCACAGCCGGGGGTCATTTTTATGCTCCTCGTTCAGGCTACTGCCGTGGTGACCAGCCTTACTAGCAGGGGATTTGCACAGTCTTGGGGCGCGTTTTGGAGGCTTTTGCACGTATATAAGCATCGGACAAGCTGCAGTACGTAGGCAACTATGAACCTGATGGTGGTGATTTTTTGCTATCCCTCTCGTGATGAAAAGGTTTTTTGTTTTGTTTTGTACAGCCTTGCGGGTAATATGACAGGGTGTTCGGAGTTTGTACGTACGCAAGTGACGGAGCTAAGATTTTTTTTTCTAGGCGAAGAAATTCTGTTTTCAAGAAGCGCCGCTTGGTAGGCGCCACGAATGCTGATTGATGTCGACGGGAGCGTTATTTTGGTCCCGATTGTACGAAGGCGGGTTTTCGCTCTTCCTCTCGGCGATGAATCAAATCTCACCTGGCCAGCCCGTCGTAGGAGGGATATTTTTTTTTAGTCCATCCTTCAATCGTTCAGGGCCTTCGTACTAAAAGGGAGATTTTTTTGCGCAACCATACGTAGCGTTTTGGAGGCTGTAACGTGGTGGAAGCCTCCATATATATACATAAATAATTCATTATTTCGTATTTTACCCGCATCTATCGTGCAGATTCCATTCCGGCTTGAATCGAGTATAGTCTAGCACAGCAGGATAGAGTTCCCGCCTGTTTTTTTTTCCCCCCCCGTCTGCGGTAGGCGAGCGCATGATGCTGATGTTGTTCGTTCAAGATTTCGCGAGCCCTCGAGAAAATAATGGCGCAGTTGGACAGCCGTAGCGCTTTTCGAGGCCTCTATACGTGTACCAACCTTAGAGCCATCTACAGTAATAGTAGTAGTAGCAGTCGCAGTAGCAGGCGAAGACAATACGATGTCGATACTCATCGTTCAAGGGTTGGCGAGACTTCGCGGTATGATACAGGGGGGATTTGCACAGCCGTACGAGGCGTTTCCGAGGAATCGTGTGCGTACGGAGTTTAGAATCGTCTACAGTCGGCGGAGATAACCCCGGAGAGATTCTGCTCGGGGAAGCGCCGCGGGCAGGATGGGACATTTTGCGAATGTGAAATCGAGTTTGAAGTCACACCATGGGTGCAAGTCCTCTGTACCAGCCATGTTGGTGTTACTTTCTACGTACAAGTCATCCCATGCTCGGTGTCCCTTTAGAAGTGTTCGCTCAGAGGCGACTTCTATTAATAGTAGATACCTGGTTAGCAAATAAGGCAGGACGGCCAAATAATTTGCAACAGGCCGCGTTGATTCGAAGCGACACAACTAAAAAAAAAAAAAAAAACACCCCTCATAATCCCCGCCCTACTGAAAAAAAAACACCACCATATGCACAGCAACCCGACGACCGCGGCAAGCTCGAGACGGGTTGCCACGAAGCTAGTCCTCTCGCGTTGGCCCAATCTCTCCCGCTTCTGTAGGCATCGAGGTTGTGAGTATCGGCCATGTACATAGACAGCTCTCGCAATCAGAAATGGAACCCAACGAGAATGTTAAGAGACCAACAGTACACAACAGTCGGGCATACCTGTTACTACGAATGGATGACTGAGCCTGCACGCACTCCGGAATGGAGAGGCTTTGTTGCCTACCAGGTATAGGAAACAACAAGCTCTCGGTCGCTTAAGCCCCCTCGGCCCTGCTTCATTGCTAGTATAGAGGTAAAACGAGGCAAGGCGGCGCCATACTGGTAGCGGGCCGCGTGCGTTCGAAGAAAAACTACGAAGAAGCCCACAAAATCCCGCCGTCCTAAAAACACGCCATCGTGTCCCACAGCATCCCGGCAATCGCGGCCAACTCGAGACAGACGGCCTTGCGACCAAACAAGTCTAACGCGTTAACCCAGGCTCGCCCGCTTCTGTATACCCGTGAACAGCGCCGAGTTCGCGTACGGGTGCGATCGGCTTTCAGTGCTCGATTTTTCCAGAACGGGAAGGATAAGGTTGCCAATACCGAACAAGGCGTTTTCGGAAAGATCTGGTCGAGGGCCTTCCGAAAATACAGTGCGATAGCTTACTGCGGGGGACCATAGTAAATAGGACCTACGGTACACACGAAAACCTATATATTTACCTATTTTTACTATCAATATTTGGTCCTATTTACGATGGTTCCCCGTAATAGCACCCTTACCGTTGTCGAGAAAACGAAAGGCGCTGAAAAAAACACGATCGCACCCTTGTGCGAAGTCAACGCTCATTGCGATATCCCGGGATCGTGAAAATCGGCCCCGGCACACCTCTCACAATCGATGCTTAACCTAAAAACACGAAGGCTTCAGACAACCAGCACACCGCAGACGGAGAGACAGGCACACAGGCTGATTCTATGTTGATAGAAGCCTGTACGCACACCGGTATGAAGAGGCCTATAGGCGCAAAATGGTCTCGGCCGCTTCGCCCCCTCCACCTTGCCTCATGATTGGCGCTGCAGCTGCACATAAGGATGTACAGCAAATTAAAACGCACGCCATTCCCGACATCGAACGCAGCACGCACTAATGAACGAGTCGCAACGGGCACCAGACGTGTGATGCGGTGGATGAAAAAGCTTGCGCTCGGTGCATACAATCCCCCCCACTCTAATCCCTGCTCTATGATCTCCCTCCTTCCCCCCCTCCCCCCCTTCCCCCCCCCCCCCCCCCCACCCCTAACAATGCAATTCCGTGTTTCATCCATTGTTAGCGGCTGGATGGCAGCTTCGACGTCGTCGGGATCATGTGGGTTCTAGTTACCCGTCACTAATACCCCCTGATCAACCATCTCGGTACCTGAACGGGCTGAGGTCTCCTACTGTACGCTCACACCGGCCATTCTTGCGATCGATCGACGGCGCTACTACTGTGCTACCGTAAGGTTTTCTCTACTTAGAGCAGATGGGGACATCGCTGCAACGCTACAAGAATATCACACGCACAATAGGGTGCGGTCGTTCGGGTCAGGACCGCTACATGCCGTGCGAACTATGTTGCTGCTGTGTATGATCACCCCTTCAAACCTAATCGAGCTCGAGCATACTACGCTTGTCGGCTCTTCGACCTCAACCCACCCCCCCCCCCCGCGGAAGGCAAGCCTCCCGTGTCAATCGAAAGGAAACGCACATGAGTCTAACGCTGACCCCAACCGCTAGCTTGGGTCGATCATCACGCAACAAGCGTACGTTCTACCTAGTCCTGACCCACCAAGGTGCAGAAAATTTAGTATGCACACCGAGATACCTACGGTCAAGCCTTTCATGGATCACACACAGGGGCCGTCTATCGCCTCGTTAAATATCTCCCCCCAGCGTTTCCAGCTCCTGTGCAGACCTTCAAAACGTGCTCTTCTCCTGTTTTTCTGACCTCTTTCATCGCCTGCGTTGTTTGTGCCGAACACGCCCGCCTTAACATCCTCGTCTTGACCTCTTTCCGAGCGGGTTCCGTCTACCCCACCCCGATTTTAATCACCGTCAACGCCGCCACCACCGCCCCAGCCCAAGCCAGCGCCACTGGCCACCCTCACGCTCACCATGACCGAATACAGCTCGTCTCCCACGATCATCGTGGCATCCCGATACTTCTCGCCGCCGCCGCTGGTGCTGCTGCCTGGCACACCCACGACATTCGAAGCCATCTTGTCGCCCTTGCTAAAGAAACTCCAGCCGTTTCTCCATCTACCGCTGCTGTTGCTGTTGCTGTTGCTGTTGCTGGTGCTGGTGCTGCTACCGGCTGGTGGCCTTGCCGCGTTCGACGACGGCAGCTGGTCTGCCGTGTTGTTGATGGACTTCCGAGCATTCTTGCGCGTTTCACTTGAGCCATCGTGACCCTGTATTGCCTCGGATTTCTTGTTGGCGTCCGCGTGTTCGGAAATGTTGCGGTGGTGGGTAGCAGCAGCAGTCGGGGCATCTGTGACGACGGAGCTGGGCGCTCGATCACGACGGTAGGGTGGACATATGTGTCAAGCCGGGTAGAGGAGTTGTCGTGTGGGGGGCAGGGTGGATGTGGGGAGCAAGTTGGGGCGCGCGCTGGACGCTGGGTGGTGCGTTGATTCGTGCCTTGGAGTTTGTAGCAGGAGAGGCATGTGTTCGTTTGCGTCGTTCCAGCAGCGACGGTTACAAGTTGTAGAGGGTTGCGTATATCTTCGCAGGCGTGATTATTAATTATGCCGTGTGTTCACGAGGAGAGTTTGAGCACTCCGTTGTCTGCTCCGTTCTCTGCTCCGAGCTACGAGCTAGGCTCCGCTCTCTCTCCCCTCATCTGTCCTCTAATACAACGACTATAAAGCGACTCATCAGACCACGTGGTGGTCAGGGCATCCAGGCTTGGACTCTACGAACACACTAGTGTCTTGAACGTTTGAGGTCTGGTACCAGAAGCCAACGATGCCCTCGAAGGGATCGGCTCAAGAAGAGCGCGACTCTCCAATTGACGTTGAAACGCTGCGACGCGAGATCAAGCTGGCGATGGAGAAAAGAGAGGCGTCGATGCTGAACGCCATGAGGGAAATGATGACCGAGTTCATGAGGAACAACAGTCGATCGGAGCCAGGCAGCGCTGAAGGCAGCGTTGTTGTAGGAGAAAGTCCAGCAGAGGTAGGAACCACTGCTGTAGGGGAAAGCCCAAGAGGGGCAGTACCCACTGCTGAAGTACGAGAGACTACTGCTGCTGTTGAAGCAGGCATTGGTCAATCGGAGTCCGGCAGCGCTGAGGGTAGCGCTGCTGTAGGGGAGAGTCCACAAGGGGCAGTACCCACTGCTGTAAGAGAGAGTGCAGCAGAACAAGAGGAAAATTTGCGTGAGGGCGCCTCGCCATATTTGGGAGCAACTGGACGCGGAGGAACTGCGTTGCCTGTCGAGGTTGGCCCACCGAGGGGTCATCCAGACCAGCGTGGGAGGACAGGAGGATGGGGTGCATACCCTGGCGGTGAGTTAGGTGGTGGATTTGATCCGCCTTTATCGCTCCATTTGGCCTTCAAACACACTCCTGTGCCATCGTATAGTGGGCTAAAATCTGAGTTCAACCCCTGGACAAGAGATGCTCGGTATTACGCCAAAGGAGTTGGTTTCTTGTCTGCTGTCGTGTCGGATCCACCACAGTACATTCCCGTAGGGGAATTAGACACCGAAAACTCGATGGGTTCGTCTCAAGGGGGCGCTGTGGACGCCTCCTCGGTCCCGGCAGGGAGGGCCGAAACAGCGGAGACGATGGGTTCGTCTCAAGGGGGCGCCGTGGACGCATCCTCGCTTCCGGCAAGTGGGGTTTTGACCTGGACGCGTTTATGCTGGAGCGCGCACAGCAGGCACCTGCCGCCGGCGAGGCCGGCGGCGAAACACCCGAGACGATGCGTTCGTCTCAAGGGGGCGCCGTGGACGCCTCCTCGCTTCCAGCAAGGAGGGCCGAAACACCCGAGACGATGGGTTCGTCTCAAGGGGGCGCCGTGGACGCCTCCTCGGTCCCGGCAGGGAGGGCCGAAACACCCGAGACGATGGGTTCGTCTCAAGGGGGCGCCGTGGACGCCTCCTCGGTCCCGGCAGGGAGGGCCGAAACATCCGAGACGATGTGTTCGTCTCAAGGGGGCGCCGTGGACGCCTCCTCGTTCCCGGCAGGGAGGGCCGAAACACCCGAGACGATGGGTTCGTCTCGAGGGGGCGCCGTGGACGCCTCTTCGGTCCCGGCAGGGAGGGCCGAAACACCCGAGACGATGGGTTCGTCTCAAGGGGGCGCCGTGGACGCCTCTTCGGTCCCAACAGGGAGGGCCGGAAACGACCCGGGCGCAGCATCAGCCTCCGACACCGTCCAAGGGAACGGTGAGGATCCCCCCGCGGTCCTGTCGGGGAGGACCGCACACAAGCTCAGCAGCTGGGGCCGGCTCCTCCCGACAGTACGGGGCCGGACCCGGGGTCAAAGCCAACGCCTGGAGGGTGAACCTGCTGTGCACCAGGTAAGGATGGATGAAGGAGCCGCAGACGCGCTGCTTGCGGCAGCGTACGAGTCGTGGACGAAGCCTGGGAGTATGCTGGATCGTACGTCTTGGACGACGTGGCTTTGATGGCCGGAGGACCTGCTGTGGAGAACAAAGGGAAGTTGAGCGTGTGCATGCCGAGTGGTTTCCCGGAAGACGTAGAACCGCCCCCACAGTCCGTAGCAGATGTAGAGCGTTCTCAATACAAAGCGGCGTGGCACGAGGCCATGAAAATTGAGTTGGACGGTCACAAAACGACCGGTACGTACGAAGCCGCGACACCGCTAAAAGGGCGGAAACCTGTAGGTGCGAAGTGGGTGTTTACCTACAAGACGGATAAGGGTGGCTTGATAGTAAAGACAAAGGCCAGACTTGTGGCTAAGGGTTTTAGCTAGGTGCAGGATGTAGATTATTTTCAAACGTTTGCACCAACTCCCTCGTCAGCGTCAGTTACAATTCTGGCGGCTGTTGCAAATGAACATGTTTTAAAGATTTTTCATCTAGACGTCGCACAAGCTTTTGTTCGCGCGAAACTCGACGCCGAGATATACATGAAACTGCCCGTTGGGTGTGGTGAGATGCCAGGAAAGATCGTCAGCCTAAACAGATCACTGTATGGTCTAACGCAGAGCGGACGGCAGTGGGACGGATTATTGGTAGAGACCGTGGTAGAGTACGGAATGGAGCAGTGTAGGTCTGACCCGTGTGTGTTTCGCATGGTTGTGGACGGCAAGGTAGAACTGATCATGGCCGTTCATGTAGATGACATCGTGATCGCAGGATCGGATGAGACATGTAGAGATTTCCATGCCGCGCTAGCTATGAAATTTCCCACGAATAACCTCGGCGAACTGACTTGGTACACTGGTTGTGCTTTCAAACGCGACTGGGAACTGGGGACATTAGAGATTACGCAGAAGGCGTTCATTGAGAGCATGCTGAATCGTTTTGGTGTTAACTCATCCTCTGATATCCCCGCGACCCCCGGTGTGGAACTAGGTCCAAGAGAGGAGGGCGAACTTGGAGGAGACTGGCCGTACAGGGAGGCTGTGGGCAGCTTGATGTGGCTGTCGACCATGACGAGGCCGGACATCTCGAACGCTGTGCGTGCTGTGGCGCGCCACTCCCACAACCCAACGGAGAGGCACTGGAAGGCAGTTTTGAAGATTATGGCTTACCTCCACGGGACCAGGTTTATGGGATTGACTTTTGTACGGGGCTCGGGTTTGGATTTGACTGCGTATAGTGATGCTGATTATGCGGATATGTCGAACGATAGGCGCTCGCGGTAATTACCCTAGGGGGTGCGGCCGTCAGTTGGGCAAGTAGCACGCAGAGGTGTGTTACGTTGTCGACAGCAGAAGCAGAGTATGTCGCCCTGGGTGAAGGCTTTGTTTACGGGCGCGGTGTTGTCGTTTATCTGTCCAGAGCTAAGCGGATCATGTGTCCGGGTTTTCGAGGATAACCAGGGGGCCATAGCGTTGGCTGAAAACCCTCTTAGTTCTGCTCGGAGTAAACATATCGACGTGCGTTTTCATTTTGTCAGAGAGCTACTTCGTGCTAAGAAGACCGACATTCAGTTCGTAGCTTCGGAAGAGCAGCACGCGGATATTTTGACGAAATCCCTTGCTGCGACCCCTTTTAAGTCTCATCGTAGGTTGTTGTTGAATCTGCCTTTGGAGGGTGAGTGAGGGGTATGAGCATTATTCGATGAGTACCATGTTTGAGTGATGCGAGGAATAATTTGTCAGGTCGCCAACCCTGCGCTACTTTGAGGGGCATGGGGGAGTAGGGCACCGCTTGGCATTTTATTTCCTGGCCATGGTCATCGTTTGGAATGCGGCCGTTGTTTCAATTGCAATGGTTTGGAGTATGTGTGTTATACAGGGGGTTTTGACCCGGTGGCCGGGTTTCCTCCTGCGGGACTGTCGTTGGCTGCTCTTTGGTCCTAGCAAGTCTTGAATGTCTTTTCGGTCTCGTCACTGCTGTGAAGAGCCAGGGAGGGTGTTCGTTTGGATCGTTCCAGCAGCGACGGTTACAAGTTGTAGAGAGTTGCGTATATCTTCGCAGGCGTTATTATGAATTATGCCGTGTGTTCACGAGGAGAGCTTGAGCACTCCGTTCTCTGCTCCGTTCTCTGCTCCGAGCTACGAGCTAGGCTCCGCTCTCTCTCCCCTCCTCTGTCCTCTAATACAACGACTATAAAGCGACTCATCAGACCACGTGGTGGTCAGGGCATCCAGGCTTGGACACTACGAACAGCATGCTGCTGCAGGGGGTATACTGTTAAGTCCAAGTGTTTGTCACTGACAGCGCTCCTCCACAGATATACACAATCATCAACTGTGAGTCCTACCCTGCCGCTGTGAAATGTTTCACATGATCTGTGTAGTACAGGTGCTGCTGTAGATCATACATATGATACGGTTTCCACTCGGAAATACGAGCCATATCACACAAATCACGAATGTAGCTGCCCTGACGTGTCCGGTGTGTGCCATCTCGCGATTCTATGCGGCTATCTTCACCTGTCGAGTCTGACGAGATCGGCGGCCTTAGCACCCTTATCGGAAGCGTACTACAGCACTCACCGGAACGCCACCGGCAGGACCAGTATACGTTTTGGCCATCAAGAGAACGACGGCTGAGCCACGGGATCTACAAGTACACTGGCAGGCGAATGATAGGTGAACATATCTTTGAGACGTTCATCACAACATCGTCCCCTTGCCACTACATCTCGAAGTAGCGTGGGCGGGCGTACAGAGCATCACGTCAGTACTTGTGCGGATTCACGAAGACCCCAAAAAGGCCCTGACATACGGTACGACATACGAACCAAAGGAGAGAACACGTGATTTCGAGGAGGCTAGTGTACTCTCTAGTTTTTCTGAGTCAGCAGGTACGGCACATCGTATGTCGTCCTTAACGTTCAGGCTACAAACAGAAGGAGGCGTCGCTTGCTGTTCTTCCGAAAAAGGAAGAGAACACCCTAGGTCGCCAGAGACGATATCTCCAAGTCCGAAGCCACGTAGACGCGACTACATCATTGTCACTTCGCAGCCCCGAACGAACCCCTACAGACACCCCCTCCCCCTCCATGCCGTTGATGACGTGTTTGCCTTGAGAGCAATGCCTTTGTAGGGGTGGCGCCTTACTATTTTCTGAGCTCTTCACAAGAGGATCTCCACAATCTACCCGAAACATGACTTCCAAGTTTGTTTGACCAACCCGGCCAGGATTTCTATGCGCTTCGTAGCCCAAAACCAAATAGACTGCAGTGGTAAAATGTATCATACAAACCCGTATACTCCCGCTGTAGTTGCTCACTTGAGGAGCTCAACCGGCCAGAAGAAGCTGTTGAGTTCAAAAGAGCAAAACCGCTACCGTTGACGAGTCCAGTACGAGCACTTTCTGAGACACTGTACGCGCACACACCTTTCGTGTGTGGGCGGCACTCCCGTCCATCTCTTCGCCATAAATATGCAGAATAGGATGATCGTGCCCCATATGAAAAGGCTAGTGGCCACATCCAGCAATCCCGGACACCTCCACCGGCGCGGGCGAGCCGGCGCCCCTGCCGGACGCGCCTGTCTCGCAACCGTGCTTGTTTTCACTTTAATAGTCCCCTCCTGCAACGTCTTCGAGGCCGCTGTCGGTTTCTTGACCTCCTGTTCACCGGCCGAATATAGATGATGGGAGGCGCCGAGGGAATACGGATAGACAACGTTAGGGGATCTTGAATACAACATATATGTACATATTTTTCTTCTTCTTGTTCCCCTTTATTGTCTTCGCCCTCGTGTTAGGACCATGCGGGCGGGACACTTTGTATCCCTGGACAGGTTTGCCTATTAAGTCGGTACTCGTTGGTACTCACGTGTCTTGGTTTCTTAGAGATACAAGAAGAGCAGCTTTACTCCTTTCGTGCACGCGGAGACTGAGACCAAGCTCGTGTGCCCCTCTGGAAAACGCTTGGTTTTCCACCTAAGATAAACCCTTCCAAGTACTACGAACACGATCCCAGTGCCTGATACCAGGCAATTACCGGGCTTTCAACCTCATTCAAAGCAGTATCAAAACACTTGTTTTCTCTCTCCCCCCTAGCCGTAACTCAGAACTGGAGTCACATGGCAGGTTCTCCTCCCCCCACCCCTCCACGGTTTGTGCCCTCATTTCTATTGCTTCAAGACTTCTTCTCTTTCTCCCCTCGTCGGGTCGCAGGTCTTGATGATGGAGTACTGCTGTAAAGGTCCACCAGTACAGTAGTATGTAGCATCCCGTCCACTCTTTCTTGGGTTACGACGTGGTTTGGACACAAACAAGAGGTAAACACTACTACAATTACTGCCATGCCACCGTAGAAGGGATACCTACTCTGCGTGTTCTCTTTAATCTTGAGGCGTTTAGCTCGGGTGGTGGTACTGTAGCGAGCTTGATGAGCCGTGCAAATGTAAAACCGAGCTCCGTTTTGACGGTGCTATAGGAGCTATGGCCTCTGCCAGATGATATCAGCAAGAGGGCTTCCAGCGAGGGACTCCACCAGTCTCGCTGGCCTCGCACTCAGTAAGTCTTGTTCTTAGAGCTTGTATTATCACGGAGTGATCCTCATCGGACCACGAGCCAGGTGGCTAGGGGACATCACACAGGATCCCCGGCCACTGCTCCACTCACACATGCGATTACACTGAAACCTCCACGGCTTGGTATCTTTTGGCTACAGCACCCCCAAAGCGAGTTCACTCGACACGAACGAGCTTGACAAAACCAAAAAACCAAGACGAAATCGCATGCGGCAAATCACAAATCAATGCTGAACTCTGAAGCAATTTTAATCTTGAGCGCACGGGTCATCCGTAATTTGCGCAATTCCTTCACGACGAATTCAGGCGCAGCAGAATAAATCGACCGCAAAGACTCCCACGTGCGCTCCTCTGCTTCGAAACCATCCCAATCGACCAAGACAATCACCTCGTTGGCATCATCTTCGGCCACATGCACCAAAGCATTCATGCGGCATTCACCCTGCGCAAAGGAATGTTGGAAAACATCCTTCAGATCAGCGGTGACGTTCAACGTCGCATCCGCATAAAATCGTAAACGAGCCACGTGAGCTTGATGCACCTTCCCAGAAACGATGTTCTGAACTGAGTACACATGATCATGATCAGCTGCTACCACACGCCACGGACCAGTCCATGTGGACAACAATTTCGGTGTGGCACCCTGCCGACGAACACGAGCATACAACACGAAATCACCAACCGCAAATTTTGGCAACACCACCTGGCCCTGAGCCTGTTTACGTTTGTTGTCGCGAGACACGGCAACAGCTGCGCGAATATCGGCGCAAAATCTTTCCTGCTCTGCAACGACTTCACGGACGTTCGCACGCAACAAGTCAGCATTCATCACGTCAACATTCCACCTGCCATCAGACTCAGAAACGAGCGCCGAGAAATCGGTACGCGGAGCACGCCCAAACATCACGCTGTACGGAGTGCTTCGGTAACGTTCACGAAACGAAGTGTTCAAGGCCCACTGAGCGGCCGGCAAAACATCAACCCACTCCGAAACCTGACGACGCTGTTCTGACAGAATGGAACGCAGAGCACGTACCACCTCTTTTACCATGCGTTCACACGTACCGTTCGACCACGGCGTGTAAGCGACAGCAAAACGATGTTCGATGTGCAACGCGTCGCTCAACAAAGCAAGCACCCTGTTCTTGAAATGCGTGGCGGTATCACTCACCCACACACGCGGCACCCCCAAAGTCTTACACCAGGCTAGCAAATGCTTCGCTGTGACCTCGGCTGTACAAGCCTCGGCCGGTTCCAACGCCACGTAGTTGGACAAATCATCCATGATGACCAAAACATATCGGAAACCATCCTCATCAGGCAGGCCATCGCTACCTTCGGGCCCGCTGTGGCCAACATACAAAAAATCAAAGTGCACCACTTCTCCCGGAGCGGTACCATGCACCGTGTCTCCGTAGGGACGAGGAATGAGTGCACCTGCACGCGTGTCTACACAGTGCAAACACTGGCGAACGAATTCGCGAACCTGAGAATCCATGTGAGGCCAAACACAATATTCCTTCAGGCGAAACAAAGTCGGCGCCACACCACGGTGACCAGCCGAGCGCATGTGCGCGCACACCATCAAACGAGTTTGAAGAGCAAGATCATCCGGCGGAATCCACAAGACGTCACGCACCCCAACACGCACACGAAACAAACCATCATCGGCCAAGGTAGCTTGACCGAAGGTTGTCGAAAATTCATGAACACCAACGCCGATACGAGCGACAGACCTTTGTTGCGAGGCACGAATCACATCCAATGCGGGAAGCGAATCGTCAGCATTACATGGGCTGTGCACGGCAACCGAACGAACAGGCACCGTAGGAACTTTGACCCAACGAGACAACAGATCCCCCCAACAGTTTCGATCGCCAGGGATGTGTTCGATTGCATAGCGGTATTGTCCTAAAACACCCTTCCAATTCTCTAGGCGTTGTGCCATGGTCTTTGTGACCGTCGTGACACACTTCTCCGGATTGAAAATGTACTGCAAGTTTCGATGATCAGTAAAGATATGAACACCACCCCAAAGCAGGTATTCGAGCCTCCGGAACGTATTAACGATCGCAAAACCTTCTTTGTCGACAGTCGCCCAGCGCAACTGCGAACCTGTGAACGAACCACTCAGAAATCCGAGAGGCTCGTGAGACATGCTTTCCAACGCCAATCCACTGCGAAATTCGTGTTCAGGCACTTGGGTGAGAAAACTACCCCAATGGAAATCAGAAGCGTCAGGAAACATCAAAACAACGCACCCGGGACGAGGATGATGAAGCGGCACTGCTTGCGCCACCAAACCCCGTGCGGCATTCCACGCCCGCACCCGATCCTCCGTCCACGCGGTATCCTTGATGACACGATTGCGCGCCACTCGCTTAGTCCGACGTGTAGCCCCAACAAGGAGCTCCTCCAAAAAATCACGTAACGGTGCTACCGTTTCCGCTAAACGTGGTAACGATGTACGCAACCAGTTGACAGCCTGCAAGAATTGCATTAGTTCTCCAGCGTTTTCGGGACGACGCATTTCACTTAAACCTTGCACTCGAGCGGGGTCATGGGACACGACACCATTGGAATACACCTTACCACACCAGACCAGTTCACGAGAGAAGAAGGTACACTTGTGGGCGGCGACAAACAGTCCAACATTCTCCAGGCGTTCAAGAATGTCATCAAGCAGCTGCAGAAGAGCTTCTTCGGTGTCTGCGAAAAAGAAAACGTCATCGACCCAAACTTTGCAATCCAAACCACGCAACACTTCAGTCATGACACCTTGGAAATAAGAAGTCGCATTCAAAACACCTTGGGGAACACGGGTAGGCGTGAACAAACCGTCGCTTGTCGCCATGGTGAAGACGTCTTGCGCCTCCGGAGCCAAAGGCATCTGCCAGTACCCTTGAAGTAGGTCCAGCTTGCCGAAGAAACGCGCCCCCAGCAGATCTCCCATGTCTTCATGGTTGGGCATGACGCCCGGGGACTTCTCCACCTGTGCGTTCACCGCCGAGTAGTCGCTCACCAAACGGAAAGAGTCCTTCTTGGGCACCGCCATCGCCGGACTCGCCCACACCGCCTGGATGTTGTGGTAGACAAAGCCAAAAAAACACCAAAGCAGCAATGCACTTCGAGAGCCAGTCCCTTTTCGTCGGTTCGTACCGACGTGGCGTTGCCTTGACAGGCTTCGCCTGTTGCTTCAGCTGCACTCGCATCGGCTCCACTTGCGCTGGCGGATCACCACACAGCGCACGGCGAAAAGCACCCACGCGACGAGCCAAAATTTCGCGCAAACGGGTTGCTCCGCCGACGCTTAATCCACTCTGCTCTGCCTGCTGCACGCTGTCCTCCAACGCCCGTTCTCGGGCCGTCCGCTCCTCCTCCGGATCCATGAACATGTCTGGCCCCCGGTCGACCAAATGTTCCACCGCCTTGTCCTCCGGAGCATCCACCGTAGCCTCGGTCTGAAAAGCACGCACGGAAACCGTCACTCTGCGCGCCGCAAGGTAACTCGGAGTCTCCACACCGGTCGATACCGGCACTGCGCGAGGGCGAAGCTTCTCCAGAGCTTCACGGTAGACGTCGATGCCAAGAGCTTTCATGGTAGCCATGCCAAACAGAACGACGTTATCTGTACCAGGCATGACCGCGAAAGTGATGGGCTCCAATTTCACCGCTCCCCACGGCGTCCGTACACTCACGGCAATCGGCACCGTTTTGTGCGTGACCATCACTGAAACACCCGTAGCGGTTTTCGCCTGCTGCGGGCCATTTTCGAACGGAATTTGCAGATCGGCGCCGCCGAAATGCGAAGACAGCTGCTGAAGTAAGCCGACACCGATGGACGTGAGCGCCGACCCCGAATCAAGGATCACACGCGCCATCAGCGAACCAACCGACCCTAGCAAAGAGAGATCAGCGCGTAAACACTCAGCGCTGCGATCGACAGGCACTTCACCTGCCGTTGAACTCTGGTCGGTACCAAGAGTCACCTGACGCCATGGCTGCCCTCCTACAGCCGGCGCCGAAGAAATAGAATCGGCGGTCCACCCCGACCAAGACGTCGAATATACAGACGGTTCCGGCGCTACCGCCCCTGCAGCAGCACCAGACACTGACTCCGCCCGCTCGGTGGATGGCGAAGTTCTCGCTCCAGCAGCACCCACCGATGTTCCAGCTCCTCCAACGTATACAGCTCGGCCGGCAACAGACGAACCAGATCCCGACCCAGCGGCTCCTGCCGCTGGCGCACCAGAAGTTGAAGAAGCAACAGCAGAAGTTCCACCGCCCGCTGTCAATTGATTGCCACCACGGCCACCGCGCCCGCGTCCATGGTTGAATCTGCCCCGGCCGCCATTGCGGCCCCCGCGATACCCTGACGACCCGCGCCCACCACTGCTGGGAGCTGTGCCGCCACCGCGAGCTTTTGGGCAATCAGAAACATAATGGTTGGGATCACCACACTCGAAACAGACGCGAACAAACGACTTTTTCGCGGACTGCTGCTGTTTCGGTTTCTGCTGCTGTTGGCGTCGCGGTTCAGCTGCCCCTGCAGCATCTTTCCGACCATACGCCTCGATGAATTTCCACTGTTCTGCAGCAGAAAAAATTTGGTCCATGACCAATGCCGGGTCCTTCTTCCACCCTGCAGCGTACGTTAGCTGACCTTTTACGTACTTTTTGAACTCGGACGGCCATAAGCCATCCACCAACGCCATGCTCACAAATTCCGCCGGTCCGGGCAACACGAACGGTCCTGCGCGCGGTACATGGCATGCACCGCGTGATTCTCCGCAAAATACTTTTCCATAGCGGAGTTTACCATCATCGCGCGGTCTTTGACGGATGTTTCACCGCCCTGCTTTTCATCGCGCCTCATTGAGAGAACGCGACGCAAGTCCGCTGCCGCCCGCGAGGTGTCAAATCTGTTGCTGGTGGTTGTGTAACCGGCGTGCTGCCTAACAGCGTCCAACAACTCCGAGGCGGTCATCGTAGTCTGATGCTTGTAAAATCCCTCAAAACACCGATGAATGTAATTGGGGATAAGCTGGCCCATGCTCACTTTGGAGTGCTGAACCACCCCCTGAGCGTTGGCGAGCTGCAGCCGTTCCTCATAATCGAGGTACGCTGCGTAAAAAACACGAGAGGCCTGCTCGGTCCACACCTCTCCGTATTTCGGTGGAGTCAGAGACTCCCCTACCACCAGCGGCGTGCTTGCCGTGTGCGCCATAATCCACAGCAGTCCACCTGGACTCTACTGTAATAACGGAGAAACTGCCGCCTGACCTGTGCGTCCTCCAGCTCCCGGAGCGTCCTCCCCTGCTGTGCGCTTCAAGCCGTTTCGATCCGTCCAACGGGCCAACTGCCTTCCCAGCTGTGACCCAATACTCCGCAGCCGAAAACTCCTCCAACAGAAGTTCCGCGAATATCTAGATATTATGGCCTCTGCCAGATGATATCAGCAAGAGGGCTTCCAGCGAGGGACTCCACCAGTCTCGCTGGCCTCGCACTCAGTAAGTCTTGTTCTTAGAGCTTGTATTATCACGGAGTGATCCTCATCGGACCACGAGCCAGGTGGCTAGGGGACATCACACAGGATCCCCGGCCACTGCTCCACTCACACATGCGATTACACTGAAACCTCCACGGCTTGGTATCTTTTGGCTACAGAGCTTAAGGAGAGCATTATTCCTCACAAACTCGAATACTGTGTCGTCTTCGAAGAAAACCGTGTACGCGTGAACCGCCAAGCATTGAAACTCCCACGGGCGGCTAGGAATGTGGCGAATAACGTAACCGTACAATAAAAGCTGGTTAGATCGCTCATTTCTAGATTGGTATTGCAAATACAGTGGGACTGCAAACATTTCGCGATTGCTCAATGGACTCCTCAGGGTTTGAGGAGAGGGTCGTCAGGCATAAAATGTCGCGGCCCGAAGTACCCCCACCCCTATCATCGGAGAATGCCTCTACGAGTACACGGCACAAACGACCGAGTCTAACACTTGCTGCAGTTTTCACGAAGGTATGATGAAATGGACAACACGCTTGACGCGACGGTGTAATTTTCGAAAGACGAGAGACGAGATGTTGGTATCTCGTTCAGGTCTCTGACATATCAACCATAAGTACGTTCCTAACTGCTACTGCTGTAGTACAGTTTATGGACTGTTTGCGTTGAATAGAATAGAAAAAACGCTCCTCATGTTCAGGAGGACCATGTTGGCGCAGTGCAAGGCAGCTGCTACACGAAGAAAACGGGCGGTGAAGACAGACAGACTGAGATTTACGTGACACTACTCAGTTCTGGAGTCACTAAATTGGAGTTAGTGTGCGCAGAACGCACCTATTTAACAAACAAGATAGATAAGCTTTCCTGGCTCATACAAGTTATCCGGTACTGTCTCGTCAACAAGTATATATTCCTCGCTCAGTACTTCGTGTTCAGAGAGTTCAGTACAAATACAAAATCGCTAAGAAATTGCTGCTACAGCCGTCCTTCTTCGACACCTCTAAATTTTATATTCCGCCGAAGTCTCTCGCCCACGACCTCCCCTATACCTATACCCTCGAAAGAGTTGGGGGTGGTGAAACGGGGGCCGAAAAACAACTCCGGCCTCGAAATCTGTCAAGAAAAGGAGGGTAGCAAAGACCGAACCCCCCGGGCAGATACGAGAGGCGAGGGTTTCGATTGACACCGAGGCGCCCGAGATAGGCTAGAAGTGCCCCCCTGCGTCGTCGTCCGAAGCGACTTTCACAGCAACAACAGCAACAACAGCAACAGCAGCGACGACGACAACGACGACGATGACAACATAAGCCAAATGAGCTGTCTCCCGTACGGCTGCTGCGACACCTTTAGAAATAGGAACAACATAAGCACAAAATTGCATTCGAAAGGACTTTCACAGCAACAACAGCAGCAGCAAAGACGACGAAGGAAACAAAACATATGTGTTGAATAAATTGCATGCCGTGAGGCTGTTGCCACCTAGAGAAATAAAACAATGTGCGCACAATTTGTAACAGCACTAATTAGAGCGCGCTACTGTACAGTACTTGCCTCGTGCTGTCGTTTGCCTTTAACTGCAGCGGCGTGTAGGGCGCAGCGGCTCTCCTTCCTCCTGTCGAGAGAAACGAGCCGTTTTGCTTTAGGCGCAGTCACCCTAGCAGAGTGCCGTCGACGAATAGCGTTGCTTGTTTCTTCCACCTCCAGACTGGGCATATCTTCGGCAGCAGCAGCAGCAGTGGACGCAGCGCGCAAACTAGACGATCTGCTACCGGTTCTCGCCTTCCATCGGCGAACCTCCTCCGTGAAACGGCTTTCGTCTTGAGCGTCGAGGCTTGCGTACAGCGCTGGAGCGCACGTGTGCATTGGGAATGGTTTGGTGGTTCCATCGGTGTTGACGATTGCGGCGAAGTGGTTGCAGTATCTGTCCGCGCCGGCAGTGTCGTGCTGGACCTCTGGGAGAGCTTGAAGCTCCGCTGGTGTTGGGTTGAGCAACGGACGGGAGGACATCACGAGGACGATGGCGATCTCTTCGCGAAATGCGCAAGCTGCTTGGCCGACGGCGTCGTCCCGCACGCGCCAGGACCGGGACGGTGTGCTCCGTGGAACAAACGTGTGGCCCCACCGCGCGTCCTCCCAGGCGTTTCCATCCCTACCTGCGCCACCCTTGCGAGGCTTCATGTCCTGCTGCTTCCTGGACTTGGCATCGAGTTTGTGCAGCATCTTGACGTTGATTCCCAGGGCTTCCGCGATGAGACGGCATGCCACGGAGCCGGCGTATGCTCCAGAGGAACATAGTCTGGAGATCGAAGCCAAGAGCATCCAAAGTCGGTACGAGCCATGTCCGGAATCTGCACGCGGGTGCCGTCGTCAAGCACTAGAAATTCCGTCTCGGCGTACCGTTCGGCTATGTCGTTATCGTAGTGACTATGACTACGAAGCACGTGCTGGTGCACCTCGTTGAGGTGAGCAGCAGCGTGTGCCAGAGACAGCAGCTTGAGCTGTCGCCAGAAGCAGTCCGTACCGAACAACGCGTGGGCAGCGGAACGCCACAGGCAGTTGCCATCACCCCGAACGTATCTCGCTTCCCATTCGTGGCGGATGTCTTTCCTGATTGTCACAGTGCCAGCCTTGTCAATGCGGCGGTCATTCTGCGAATAAAGAGTTCGGGCCCGTGCGATAGGCTATCGAATGGATGAAGTGGTCCACAACGTTTGTTTCGAACAACACGTTCGTGATTCAATTTTGTGGTGTAATCGGAAGGAGAGCTACAGTGTTATTTAGCTTGTCATCAAGATCAACGCAAGCGGTATAGTATGAGCATAAGACACCTGACCGTTGGGGTCGTCGGAGCGTGCAGCTGGAAGCACTCCTCCAGGCTTGCACCCGAACACCTTGGACGGTGTGCAGCATTTGTAGAAATTCTCAAGCTTCTCCGCATTTTGCTGCATCCACTGGTCATTGGGAACGGACGTTGTGGAGTCGCCACCACGCGTAGACCGAGAACCCAGGGTCTGTTCTAGGATACCTTGGAGTACGCCCAATTTCGTGGTCGCCAGGTCATTGGGCATGCCATGCAGTTTAGTATTGTCACGAGCCTGCCGGAAACAATCCGAGCAGTGCCAGTGCCAGAGCGGTAGATCAACGTTTAAAGGAATCGATACGTTGTATACTAAATTCAGAGGGGAAACCTGGTTCAGAGTTTTGTGGTATACCAGGTACGTACTGTAGTACGGTTGGGTTCTCGACTATGTCACGGACAATCAGCTCGGTTCACTTGTTGTCATGTGCAGCGATTTTTTTTCAGGCCTATCGTGATGTGCTGGAATCAAATATATCAATAGTACAGTATTGTGTGGCATTTGCAGTAGATTAGTTCTTACTACAGTATTCATAGTTCAAGACATCAAATACTTTGCACCCTACGAGGCACACGATGTCGTACATCTTCCCCACAGCCCCACTTTCCAACCGCATGGCGGACTTTACCGACGGACATCCATGCCAACCTTTGTTTGGTTCACGGGCACGGACAGACAGGCAGGCGTGGTTTGGTGCCTTGTGACCACAAGACGAGGCAACAATCAACGAAGCTTCCATCCCCATCTGACGAACTCTATGCCCCACCCGAACACTGACCTTCGCAACAATCGTGATTTTCCTCGTAAGTCTACGGACAATGTCACAACAGGAATCTTGCGCGCGACTAATGCAGTAGTGCTCTTCTTCTGCCTCAATTTCGACGGAGGGACCTCTCGATGACAGCCCGGGTACGGACGCTCCTGTCCCACTTGCGGTGTCCCCTTCCTCGCCGCGGTTACTCGGGACCCTGTTCTTCTTGCTCTGAGATTGCTCCGGCTGGCGGGAGTTTCCGGTGCTTGTCACGCGTCGTTCGACTTCCGCACAGCACGCCAGCGACTGGCATTCGCGGACGCCAGACGTGTTCACGGTGCCGCAGACATCGCAGGGCCTTATCCATGGCATGCCATGAACGGTACAGCAACGGCGTCACGCAGAAAAAAAGTACCGCATGTACGTGTAGTTGTAAACATTCGTCTGGGTTTCGCTCGTCTGTCTTTGATTCATTCTACTGGCGACCTACGCATTAGGGCTCGACATTTGAGCCGGGCATCGACATCGTCGGAGCGCACACCTACATTGTGGATACGGGGAGGAGGGGGGACGGTGTGCTGTGCTCTAAAGCACCTTCGGCGTCTACATTTATTTAGTGTGCCGGGCATCGGATACCGTATTGAGTCCCGAAGAATGGTTTTGGTGGCTTCATCGATGACCTTAGGGCGTAACTCCACGCGCGAAAACTTGGCATGCGATGATTGCCGGTGTCTGTTTTAAACTGGTCGTTCAAACACTGTGGACTAATCTTTCGAATGATCTCTGTGGGCTACAAGCAATCTATTGATATTATCATCAAATTTTTGTTTTTTTTGTTTTTTAACAACAATGCACAGTGGCTGAACGAGGCCGGCGAAGGATCAGAGTGCAAAGTGGGATGTATACAACCGAAAGAGACGTGTCTCTTTTTTCGCAGCCATCGGCAGTAAAACGACAACAAACAAGACATCAAACCGAGAGAGCCTATCCTACACCAAAGCTTGTTCACCTCCCATGAACGTTTGCACACACATCATCGATGCACGCATGCGTTCTGGACGACCCTAGGGCGCAGCTCGAAGAGCGAATACTTGACATGCCATGATTTGCCCGTGAGGCGTTTTACGATAGAGACATCACTTTTGGGAGAAATCTTTCTGAACCATCACGACGTTCTTACCGGTCTGCAGTTGAAGGAAGGAGGTACAGTACCACAGTTCGTGGGGATATCTGTATGTAAGCATTGAAGGTGCGCGCCACACACATCCCAAGCATCACTCGTACTCATATGTTTGTCCCCGTTGAATTTGGCATTCTGCCTTAGGGGGACACACGAGCCTCAAAAACATTAGGGTGAAAGTCTATAGTAGAACTCCCCCTGTGTCAGTTCTAAACTGGTCGTTCGAGCAGTTTGGAGTAATCGTTCGAACGATCTGTGGGAGCTACAAACCATGCCTTGATATGATCATCGTACAGGTATATTGTTTTTTCCCCCGACAACAATGCACAGCGCTTGGACAAGGCCGGCGTGGGATCAGTGTGCCAGGTGGGATGCATACAACCAAAAGAGACGTCTCTGTTTTTTCACAGGCACGTGTACGTGCATGCAAACATACATGCGTACCAGTTGCCTGGCCCTTTATTGGCAGAATCATTCTTCTGGGCATCTGGGCTCTCCATGTTCCCAGCGATGTTGTTGCAGATGCTGTCGCCGGTGCAGTCGGCGAGGGCACGTATTCTATCTCGTCTGCTGTGAGGTCACCGTATGTGCCAGGCATGATGTCAATTTGAGCAAGCATGCGCGAAGAGGAAAAACTGATAGAGATGGCAACGGAGGGGGTCGTGCGGACGTGGGAAATCATGAAACACGTCAAACCATACAGGTGGCTCAACTTGGCGAGGCCACAGAATACCAGGAATGCCACACATTCCAGCAGGCGAGTGTGGAGAGGGGAAATGGTGTAGGGAGGGGGAGATGGTATCATGCATGGCGGTAATTGTATGGCCATGTACCCTCGCATCCCTGCAATGCCGGGACGAAGCACGTCGGGTTGTTGGTAAATGGGTGGAAGCTTCCACTCGACTTCCATTCGACTTCCATTCAGCTTCCAAAACTTCCTTTTGACTTCCACATGACTTCCAAAACTTCCATTCGACTTCCAAAATGGAAGTTTTGGAAGTAAAAATGGGAGTTTTGAAATTTGAATGGAAGTAAGCAGGGAGTTTTGAAAGTTGAATGGAAGTCAAAGTGAAGTCGAGTGGAAGCTTCCTAGTAGAAGCGTCCATGTAAGTATAATGGAAGTCTATGAAAGATAAGTTTCCAATACTTTCCTGCGGTAACTTCCATATACATCCGTAGAAGCTTCCATTCACCCCTTTACGCAAGCATGACGTTCACCTACTTTCACCTACTTCCACCTACTTCCATTCCTTCCAATGAGCTTTCAGTACTTCAATTTTTCATCTGTTTTCTCGGAATTTTCCATCTACGTCCGCAGAAACTTCCATTGACTCTCGTGTGCTCCAATATACCCCCTTTAAACTACTTCCACCCACTTCCATTCTTTTCCAATAAGCTTCCAGTACCTTCATTTGGCTTTCGTTTTTACGGAAACTTCCATCTACCTCCGCAAAAACTTCCATTCACTCTCATCCGACGATTTTTACCGTTCGACGATTTCTGACCGTTTACGGTTCGCGATTCGCGCTCACGGCCTCCGGCGGCTCAGCGGAGGGCTAACTATATTTCTGCACCTTGTAGGTGGGAGCAGGGTGCCACATGGGATCACACCCGGATGGGATCAGGTCCGGGTGGAGTATGGGAGTGAACAGAAGCTTCTGCGGACGCCGATGGAAGTTTCCTTGAAGGTAGAAGTCAAATGGAAGTTCTAGAACTCAAGTGGAAATTGCAAAAGTTTTAACGAAGTTTCAGAAGTTGTATGGAAGTGGTTGGAAGTGGGTGGTAGTAGGTGGATTAGGTGGGAGTAGGTGGAAGGAGGAGGAAGTGGATGGGAGTAGGTGCAAGCCGGTGGAAGCTTCGTCCATCTTCCACTAAGATTTCTTGATATAGTTCCACCTACTCCCATCCACTTCCTCCTCCTTCCACCTACTCCCACCTAATCCACCTACTGCCACCCACTTCCAACCACTTCCATACAACTTCTGAAACTTCGTTAAAACTTTTGCAATTTCCGCTTGAGTTCTAGAACTTCCATTTGACTTCTACCTTCAAGGAAATTTCCATCGGCGTCCGCAGAAGCTTCTGTTCACTCCCATACTCCACCCGGACCTGATCCCATCCATGGCCGTGGAAGCTTCCACCTTGCTTCCACTTTGGAAACTTCTACTGGCTTGCACTATAAACAGCTTCCACAGTGAAACTTCCATGGAGGTGCTCGGAAGTTTCTATCTACTTCCAATCCACTTCGAACTACTTCCATTTGGTTCCCTAAATTGTCATTCGACTTCCATTTGACTTCCATTTACCTTCCAAAAATTTCTTTTGGACTTCCCAACTTCCATTTTGGAAGCTGGATGGAAGTTTTGCAAGTCAAATAGAAGTCGAATGAAAGTTTTGGAATTCAAATGGAAGTCTAGCAGAAGCTTCCGCACATTTACCAAATAACGAAAAACACAATAAATGTAGGGCGAAACGACCAGACGGGAGCCATCGCAGGGGTATCTACTGAAGAGCACTTGACATATCGTTCCCGATGTTGTGGGTGGTTCCTCCTATTAATAGTTGAGGGGATCACCAATCGACATCTCATTCCAAATATTCTGCGTACTGCGGTTCCTCGAAATTCAGCTCGCCAGCAGTGAACAGGGCTCCAGCAGCGTTACTGCACCCCTCGCGTAAACCGTGGGACGCTTCAACAACAACGGGAGGTTCAAGCTCGGGCCAATACCCAGAGAAACCGACCGGTATGTTGCGCCGTCTCGAAAGCGAACATGCTGCAAATTGAGATCAGTCATGCGGCAACGCACGATACACGCCGGCCCTTTGTGCGCGGTTACTGCAGTAGCTGGTGCTTGCATTGTTACGGCTAGAGTGGTCGCCGATTCTAGTGGTGCGGTGATAAACCTCGTAACTACTCAGGTCGACTTCACGGGTTCGAGCGCCCCCAAAGGGGTGTTTTGCTTCGTTGTGCAGAAATCGACGAGCGTGGCGCGTATCAATCCCGTGTGTAAGCACAATCGACGCGAGTCGACGAGTGAAGAATGTGCTGGATGGACCCTTCGCGCGACAACAACGAAGGCATGTACCACAGCGGCGAGCGGGGAAGAGGGCCTTCTATTTTCGCGTGATCCTGGATCACCGAAGGAAGGGAGCTGGAGCAAGAAGAGTAGTGCAAAAAAAACAGGTGTCTGGTACCTGGTAGATGGTGAGATGGTGCCATGAAAGCATTTGTTGAGGGAATGGTGTGTACTGGTGGCGCTGTGCCTATAGCAGGCAAATCCACGACAGTTTTTTAGCCACGCTTATCGGCCAGTCTTGGCGAAGTCCCTACCAGACACCGGGTGGAGTGACTCACTATCGATGTCTCTGAAAGTATCCCGCAGCAGAAGTGTAGACTCGCCTCTTTACAGACCTGCACAATCGTTGCGAGTGACAGATCAGGCCCATTCGTGGTAACCTACGATTAACACGAGTACTGCACACCAGCTGAAATATATACCTAACGTATTATTTTATACCAGGTATCTGGTACTGGCACTACAGTACGGTATATAGTACTGTCGTATTGCTGTACCAGTATACTGCTGTCGATGTTTTCCGATTAACTCATCGCCAGCACCTGCCCCTTATGTGTATGCACTGTAGTAGAGCAGAACACCGAATAATCCACACGTTTGAACATACGTACCAGGTATCACATACCTGGTATCATTTGCACGGCCTGGGTCTTTCAAGGCAGATAGATATTGATAGTTGATCTACTGTACACTATGTGCATCTACTGGATCTAGATATTGATTTGCCGTTGTAAAATATTTTCTGCTGGGCCTGCACATGACAAATCCAACTTGCTGTCATAGAGCCTGCAGTTTCAACAGCTGCCACCCGGCAACCCGAGCTGGATTGTACCGGTCAGGAGATCTCCCTGCCCTGGAGTATTTATAGGTCATCAAACGAGGAACGGTGGCATGTACAGTGTGTGCAGCTTATTTCCCTTCGCAGTCACGCGTACAGCAATCGATCTGAGCAACGAAAGGGAGGAAGCTGCGGAAGCAAGGCCGCATATAATAGACCCCCACCCTTGAACAACATCGAAACAACCCTCCGCTGCTGCTACCACAGGCACGTAAGCATGTTAGTCCGACGTAAACTTGTTTGCAGACAAAGACGTGCTACGTTAGCACCCATCTTCCTCGTGACCTAAGCCACAATGCCACTCCACGATATTCGCGTCCATAACTCGGGCTGTTTTGGGAAGCATGATGTCCACCGCCATAGACAGGGCAGGGAACAGGAGGGCGTAGCGACAGGGGGGGGGCAGGAGACAGGAGGAGATCGGCTCGGGCAGGCAGGCATAGACAGGGCCAGGGGCCAGGGGACAGGGGACAGGAGGGGACAGGGGACAGGAGGATCCAGACAACAGGTGGCAGGAGGAGACAGGGCGGAACAGGGGCCAGGAGGTTACGTCACAGGAGACAGGAGGGGGCGGAGTATGCATAGCGCGGACACGGAGACTGTAGTACGGGCGCGCGTGAGGCGGGGAATAACAGGTCTACGCGTTACGTAGACGTTTGGTGACAAGCCGGAGTTTCAGCGTGACAGGGGCAGGCTTCAGAAGGGGAAAAGAACCCAGCCGGCTCAAGTTCTTTGCACAAGACTGTCTGTACCACAAACACAAAGCTCGACTTCGATAACACGTTAAAGCCTACTTGTAAGCAATTAACACATCCACTGACCAGGGCCATATTTGTATGAAATAAATCGGATCGCAAAAAATACTGGACATTTCATAAGTTAACGAACCCCGCGAGTCAGAAAATGGTCGGTCTAAACATACCCCGCCCCCAACCGTACAGTAGTGGACTGCACCGACGTCAGTGGAGACTGGGTATGCCCGGCTGGACGGGTGATGTTCTGCTGTTATTGTGTTCTACTGTGGCCATTTGCTTCAATCGAATTGGTGCTTGAGAGAAAGAAAAAACAAACACCTCTCAAGTTTTATCTGGCGCTCGAGCGACACGTTCATCATCAAGATTCCTGCGCTATTTCCAAACACATCTTTACGTAGCCAGGGTTGCTTTAAGCACTAGCGAACGTAGGCCTGTGTGCTATCACCTGCCAAGGGATTCCAGTAAAACATTGCCCGTACGTACGGGGAGTGTAAGAGCTGTCCATGGACTGTTCTGTGCCCGGTTGGTCCCTGTGCGGACCGGCCCCCTCTTGTCAGAATGTCTCGGCAAGCAAAGCACGAAGAAAACATAGAGAAGACTATGTTTGAAACCTTACGGCAGAAGGTAGAGGTTAACCCTTTTGAAACTTCAGAGGGAACCATTGACGACAAGAAGTGACGAGAAAAAATGACGCGTGTTCAGGGGATGGTATCAAAGCGGTGTCCGGGTTACAGTGCAAGAAGTTGTCCGGCACGGGCGCGACATGATCCTTCCCGTGCTGCTGAGAGCCCCCGCCGCTCGCACCAAACCTTTTCGTTGGTTAGGTCGCTATCGTGGGGTCCCAAAGAAGTTAAGAAGAGAGTTCGACTTCGCGCGTAGACTTTTCCTTGGGTGGGTTTAGTTTCTATTGGTTTTCTTGTTGTTCCTGGAAATGTTCGTGAGTGATCAATGTTGAAGCTCATCATGCTGCACGTCATTGTCGCATGGCAGACACAAAAGTAATACAATTATGACAGAACAAAACGGAGATGAACAATCTTGAACCTTGACAAAAGAAAAATAAAACGTTCGGTATGCGTACAGTTGTTACAACCCCTGCACGTCCTCTTGGTTGGAGAAAAACGGGCAAAGTCAAAGCATATATTGGATCGGAAAAGTATATCAAAAATATAAAGAACCGACGGACCTTACCCTACCCTGTTCTACTCCCTCACTCCTGTTGGGTGACGTCACGGTCTCCGGCAGCTGGGCAATGATCTTCTTAATGTCTTTCGCGAGGAAGCTCCCGGCGCCTCTATCCTCTCTAACGCTAAATACCAGCTGAAGCGTGCGCGCGGGGGCGGGGGTGGGTATGAAACGGTTAACAGCGTATGGGTCGCCTTGTTAACGCTTCTAGAACTGCTGTTGCATTGTCGAGCTCACTACATGAAAGTGGTGTGGTGTGATGAGAGCAGTGGACTGTGAGATGGGACCGGGCTGGGCTGTGTGCTGTAGTGCACGCGCGGGTGCAACTGGGTACAGTATGGCGTTGCGGGGCCGTGCCCTAAGATGTACTGCAGTATGCCTCTACTTCGAGGTGGCATGAGTGAGTTATGGAAATATACCTTCACAAGTGCACGCACTGTCCCCGATGTGGACATTCCATGCCAGAGATCATCCAACAAAACACTGTGAACGAGATTGCAAACTTCTTGGGGACAGCTCCGCCAATCGGAACCTTGGTTCGCAGGTGAGGAACACGTTGTTTTGCACCCCACGTACCTTGTCCTGCGAGCGCGCGGGGAGACGATTTCTTGGACGATGTCAAGCAGCTTGTCGATGATGCCTTGGACCGACTCGGCGTGAAGAATGGCACGACCGACGATTAAAATGTCAAGAAAGTAGAAAACGTTAGCGTTTTCCGTACGACTTAACGTAGCTCCGGCCAAATGGTTGACAGTCCACAAAGTTGCTGCAGTCTTTCGATAGGTTTCTGCGGCCGCTTGGGTCAGGGGTTAGGAGTTTCAGAGTTAGCGTCGACAACACCGCGAGGTGCGGATTTTGTCTACATTCTGTGGGCTCTGCGACCTTTGTTGTGTCCCTCAGGGTGCTTATTGTCGAACATGAGTCGGCTAGATAACTTACGTCCGGAACGTTCTCTGGATTATGTGTTTGGTGACGTCCCGAAAAAATTGACGTACTTCGGACGGCCTGTCGCGTTGTCAACACCATCTTCTCTTCCGATCACGAGAGGTAGGGGTCTCGTCCGCCCCTGTACTATCATATCATTGTGATTCAGGACCCACGATTGAATCTAAAACCATGCATCCCCGTGTGCTTACATATCTTAATTGGTTGTGAATAGTATGATTACTTCGCTCTCCCGTATTAATGCAGTAGTTGTCGTGCTGTACTGCTGTGGACCCTGGCCCAGCTTCGACGAAACAATGGTTGACGCACGCCACTACGGCAGGAAATGCAATAACCCCTTAATACTCCTATCCCACTACGGTTCCAAATAAATGTGCGATATATTATCGTCCAACCGTGTACTACTGCTGGAGCACTATCCTACAGAGGACTGGTCGATTTGCTCTCCCCGAATTCGGAAAATAAATAATTATACTGGATATGAGATCGGAAAATACAAATCTGAAGCTCGAAATCGAACCGCATAGAGCAGTAGTATTTGGTAATGGTCGGGTTTCACACTATTAATAATTACACTACAGGAACTGCAGAGTGTAAAAGCCGGTTGCCAACTTTGTTATTTTCCAGTGGATGCATGGCTCTGCTGTGAGAGCTAAACGAGATGGGGCTGGTGCTCCTCGTCCGCAACGTTGACGAAGAACCACGTGTCACATCCCGGCGGGTGGAGTAGTGAGGCTTTACCCGATCGAAACGGCCACCTCGAGACAGGGTACCCAGTGCCATACCGCAAGGTGTAGCGGAGACTAATCTATTTTACGGGCCGAACGCCACAGACAGCGTCATAGCACGATTCGGCGGGAGTTGCCACGCTTGTCTCCGGCATGGCGTCAATAATAAATAGTAGAAGAGGGTGAAAGCATAAAGACTTTCCAATCACAATTGCATCGCGCTCACAAGCACAAATCGGTACAATGACTCAAGGAAGGGTTTACGAACTCCCGAGAGAGACACACGCGAAGGTATATAACACTCGTAATCTGCACGTGACGTCTTCTGCATGTCGATCCCTTCATTTCGTGCGGGTGGCTACATAGATGAATCGACCGCCCCCTTCCCCTGTGGTCCATTGTGGTCCCTTGTACAACGAGAGGGGGAAAGCGGCTACGAGTACTCGTGCAGTAAAGGGGGAAGTCCTTTTTCTGTTTTCACCCGTTCCAAGCCCCTCGGCTGAGTTACTGCCCTATTTATTTTGCACTTAGTTGCTACATACTTTCATTGGTGGTGTTGTTGGTTTCACTTCAAAATATTCGCAAGTCCGAGTTTGCGTGAGGTAGAATAGAAGAGCCACTCGCCCGAGGGCTCAAACAAACGCGGTTACTGGTAATGAAAGCTATGGCACCATACCCCCCAGCCCCGGCGGGCGGGACAATCTAACCAACCCGTGCGCGCCTATCCAAACCGGGCGAATGCCAAATAACACTATGCTCTCACAAATTTCCGGATATAATATCTTGTGATATATTTCTTTTGTGGTAAAAAATAAACGTGTTGTTTCCTTCGTAAATCGGACCGTGTCTGCTAGATAGGTATTTTAGCAAAACGAATGGGGGCTGGCCAACATCGGCAATGTCGACCGGCGCATCGTGCAACCATGTATCCTGTATCCTGTGTCGGGCGTACTGCATCCTGTGTGCTGTAGGTTGTATAATTTGTACTGCTGTATCCTACGTTATATGCTGTACTCTGCGTACCGTATCCTGCGTATTGTATCCTATTGTATCCGTAACTATTAACAGCATCCTCGGTCACTTGTACAATAATTGGTCTAGGTTTATTAGGCCGTCTGGCTGGTTCCAGTTTTTGAAAGTTTTTTTTTTTTTTTTGTGCCCCAGAATAACGCATGAACGTACGATCAATCATCCGCGTTGTGGTTGGTTATGCAATATTTTTCTTGTGTTGACGCCTGGCCTCCTTGCCTTGTTCCGCTTCCTTGCCATCCTGGCCGCGACGACTGCTGGCACTCGAGAGAGAAGCTTCAGCTGGTTGCCGACGGCACTCCAACAGCAGTGCTGTTGTAGCGAGAACCGAACACGCTCAACATGGGTGAGACGGGTTGTCCTTGAGAGCTTTGGGGTTTGTTCTGCGCAGAGGGAGGCAGTAGATAGATAGATGTAAGACGTCCAGATCATGCCGGCTATGATACGTATCGATTTGTCGTTGGTATCGTACGACTTTTCCTTTTCAGTTTTGTTCTTCTCCGTGGTTCAATCCGCTGTACGGCGAGCCCGAGGCCTCGCTCGTCTCGACAGCACCAGCCGCCGAGACGTAAAAAAAGAGGGATACTGAAGGCTCGGCTCTTTCTCCTTTGCCTCAGGGCATTGGCGATGCAACGCTCGCCAAGACGATATCGCCAACCCTCCTCTGACATGCCTCCGTACTCGCAGATAACGTTGTGCCCTGTTGTGTTGCTGTACGAGCTTCTTTCATACAAAATCATTTTCATAGGACCACCCCGGCTTGTTTTGGCTTGCAGGGAACTGCATCGTAACCCCACCATCCAAGGTCGCCGTCATCTCTGGACCCGGGAAGTCGCGGGAGGTGATCGGAGAGTGCGCTTTCCAGAAGTGGTTCATCGGTGAGCGTTGACTGCGCGTGCTCGAGCACCATCTCGACAGTGGTCCTGCTCGTACTCGTGAAATAGAAGGGGCAGGGATGATAGGATATACAGCAGTTGAGTACTGCCGCTGTAGGCTCTTGAAGCTGTGCCGTAGACTACCACCACGCCGTCCGATATTGTATGGGCATTTCAATCTTAATTTTAAACCTGAACATTACTTACTTTTCCGGACATAGTGACATCGCAGGGATGTTGAGCTTGGTTTGTGATCCTTTGCGAACGAGTCCCCATCTGAATATGTTTAGCCGATCACCGTCCACTCTAGACACTACGCAACGGAACAAGCTCGGGGATGACAAACCTGTGGTGGATGCTGTAGATACACGGTATCATACTTCGGGTGCGTACGATGGAAGATGTGTTCTTGCAAGAACAACTCTAAGGTTCGACTTTTGTTCCATCGATTCGATCGAAGTTATTTACGATGCACAAGATTTCCCTCTGGAGTGTAACGATTTAAGGCAAAGTATCTGTCATAATGTATAACGGAATGCTGACGGTTATCACGTAGTTTGCAAAAATGAGTATCAACTGATCGGTTGAACTCACAGCTGACGTGTATGTTTTTTCGAGTTTTCAAAACTAGAATAACGGATTGCTGAGCCCGCCTTACTTGTTCTGTCGTACAGTATGTCGTATGCTGTCAGCCCATCGGGCTAGTCATCGTTGCGTATGTTCGCCTGATGCCGTCTGTCGCTGAAAGCTACGTGGGCTACAATGAATAGTCATCTCGGTCAATCTGCGTACGTCGTTTCCTGTCAGCTTCTGGCGCCAAAAGCTAGCCTAGTCGTGCCTAAAAGCTAGTCGTACCTGAAAGCTAGCCCAGTCGTACCGACAGCCCGGCACGAAATCCCTAATACAGGAATCCTTGTAACGCGAGCAAGAATCTCGAAAACACGAACGGGAATTCCGAGGGTACATCTCAAGTCGTTGTGCGGTTGAGGATCCCCGCCTCCGTCCAAGTCTGAAATATGTCGCCCAGAAACGTGCCGCCCCGCCCCTCCGTCGTAGCACGCGTTTGGTAGTCAGTTGCAACGGTTGAGGAGCCACCCGTGATTCAGAACTTCCACACCTCATATAGGCCATGATCTACAGTAGTTTATCCAGATCCAACGCAGAGAAACATGCCTTACGTGGATCATGCAGACGTTTTTCGGGTCTCACGCGGCAACATGATGAGCTACAGCAGTAGATCATACAGGCTCGGGAATAGACCTGCCTTGGAAGATCTAGATCATGAACTGGGAACTGGTGTTGTGTCCGAGGCGTGGGGTTGTTTTAGGCTCGAACCCTAACCCTTTATTACAGCGCCGACCGTCTATGGTAGGCGTTGAAAACGTCCCACTTTTTCGCAAACTCTTCGGTTCCGAACCCTCTTTCTTTTCCATCCGATCCATTACGCTGGGGCTACATCTCCAGTTTTCTTCCTTTTCGCAACCCAGATCCGGAGCCACGGAGCAGGCACTCCTCTCCCCTCCCCGCTGCGGTGCATGCCATCCTTTTAATCGCGGAAAACATTCTGCCTGACCCTTCTCTAAGTGACATACTCCAAACATTGGAGCATATTACGATTTGGATACTCTATTATTACGGGGGTCCATAGTAAACAGGACCAAATATTGTTAGTAAAAATGGGTGAATATACAGGCTTTTGTGGGTACCGTAGGTCCTGTTAACTATGGCCCCCGTAATAGTAGCTCATCACATGCCTTTGAGAGAGGTCGTGCAGGATCTGCACATATCGTAGATCCAACACTGAAAACATGCGCTAGATTATGCGAATTACACGGAGTCCCAGACCCGGCAGCGCGATGAGCTAAACCACATAAGATCGGAAACAGACCAGCCTGGAACGATCTAGACCATGAATGTGGAACCGATTTTCTACCCGAGTTGTGGAATTGTGTAGGGCTCTGACGTGCAACCTCTGCTGTAGCTCCGATCGTCTATGGGTAGATATATTTAATAGGAAGATCGCACGTTGCGAAACTTTCCGTTCTGAACCCTTTTTCTTTTGTATCCCACCCCTTTCCATTGCCTCCTCCAGCTCCCTTTGTCGTATCCCAGGTCGGGGTTTCACATAGTCGGCACTCCCCCCTCCCTCCTTACTACGGAGCGTCACATTTTTTGCATTGCGGGAAAAAAAAAAAATCCTGATCCACGCGTCGGACAAACCACGATCTACTAGTAGAGCGTCTTCATCCTAAGCCGCCGTTGTGAGACGTCGTGCAGTACCTGTATAGCACATACCCAACCCAGGGAACAAGTCATGCAGTAGATCCTGTAGGTGGTACGGCTCTCACGCGGCAACATGAACTAACTGCTGGGATCATACAGATCAGCAATCGATGTCGGCATACCAAAAAATCTTATGTAGGGCGTCGAGTGGGAACCGATGCTTCGCTCGAGGTGTGGAGGTATTGCTTCCTGTGTATTATGCGGATGTTTGCTGTGGTCACGCCGCACCGTCGTCACTGCCTGTGCAGAGAGCGTGGAATTCCTGAGCCTGGAGCTGATAACTTTGTCAGTAAGGAGCGTGGAGGCTGAGACCGTGCGAGGCGTTCGAGTAACGATCGGCGGCACGTGCCAGGTGAAGGTGGGCGCCTTCCAGGAACAGGACATGACGAGGAACCTCCCCCAGATCAAGCTCGCTTGCCAGCACTTCCTTGGGAAGGTCAGTCGAGCGCGGAATGTGGCTGTCCCTATGACATGCCACACCACGTTAGAGCAATGCTGCTGTAGTCGCGTATCTTGTTGACACTGAAGCGTGTCGCCCCCGGTAGAGCTCTTCCCAGTACAGAGCTCGGCGCCTCCGTCTCGAGGCGACGCTCTACTACGAGCTACAGGTGCGAACGAATGGCGCGACTTTCGACTCTCGGGGTCTGCTTCTCCTATTACGGGGGATCATAGTTAATAGGACCAAATATTGTTCGAAAAAATAGGTACATATATAGGTTTTTATGTGTACCATAGGTCCTATTAACTATGGACCCCCGTAATAGCTGGTGCTTGTCGTGTGCTTGAACGATGAGCAACGACTTGGAGTGGTGTCATTCTGCCACGCGAGAGCCGTGCACGGTTTGGTACCGTACTGCTGGAGAGCAATGCGATTACCGGGATTTTATCTGGCTCGTACGTTGCCACCGTGGGACATATCAGCGATCTGCTGCGACATCACGGATTTCTAAGTCCTGCAAAACAACGCCGTCCACGGCAGTCCCGAGAGGATCGACAAAGATCATCCTTAATTGGAGGCGAACGGCGACACAAACCCCGCCACACACGATAACTGGACAACAAACCAAGCTCTTTGTCTGTTGCGGTGTTGTTTTCTATTCTTTTTTCTGGCGGGACATATGCTAATGGATAGGGGTTCACTTGGAAATTGTCTCAGGGCCTTCACTTGGAGAGAGATATAAATGTATCACCGAAAACGTTCTTTGGGCACGGGGGTAGAGCTGTACCATTGTTTTTCCCGGAATTACCGACTTGAGGACCTCTATGTCCCAGTGACACCTAACAGCTGTTTTTCAGAAAACGTGAATGTGCATTTGGACGAATAATCCCATGGTCTAGGTATACAAAATCGAAATAGTTTACACTGCAAAGAAATACTGCCCATTTTCTCGACGACTTCGGGTTAAGGAGCCCCGTAGTTCAGAAAATAATAGCTCGAAAGTGATCGTACCCCTATCCTATCGTAGCACGCGTCTTTGACCGGTGCTGACGGTAGGGGAGTTACCCCAATTTTTGACCACCGCCTTTGCGCGTTCGCGCCACTCAGGTGGGTGGGTCTGTGCCTCGCTCTCAATCCGAGCAAAACGTGGCTCTTTAGCTCTGAGTAACAAACACTCTATGACCGTGCATAGCGCACAAACACGAGACTTAAAAGCTAACCACTGCAATCACGATGAGACCGCTGTAGCCACTCGGCCGTTACTCTGAGAGGCTGAAAACGAAGGGCCTCGCCAAAAGTGACCTGCCTTACGGTGATATGTGCGCTTAACCCGACGGTGGCAATCGTACGGCCCCTTAGGTCAGTCTATTACGTAAAATCGATTCTAAAACTGATGGTACTGGGTAGGTATTTATTCACCCCTTTTAGTACTCCAGTCTCGTTTTGGGGAAAAGCTATTCATCTCATTTGAATGGTTTCCCGCCAAAATGGAACTGCAGTCCTAAACGGGTTTAGAAACCCCAGCTGTCCCAAATATGTTGGCCGAAAAATGCACTATCCGTCAGAAATGTTCAGGCCGAGAAGTGCCACCCGCAATCGCAGATCGTGTCGTGGTTCCCTGAAAACACGCATCAACCAAATCTACTGTAGAGTGAACGCCCTCCATCCCGCAGCATCCACCAAACACGCTTAACAAAGAGAAACCAACCTTCATTCTGCGCGTCACGGCTCCATTTTCGTGTCTCACCCTGTGTGCTGGTCCCGCCGCGCTGTTTGTTCTTGGTTTTGTAGTCCATCGAAGATGTTCACCAGGCTTTGCTAAGGACTCTCGAAGGTCACCAGCGCCAGATCCTCGGCACACTCACAGGTCTGCCCACAGGATCACAGGATCACAGGATCACAGGATCACAGCAGCAGCAGCAGCGGACGCGTGTGACGGTGATAGCAGTAGCAACGTTTGGCCGATACGTCGTTATACTGTCGGGGGCGGGAGCTCCTCGTCTGACCAAGGATACCCGACAACTATGATTCGCTGCATACGGATCATTCAACATGACACACGTTGAGAAAATCAAGACATACCAGTATAATTTAGTCTCGGGATGCGTTCTGCACTGAGTTTCGGCGTACCGGCTCTAGGATTTCTCGTCATCTTGTACGTCTGTGCCCGGGTTTCGTATCACCGTGTTTCGTGTTGGGTTTCTTGTAGGTACTGTACCTGAAAAACGCCATTAGTGATCAGGATTGTTTTAGGACAGCAGTCCCGTTTTTTGGGGGGGACAAACTATTACTAGGACCATAGTGAACACAAGACCCAATATTGTGATTAAAAATAAGTAAACGTATAGGTTTTTGTGTGCACCGTAGGTCCCATGTACTATGGTCCCTCGTAATACCTCGAATTTGAGTAATTGGCCCCTAAACCGGGGCTGCAGCCCTAGCAGGGACAAACTTGAACTCGTTTTCAACGTGGACACCGATAGTGGTCCGTACTGCTGCAGGGTTCGGCCAAAATATTGCAGACTGGCCGGCCTCTCGTCAAAGTAACATAGTTGGACTACCAGACTTGATAGGGTTTTTCGGAACAGTATTCGTGACCTACCCCGGCTTTAGGATTGTCCACCAGGTTGCACGTTTAGCTTTTCTAAACAAAACAGGGGTATGGTGAGGTATTGAGGTCCTCAGGTGAGGGCTTAATGCTTCAAAAACCTTTAGGTGCTCTCCCTCTAAGGCAAACACACGCGTCGGTGAGCAGGTGTTGAGTAAGGTGAAGAGAACATGGAGCGTGAGAAAAATGAAGGTGCTTACCCTCACCGTACCACCCGTCGCGAGTGGACGGTGTACACATTTGGTGGAACCCTTGTAGAGGTAAACAAAACCGTATGGCGCATACCGTAGTCTGAGGGGGGGGGGGGGGAGAAGAGCATGCTGGGTGACCTGATATCTCAGTTTCGATTAGAGAGCGGGCGGCAAAAAAGAAGGGCAACGATTGCAGATGGGATCGAAACCAAAACAAGCAAGTTGCTATTCGCCGTGGTGCGAGTCGCTTGCCGACAATAAGGTGTTGCACAACATCGCCATCGCTATTTCTCGTCCATGCGACGGTGTAGCTCGAGTGAACCGATTCACCGCCACCCTCTCACTCACGTATCTGTTTATTGAACGCGACCTCAACCCCCCCCCCCCCCTCCACCGCCTGATGCCATCCGGCCCATTGTGGCTTCTCCGGGATACCGAAACACTTCTTACGCCGGTCCGACCGTTTCCGCTTTGAACTCTCGACAGTGGAGGAGTTGTACAAGGTAAGGGCGTAGGCCACTCGATATTTACAACAGCATTGCCTGGAAGGGGTAGTGCCTTATTTCGTGGCGTTTCAGGGGTGATGCCTTATGCCTTGTGTCATGAGCTCCTCTAGTGTGGGAGCTCAGAGTCTCACCGGAAACATGACTTCGGAAAAAACTGTTTCTCGCGACCCGGCTCACCTTTTTATGCGGCCGTTCTAAACCTAACACACTACAGTGGTTCAACCGAAAACGACCGGTCTTTCTTCCCTCAACTAACTACGATGCCCCGTGTGCGCTTGCATTGGTTGTTCGCTTTTTTTTGCAGGACCGCGCTGCGTTTTCTCAACGCGTTCGGGAGCACATCGGGGAGGTGAGAGAGGGTTCGGTGCGGGAAGAGCTTTCAATTGACTGCACATTGATCCTGTTCGTTCTGTAAGCTCTACTCGATCCTTAGGTTGAGTACGTTAGGTTAGTTACAGACAATTCACTCGATCGGACCGCTTGCTGAGACGTTGTACGGTACGCTGTAGTGACGAAACGAGCTCAGATATGTAGGTTGCGTATATGAGCTGTAGCATTTCCTTTGGGCACGGGAACGGGTGACGGACGGCCAGAGCTCTCCAGGTTGTGCTCTCCAATGATTCGCGTGTAGGAAAGCAAGCACGAGCTACGCGACCCCAGGAACCTAGGTTGCTGATATTTGACGGCACCTATTATAGTGCTGGCGGTAGCAGTAGTAGCAGCGATAGTAGTAATAGTTGCAGGGTCATCGTGGGCAATAGTGTGGCCATGGCGGGAAAACAAAGGGTCTTGGCCAACAGAGATAGTGCGGGACTGTCTACCATCGCCGGTACCGTTCAGAGTGCAAGTCCCTGGAGAAATCGTCACGGATTCTGCCGCACATTGCCTCAGGTCTTCCGATAAAGGTATACAGAATCTGAGAGTTGCCCTGTACTTGATACGAGCGCATCTCGGGGGGGGTGGGACGGTAAGAGGCGTGCCATCTGCTTTCTTTGAACATTTTTTTGGCGTGCTGGTTTGGAACTTTGCGTATTCCAGTAGTTCGTTTTCCTCTGGCGTGTTTGGCGCGGCCTAGAGTAACATTTACAGCGCCTAAAAGTACCGCACTCGTACTGCTGCCAATGTCAATCGTGTTTTGTCTCTACCCTCGTTGGGGCTTCCGTTTCGCTCGTGTTTGTCCTTGCCGTCGACGTTTTCTGCCTGCAGGACCTGCACAGCATGGGCTTTGCGCTGGTATCTTACACCGTCAACCAAGTCGAAGACACTCAAGGATAGTAAGTCTCCACCGTCCGTGCCCGTCTGTGAATATATCTATTAGTAGCTGATGATAGAAAACCACAAGAGTGTGGGCGTGTAGAAACCTTGCTGAACATGATAATGCGAGGGCCCGTCCGGTCGATGTTTTTCTCTGTTCGGTTAGCATACGCCTCGAGCCGTTGTCCGATGCTAGCGATCGCGAAGCGAAGGTGTTCTCAAGAAGTTGTGTGATTGTCCTGTATCTCTCTGTCCCACGATACAAGGACGCGTTGTACACCAAAATTACTAATAAATCGTCCTTAAAGTTAAAGACAGAGTGGCATATTGCTGTGTTGACGGGGACAAAACTTCAGCAGCGTCGAAATATCCATCGACTTTCGTCCCGCGGAATCGAAGTCTCTGATTTACCTTGACATAAGCATATCGGACACACTTGTCCCGATATCACGAAAACGCCGAGCGCGAGCGGAGTTTTCCCGTCCAACTGTCCTGTAGAACACCCGGCTCGACATTGAGGTTTTGCAGACGGGCATGCCCGCCCATTTTGTGTGCAGCAAAGCACGGCATGCGTCACTTCTTCCACCCTTCAGCCTTGTTACTCGCCTTAGGAGAGGCCTTAGGGGGGGAGAGGGAGGGTTCCCATTTGTTGCGTGCCTTAGTCATTCGATCATCGACCACGCATAGCGCTCGAAACGGAGCACAGTAGGGGGTGCACATTACGTCACTTGTTCTCCAGCCTCCAGAGTCACCAGGGTAGAGGAGAGTGACTATATCATACCGGTGTAGATTTCCAGTCTTGATCTCTTACGCAGTTGTACTTTGCGATATGCATCGCCTCGAGATTGCTTTGGATGCACTGCGACATAACAGGAATTTGATGATCAATTTTGAGCCAGTAACAAAGCCACTCGCTCATGCGAAAAAGGGGGCCACCCCGCCTACTCTTGCACCAGCCTTACCCCGAACTAGGCCCATCCAAACTCACACCCTCCATTTCTTCCCTACCGCCTGCACCTCACGGCGCCCGCCTACACCTATTGTTTCCTCTCTCTCTCATCTCCCGATGGTGGTTTGGAAACCGCCTGACAGCATGGAAGCTCTCGGTGCTACTCAGACTGCTCTCGTAAAGGTACGTGTGTGTACTACTGCAGTGCAGGTGCCGAAAATCTGATTCGGACCGGCAAGCCCAGACACCTCTGATGGGTTGGGTGTTATGTTTTCCGTTTTTTCAACTGTATTTTATTTTGTCGTAGTATGCCGCCTTCTACCGAATGCGATGCTTATGCAGCGCCCCGTTGAACGCGGTCGAGTACGTCTGCCTGCTTCAGCGCCACTGGTTGTGCTGGGAGCCTCGTTCATAGGCCCGCCCCGGTAGCTTCTGCAAGGTAGACACGGGGCCCAATGTCCAGAGCTAAGCATCACCCAGACACCGTTGGGTTCCTGAACCGTGTTTATAGGCGACACGCAACGAGGTCCCAGAAGCCCCCCTCCCCCCTCCAATGTCAGCCTGATCGGTGAAAACCCGACGCGTTTCGTCCCGGCGTTGTAGGGATGCGGGGGTCTATATGGTATTTTGAAAACGGCCATACATGACGTGGGTACACTTCTCCCCCCGCTCCCGACCCCACTCCTCGATTGTCGAGTGTTTTTTCTGAATTGCGTTTTATCATCGTTCTACATTGGCTAGGAGACATTTTTCTGTGATACCCAATGCTTTCTGTGCCTCCTTATTGTATGCGCGAATTTTCGTCCTCTATATATTATACCGGTAACACCTGCAGCGCGAGGCTGCGGAGGGCGAAAGCAAGAACATTTCCGAGGCTAAGAAGCGCGTGGCGGAAAACGAGAGCTCCGCAAACATGGCGGAAGCCACCTACCGCGCCGAGGCTCACGTCAGCGTGAGTATTGGTCTTTCGGGTAGTACTATACGGATATCTCACGACATTTTTTTTCTTGCTGTTTTCCTTCGCATTAAACTTATTCGCTGTTCTATTCTCTCTTCCTGTTTGCAATCGATACTCACATTCGGGGGTCACACATAGTAGGCTCTTCTCCCCCCTCCCACTAAATGCGCAATAGTTGTTCGTATCGAAGTTATAAGGTAAACCCGATAAATTTCAGTTGGAAGTGGGGAGAAGATGAATTGCCGATCGTAGACTAGTATACATACCTTGGCGTAGAGATCTCAATAGACTGCTCTTGGGACACACATAGCAAAATTAATAGGGAAGGGTAAAGCACACGTAGGCAAGATGAGTGCGATCCTAACAGACTTGCACCTTGACACTAGGGTTAAGAGATGTATCCTGACGAATGTGATAGTACCAAAGCTAGAATATGCAGGAGACGTACGGGAAGGGGACGCGAAACTCGTAAAACAGTTGGAAACAGTACAGACAGCAGCTAAAAAATCCTAACATGCTCAAGTACGACTAGTAATACAGTATCAAGAGCAGAACTGGGAATGCACCCACTCAAGACAAATAGAGACATGAGAAGGTTGAAATGGCAATATAAAGAAAGGAACATGTAAAAAAAGAGGTTGCCAGCCATGGTTGATAGAGCTGTATGGGAGAAAGTAACTAAAGGGCGGGCTGGAATAAGGTGGGATGGCGTAGTTGCGAAAGTATGGAAGGATACAGGGAGAAACCAAGAAGAGATGTCCGCGGGGACGTTTCGGAGGTACAAGACAGAAGTAGAAAAACTGATAGAAATAAGGGAAAGGCTAGCGCTAAGAAACAAGGTGGAATCGGGAAAACACTTAGAGATATACGGGGAATTGAGGGAAGGAATAGGAATGAAAGCGTATTTGCACGGCCCATGGACTTCGCGAAAGCGCTGAAACTGCGCTTTCGTGTAGGTGACCTGGACCTGCCAGAAAGAAGAAAGAGGTGTACCAGCAGCCCGGAGGAGGAGGAAGTAGATGCATGTGCCCGTGCGGCAAAGCAATATATAGTAGAACTCACATAGTAGGAGAATGTGAAGTATAGAAGGAGGAAGGGGATGTGTTAGAAGAGGAGATGACGCGAATAAACGAATGTGACGTGGAGGAGTTTGATACACTAGAGAGCAACGAGAAAACGATCGCTATCGTAGGAGATAGATGGTGCCCACAGGCGGCCAAACAGGAAGGGGACAATATTAGCAAAACGTTTCTATGTAATATATGGAAACAACGTAGTGAGCGCCTAATTGTCGGAGGTGTCTCTAATAGGAGTATGAACAGTGCTCCGTCTCGAAAGGGATGCGTGGTCAATGGTCAAAGGACTATGGCAAGCAACAACTGACCCCCCCCCCCACTACCGGACTACCTTACTACTGCAGATAAAGCAGAAACTAAAAAACCTGTCCATGTGAGACGTTGTGCAGGGCATGTACGGTACATATCCAACTCAGGAAGCATGTCCTGGAGTACGCACGGTATACGGTTCCCACCCGGAAACATGTAATACTGTAAATGATACAGACCAGGAAACCTATTTTCCCTGAACGGTTTACACCATGAGGCATAGGAATCGATCTTACCTGCCCGGGGTGCGCACGACTCGTTGGCCGGCTGCCTCAAGAGCGAAAACGCCTTGCGTTGGCCATATCGACGCTTGCGTTGGAGGCGGAGGTAACGAAAAAAAAAAACGACTGCGTTGGCCACCCGCGTAGTCAGATGTAACATGACGGTGATACGTGACTACGTTCTGGGCAGATGGACCACACCGATCCCCTTATGTACAGTAATACTCGACGAAAATGGCGCTGATCGCCTGCATAGAGGAAGCCGTGGCAAACCCGCCGGGGGCCATGTATGGCATGCACAAGGTAATGCAGCAAATCGGTTGGTGAACGACGCAAGAGACCGCACATGGCTGTCCCTGTGGGATCGCCTGGATGACGTAACAATATTCACACATGTAGTAGGATGCACAGTAGGTTCCTACACTACAGCAGATTCACATCTATCGATAGTGCAGTAGGTTGACATCTACTGATGGTACAGTAGGTTATCCTGCGACAATCTTCGACGGTGGTCGCTTGCCAGTATTGTGGATTGTTCCGACCTGAGGGTCGCGAGCCGACTCCCTGGCGAAGGACAGGGAGAATGAACCTCCCCAGAAAACTACTTGCTACGTCATCGCATAAACCGTTGACGGCAGCAGTTCATAGTCTTGCTTTGCTCTTCTTTCATTAGGAGGTGCCATCTACAGTTCAAGGGCAAACCACGCGTTGGACGCCAAGGGATGTGCTCAATGTCACCTGTGCCTCCTGTACGTACGTACCGTACAGGGTCCATTTTGGGCTGTGAGCTCGACCAACGGCTGTTGAGTATCAACCACACTATCGGTTGAACCCACAACTGGTGCATTATCGAAAGGATTGTTCAAAGACAAGCAGTACTTTGTGGTCATCCGCTCGTTGAGTTTCGGAAACAGTTTGGCCAGTTTTTTTTTTGACAGGTGGCCGGGACTCCCCCGCTCCCCCCCCCCTGCACATTGTGGGCGCACTGAAACAACATCGTGGAGACAATGAACGCTGTGACAGACCATTACGCGTACCGAATCGGGAGATATTCGACACCTTGTAGGGTTTTCTACATGCAAGTATATTCTTCAATGTATTCACGAAGAGTATTTTACGCCCACTATATCCAAAGTGGGGGGGTCCAGGCGACCGGTGCGCGACGGCCCGGGGCTCCTCCAAATAGGAGCTATCCCTCGATATACCGTGGCCGCGTCGGAGATGACTGCCATCCTAGAACCACGTACCTTTTCAAGCAGCCGCCTCGGAGATGGATACTATCCTGGAACCAGATTCTCCTACCGTAGCAGACGTTTGAGACGGCTGACATCCTGGAACCACATACCACCGCCGAAGAAAGCGTCGGAGGCGGCCGCCATTCTCACCTACCCTGCCAAGCCAGCGGCGAGAGCGACGAGAGTGGGGGAGATATGTGTTCCTCTCATTTTGTGCAACAAACAGCTGTCACCGTGCCAGGTTGCTTTGCATGATGACCGGTGAAAGCACGCGGAACTGCAGGAAATACCGACTGTCTCTTCTTTTCGTGCCCTGCCGGGTTGTTTTGGATGTGATTAGCGTTGAAAACACTGGGTGTCATTGAAATATGCATCCCATCTTTTTGGCATTGCCTGCTGCCTTCTTGTGGTTGCTTTTGATGTTAAAAACGTTTCCAAGCACTGAACGCCAATGATGTCCGCGTTCCTCCATTGCTTGGAAGCGCCAGTAGTCCTGATCGGCGTTGCTTTGGACACGATGGACGATAAGAACACTGAGAGGCACGACCTCTACGTTTTTCCCTTGTTTACGGTTTTTAATGCAATGGTATGCTATATATTACTTCCAGGTTGCTTTGGAAGACGAGAAGCGTGCTGCGGCGGACAGAGACCTTGCCCTCAAAAAGGCCACCTACAAGGCCGAGGTCAACCAGGCGGAAGCCGCCGCGGAAGTGTCGAGAAGGCCAAGCAGGGGCAGACGGTGAGCGTAAAAAGAGCTCTGTGCACCTCGGCAGCAGCTTCGACTGAATGGTACTACTGCGTAGAAACATGTATCACAGCTCAACCTCGAATCCCCTCGGGAATTCTTCGGAGTGAAACTTGGGTTTACTGTAGTGCGGACTATCAATCATTTTATCCGAGTAATTTGGCGCATCTCGTAAACGCTACGTACTGCACACAACCGGTCAAACTCTGAAGGTCATCCGGCCTCATTGCTGTAGCCCCCTGCTGTGTTGGCACATAAATGGTTGCACGTTTCGTGTTTTGAGTGCTAACGGTTCTGGCTGACGGAAGTTTCTCAACAATTGCATAAAATATTGAATCAGTAACAGCATCAACCATTGTGACAACCATTGTACCAACCACTGCGTCAACCATTGTATCGACCATTGCACCAGCCTTGGCAGCTGAAGAGCTTCCTCATATAATTAAGCCCCGATGTTTTTTTTTTTAACGATACTCGTTCGATGCCCACACGCTATATGTACGAGTAGCCCATGGCATTGTGCACGGTGTCGGGGCTTAGCTCACACGTTTAATCTCTCGGACTCGGCTGTTGGATTGGAGAGGGATGTCCCGGTAGAGATGGTGGCTTTGTTTGCATGGAGCTCCCTCACCTGAGGAGCTATCAGTATCTCACCCGAGACATCCCTTCGAAAAACCTTTATCGCGCAACCAGACCAACACTAAGACAGTCCTGAAGCAAAGATACTACAGCGGTAAGACGATCATGCTAATATAGCCGGTAGTTGCTCACTTGAAGAGGAGCTCAACCGGCAAGGAGACAGTATCGAGCCCAAAACGCGAAACCCGCAGAAAACAGTAGACCGTAGGTGCCATCCCTACTACTGTGGTACGCGCCTCGCTATGCCACACTATGCTGAAATCTTCCTGCTTTGCATTGTTCTTAGGTGGTGAGAGAGAGAACAAAGCAGAAGGCGGAAGAGGCTGTGATTCTCCTGGAGGTGCAAGGCACGGAGTCCCTCCGCGTGCAGAAACAGACGGAGGGCACTTCTCTCGCCTATCTCGTCGAGGAGAAGAACCGGGCCGAGGCCGTGCGGGCTGCCGCGGAGGTGTGTATGTGGGCTAACCACTGTTTACGGGGGACCATGGTAAATAGGACCAAACAATGTTGTTAGTATAGATAGCTCAATATATAGGTTTTTATGTGTACCGTAGGTCCGACTAAATGTGGTCCCCCGTAACAGTAAATCTTCTTATACCTCGGGCAGATTAAGATCAGAGGCCCCCCTCAGGATCTAGTTATTTCCGGGCAACACATGTATGTTCCTGACCTGTACCGTCTAGCATTCAGTCACGTAAGGGACCCGTACACACAAAACCTGCATAATCTATAGCAGTAGGAAAGGTTTCCTGTGTTGGAGCCGTGCTATCATGCGTGGGTCCAACGCAGCATCTCGTAACACAGGAATACGATCTACCAGGTAGGTAAGTCTACCCTTGATCGTCAGGTATCCGACGGGTAAAACGTTCGTTCATGACTTACAGTACGTGCCGGTTCGGTCTTCCAGGAGCGTTTCTCACAACACCTGCTGGCATGTTTGGTCGCGCCCCCGCGATCCCTTGCAGTCGAACCGGTCATAGACGTGTCGTACGCGCGTCTTACAGCAGTACCAATAGTGATACTACGTGTAGTAGATGTCGACTTCGCGAGCGTTTGCGGGTGCCAGGAGTCGCGCCGCTGCACTCGCCTGCAGTCGAAAAGCCGTTCTAAGAAGTATCTCACGCCAGTGCGTAGATCATTACGTGTACCCGTAGCAGGCGTCGCTTTCGTGTGAATTTAAAGCTGCATTTTGCTGTTGCACCAACCGCACCCTTCCGTCTTGTTCAAGAATTTAGAGGAATACCGTGGGTGTTTGCAGCGGAACAAAATTCTTGAAGGCATGGTGGAATGCCAATGCTCCGTTGCATTGCGGTCCGTTGTATTGCGGTCGACGGTTACACCATCCACGGACCCCCCCCCCCCCCCCCCGTGACGCTACGCCGCGCTGAGCAGGCCAGGGCTCACGAGATTCACCAGCTCGGTGCAGCGGAGGCGTCGGCCATCCTGGCGAAGGGAGAGGCTGAGGCTAAGTTACGCACGCCAACGTGTGCATCCGGTGTTCTCTCGTAGTGCATGCCACGGTAGAATTGAGCCTGCTATTCTCTTGAGACTCTTCGCTCGAAGAGCATTTTTAAGCCTCACACGAACCCCGTTTCTGGAGACAGAGATGAAAAGTCAACCCTACCACAACAATCGAAATAATCTCGTGCGTCCTGTGTAGATATATTACAGTACATAAAGGATTATCTTGAAGAAGACCACCTGTATTTCATACCAAGGAATACATATTTTATGAACAGTGCGTCATCCAAGGACCTCCCCCGCCGTAAGGGCGAAGTGCGTTAAGCTTATCGCGACACGGCTTCCTTATAGGAAACATTTCCTCAGTACCTCGGTATTCTTGAATTTCGTCTAGAGTGACACAGCAATTATGATTGGTCGACGTCGAAGGTCATATGCTGGCTATTGGGGGACGTTATAAGGACTATACCCTGGGCTGGGTAATCGATCCTATAGCTCAGTAGGTAATACTTTCATAAGGGCGGGGGGACCTACGAGTAACAATCCTGCGGGCATACGTCTCCCCCTACGACTCCCCCCTCGTCCTATTCCGAGGTGGGAACGAGAGACCATACTCGTGTGGTTGGTAAAACGCAGGGTAAGGTGTGAAGTTTGGGTCCGTAGTAGACGATGACTGCTATGACCCCGAGAAATAGTTTGTCCATCGATTATATCCTCCTCTCTGCAGCAAAAGGTTCGTCTGTCAGTGCTCTGCTGTGGCTCCCTTCAACTGTGGTCGCCATCGTTCGACCTCGTTGTGGTGTCCGTGTGTGGCATACGCGACCTTGATGACCGAAGTGCAAAGGAGATCGTGATGATCGTGTCGGGCCGCACGTAGCCCTTTTGGATTGAGAAGGCGGGTTCCGGCAGGCCCCGCGTTGATGCTATAGGAGCGAACAGAACGGCGTCGTGGGAAAGCCAAGCTCCACGTTTAGGGAATCAAACCGTGAAACACCCTGATTACAGGGGGGGGGGAGGGTGCGAATCATTGGAGCGCAAGCCGTTCTCTCGTGCCCAATCACCGCGGCCGTGCACATGTCGCCGGGAGATCGGCCGAAAAAATGTACGACAAACACTCGACGTAACGCAGGTGGGGTGTTCCTACTGGTCAAGGTGGAAAAAAGGTGTAGACAGATCATGGCCGTGGGGCCTGCGTCAGCACCTTTGTTTTTTTTGTGGTATGACACTCGAGTGGACGATGTGCGCGTAAGTTAGCTGAAGCCTGAAGTGCTTGATCTCGCTCGGTAGTTCGGATAAGCCTGAAACTCATGATTTTTAGCGATCTAGGGAGCCGTTATGATATGTTGGCCTTTGATCCCTGACATTCCAAAGGTTATGCACTTTCGAAAGGCTTACGACGCGCGGACGTAGCAGCCAAGAGATATCTCTGTGTAGTCCGTGCAGACGTTTGCACACACACGGACTTAGCAGCAATGGGTAGTCTTGTGTTGTGCATGCTCCCTCCGCCCACATTACCCACGGTCGCATGACTCGTGCATATTCCGTTTCGAGCGAGCGGCGTACCAATGTCAAGCTTTCGATGCTCCCAATATCTCCTCTTTCCCTTTGGTTGATGCTACCCTCTGCTTCAGGTTCTTGCTCTTCGCGGTGACTCGTTCCAGCACTTTGGCAACGCCGCCGTGGTGCAGAGCATTGTCGACAGGCTGCCCGAGATCGCCCGCGAAGTCGCAGCCCCGCTGGCAAAGACCGAAAAGGTACGTAGGGACGAGCAACACCTTCCCGCGCCTGCAATCGACCTCCTCTGCGCGTACGGCCCCGCAACTAGACATACCTCTGCGGTGCAGTAGATACCGCTACAGTACGATACAGCGCACAGAGCCATGTTTCTACTGCGTGGTAGGGGCCGATCGGTGCGGTACAGTGCCGGGATAGGGGCGTATGCTTAGGCCCAAAACTTTCGTTCTGATTGATGGGGCTCATCAACTGAGGAAAGCTATTTCTATACCCAAGCAATTTGCAATGTAGCTGGCATTGCTGCTTAGCGATTCTGTACGGTATGTCGAGCCCGCTGACATTGTCCTCACAGGGTTTGCCCGTACCTTTGTTTCCGCGAGAGTCGACTTTTAGACGAGGAATAATTCGAGTCCCTCACACGTCGACTTACTGCACCACATCTTAGGGCACGGCCCCCGCAGCACCATACTTTCTGGACCGCACCCGCGCGCGTACACACCGCAGCACGCGTACCGATCCCGTCTCGCCCGCCTTAGCCCCTGTTCCCGCCGCAAACAATGTTCCAAACTGTGCTTTCAAGAAACGTGCGTCCCCGACGTCGTACGAACAGTACCAAACGCGTTCATTAGGCGGCCTTACGCTGCTAAACTGTTTCATACCCCTGCCTCCATGAAACCCCCGTATGCAGATGGTGTTCATTTCTGGAGAGGGTGGAGGTGCCGGGAGCCGCCTGACGAAGGACGTAAGTAATATCCTTGCTCAGCTACCGGAGACCGTGGAGTCGCTTACCGGAGGTGAGAGGGTGTGCAGGAGAGAAAGGCACTCCTGTTGTAGGTTGGCTACTAGTAGATCGTACCGGGCTAGTCTATAAGCCATGTTAAGCTCTCCATGCTCGTCGTCCTTCTCTCGCGTTTTTCTGTTTTTGTTTTCTAGGGTTCGTTAGTGTACTATCCTCAGCAATGTGCGACTATGAGTCGGCCGACGTTGATCAACTCCTAACCTTTCCTACAAAACTGAAGAGCCGAGGTCTGCTACGGACGGTAGGGGTGGGTCACTATAGTATGGTCCCTCTATAGTACAGGTATGTACCAACCAACAACACCGACACTATGGCGGCAACCGGCACTATTAATAGCACACTGCATACCACACTGGCTAATCCCATCTGTGCCAAGCGGTTACCCGGCACTATAAAAGGCAGCCGGCACTATTAATAATCAGCCCCCAGTACAGAAGAACCACCACTGTATATGTGCAGTGTTATTCCAGCCGCTCAAAGCCACTCGGCCGAGTGGTTCTACCTCCCTCCACTCGTTTTCTTTATTGCAGTCTTGAGCTGTTTTGAGTCCTTGCTGGTTGATTCCTCGAAATCATATGCACGGCCGCCGTGGAATAGTTAAACTACTCTCCGCCAGCAAAAGATAACAAAGTGACATTTTCAGTGAGTTAGAACAGCACGCCACTCTCTCGAGTGGTCACAAACTTGGTGGCAAAGATGATGACATCAGAGGCATGATACAGTTGGGGTGCACCCGCAAGGTTCGGAGGGACCTAGATTCAGGATACCTATACTATTGGTGAACTATTTGTACAAGTCACCCGACAACCGGTTTCTGAAGAACAAATTGGAGGCTTCATCCAATGGGCAGTCCCATGGCCTACAGGTCTGTCGCAGAAAAGATTGGTGAACCTGAACCATGTTTGCTAGCTCTTCATTCGGAGAAGTCCTATGAGTAAAAACATAATTTAACCTAAAAATGGTTATCGTACCCTTATGGGCCTGCCCTGCCGTCGGGTTAGCCAGTCCCACTATCGGCTGAGCGTCTTTATGTTTTTCAGTCCCAATATTATCAAAGGGTGTTTGTGGTTTGGCCGGAGGTGTGTAACAAACCCTCGCCACGATAGAAGCTGCCCATTGTTTAGCCAAAAAACGTTTCTGACTGAGGGGGGATGTTTCTTAACCCAGGAGACCTGCCCAATATCGCTGAAAATGGCATTACTGCACTAATATTGTTACAATGCTATTTCGTTGCATGCTCAGACCTATGAAAATAAGAACGCAAAGTCTGAAGTTCTCTTAAAAATGCAGTCAAGAAGCTGCCGCCGCCGCTGTGGGAAAAAAAGGGAAAACATGTTTGCTTTTTTCTTCCATTTTTTAAAACGGCTACAGGCGGCGCAATTTGTTTTTCCTCGTCGCAAATTGTAAACACGCTGATAAAAATCAGCCCGTGCGACGATAGTCCTTCGATCTCGATATAGACCTAGCCCACGGCCGACCCGCTTGGTGTCGGGCGAAGCCAACGAGTATAGGCGACGGCCTCGAAGATATCAGGTGGATCCATGGTCTACGGGGCGAAAGCTTACCGCCGTCGTCCTGCGGTCTTCTCACCAACAAGAAAAAAGAAAATAGTTTTCGGTTTTCAAGACTGATCGAGAATATTTGTCATCTGTTTTGTGCACATCAGCGGCTAACTGCTTTTTATCATACGCCTGACCAGGGTCCGCCACATATCACCGACCATTGTGTGAACACTGTTACCCTAGGGTGGGTCGGAGCCCCTAACGATGGCACTGCTTTCAGAATTCATGACGCAGTCGTTGGTTTAGTCGATCGATATCTGTCGATGACTCGGAATTTCATTGCTTCGAACTAAGCATCCGCCTGAGTGTATCTGAAGTCGATCTTGGCCGAACATCGGCCCCATAACTGCTATTTTCGGGGTTTTCTTAAAGTTTTCCAAAAGTTTGAAAAAATTCGGTTTGAAGAACCGTGCTCAAAGCGCGTTTTAAAAAAAAATCGTTATCACTTTTACTTTCCTGCCTAACTTGTAGGAGGTTTTACCCTCAGGAATCTTCTAAACAAACCGTGGTTACCGGTGTCGTTCCTTCTGCCCCCCTGTACGTGCCTTTATTGTTTGTCGCGCAGAGGGTTCAGCATTCCCACTGCTCGTCGATTTTCATCGAATGTAGCTAACTCACGCTGTCGCGCTTTCCGCTAGTCAGTTTTTTTTTATGCAAGTCCCTGCGAGCATGCACTCGGTGAGACTCGAACCCACGAAATTGATCTTGATAGGCACACGGACCACCTACCAGGCCACCGGGGACGCCACCTGAAAAATTTGTGGCGGATATATCGTACTTGGAATTCAAAATTTTAACGGAAACTTTGCGTTTCCATCGACATAGGTCTTAGGACACGGGATTATTTTTAATTAAAAAAAAACAAATTGTTGTCATTTTGTTTTGAGTGAAATAAAGAGGCAGGGTCCACAGAAAAAAGTGGCGTGATTCCTACCGTAGCACGCGGCATACTGACCGGTCGGTCGGTAGGAGTGCGAAGGGGTCGGTCGGTACGCAGGATGAACGGGCTACAACATAGATCGTGGAACAGTCAACTATAGCAAAGTTCGTCATCTAGATTATTGGCTCACGTATACCTTTCGGTCGTATCGTCTCTGGGCATGAGTAAATTATGTCTCGCGGATGGGACCTGTATGGTACGGCTCTTGGACAACATCCGTACGAAGGAAAATAGTCGCTAGGGTCGACTGTAGGTGATGGTGTTCTGTCTGATGTGTTCAACATGGGATCTACAGTGTCCAGATGGTGATATGTTCGATTCGTGTAACCATGCCCAGGTCCACGTGATTGCTCTCGTTCGTTAAGTCACAATATGATACATCTATATCTCATGTCCCCTCCTGTCCCCTGTGCCCTCTTGTCCTCTGTCCCCTGTCACTTACTGTCCCCCCTCTTGCCCGCCCCTTGTTACCTCCTGTCTCCTGTCCCCTGTCGCCTCGTGCCCCTCCTGTCCCCTGTCCCCGGTCCCCGGTCCCCTACCCCCTGTTCCCTGTTCCATGTCCCCTTCTGTACCCCCTGTCCCCTGTCCCCTCCCGTGTCCATGGCAGTGGATATCACCAAGGGGCTGCAGCGCTATATGGGAGACGCGGCGGCCAAAGAAATCTGAGTGAACGGACGCCAAGTTATGGACGGTGGTGACCACGTACGTCATGAGGGAAGGCTTCCCCCCGGAACTAACGCTGGGCTTCGTTTCTATCTGGCAGAAGATGAATCTTTTGCCAGTGGCTAGCATCGTCGCTGCGTACAGTCTATGACTACCGTACTGGAGCCGCCGCGCGATTGCCAGCAATAGGACCCACTCCCTTTTCAAGTTGGTCGGGATCCTCACTTGTAGAGCTTCCCAATACCCGTTCATCAAATATTTTGCCTTTGCAGTCGGAGGGACGATGCGTCCGGTGGGCTTTAGCACGTACAGAATTTTTATTGGAAAAATAAACTGGGGGTGAGACGTGAAGGGCGCTCCTCGTGCAGGTCGATTAGGGCGAGAAAATCTGACAATTACTTGGTATCACCCCCGTCCCGTAGGGTGGCTCACTGTTTGAACAAGTGGCCCTGTGCTATACCCGGCACAAGTTTTCGGACAGCGCGGGGACGAGTCGCTCCGGCTTTGGGGAATGAAAGCACCTTCTCTAGTCCTGCTTGTCGGAGGTAGTGATCTTCCTCCCCCACCGAGAAAATAGGCAACACGCCTGGTTGTCTGTTGTTTCCTTTGGTAGAGCACTCGTAATAGTAGCGGGGGGCGTCCAGGCCGGCTTGGGTAGCTCATCCTGTCTGTTCGGTCGTTCGTTCGCCGTCTGTATGTCTGTCCTGTCTGTTTGTACGCCTGTTCGTTGACATGTCTGCTGGTATGTCTGTCAGTCTGTCAAATCTGTCAGTCTGTATGTCTGTCTTTGCGTCTGCCCGTGTCCGAGTATCACGGTCTGTGTGGACGCTTGTAAGGCCTACATATATATAATGAACAGCGACTGTTATCACGCCTGTATCAGTAGCTTGACACGGATGTACGCATGTCATCATGCGACCAAGTGACGTCGACAAAAACCTTCTTAGAGCCTTACTGCTGGTGTGCTAGTCCGCCGCCGAGACGCTAAAATAGTGTTCAGTAGGTCATCTCTTTCCTTGCGCTGCTTTCGTGTTTCTGTGGCTAAAGCAGACAAGGCATGAATTGAGGCTGAGACGGACCTCACTGTGGAAGTCCCGCAGTGTTTTGCTCGATATTGTCTGGCCGGTGGGGCCCCTCAAGTGAGCAGCCACTGGTCAGTAGGGTAATTTCTGTAGTACATTGGTTTTGGCACTAAGTAGCGCATATCATTGGTGAGCGTGTTGCGCGAAAGGCACTTATTCGCCGTCATGTTTCGGGTGAGACATTTCGTTAAGCTCCCTGTCATCGTGTGATGAGCTCAGAAAACCAAGGCGTCACCCCTGTACCAATATGTCCCTGAAAGTAAGGAACTTTGAATTCTCTTTCAATATACAAAATACCCTTGTATTTAGGGACATTCTGGTACCTTGCCATTGCTCCCATTTCGGGGGACCATGGTAAATGGGACCTACAGTACACATCAAAAACTATATATTTACCTATTTTTGCTAACAATATTTGGTCCTATTTACTATGGTCCCCCAAAATAAGGGACCACAAAGTGTTACTACTACCATCGGACGATTTTTAATCGAGAAACAAAACTACATCGGATGAGAGATGCGTGCCACTATAAGATTGTGTCTGATGTTGTCATAGGCTCCTTTACTGAGAGCTTTGTTTACTCTCTGACCCAAACACCGACGTTGAGGTATACGTATATACATACACATATGTAAACTCAACCCGCCCGTGGTCTACAAGCAAGTGTGCAACGAAACCAGGTAGTAACTGTATCAAACAACGATATTGGGTACAACAGTTCCCCAGTCGGGAGAGAGAGTCGCATCACAGTCGGAAACATTATTTATTTTGCCAAGACGTGCTACCCTCCATCGTAGCATGCCTCCAGTAAGGGATGTGTGGCATCTTCACGCTGTGCGCCCTGCCAGCCGTGTCCCTAACGTATATCGGTAACATTGTAGCCTCCGAATGACTGTTCGTTGGTCGTTAGTAGAGTGATCACCAATCGTTGCGTTGACGGCCGCGTACCGGTGGAAATTACTGCAAATTTTAGAAACCATTGTGGGAGTTGATGGAAGTGCATGGAAGCTGGTGGGAGCAATGGAAGTCGGTGGATTGTAGTTGCGGAAGTTAGTGGAAGTCGTCAAAACTCATGGAAGTAGCTGGAAATCTACAGGGGTATATGAATGCTCTAGCAATCTTCCACGGAATATATGCAAACTCTAGCGGTATTCCACGGAATATATGGTGAGGAATATTCAGCAGATGAAAGTTGGTAGAAGCTTCCACCTCAACCAACCAATGGAAGCTTCCATGTACTTCTATCCAAAGCAGCTTACACGAGCTTCTTTGGAAATAAAATACTTCAAGAGAAGTGTGAACCTTCCATGGAAACTTCCAACCATGGAAGCGTATTAAACTCATTTTACAGTAGATAGATACATAAAACTTCCATGGAAGCTTCCCTGGAAGTTATGGAAGTTTCCATGGACGCTTCCATGGAAGTAATGGAAGTTTCCATGGACGCTTCCATGGAAGTTATGGAAGTTTCCACGAGCGTAAATACATTCAGTTATATGAAGTAGTGGACCCCGTACTGCGCACATTCCCAGATGAACGACCTGAACACGCAACATGTCGACCGCACTCTCATCAAGAAGTGTGCCGAAACCAGAGAACACGGTACACCAGCCAACAACCGCATCGTCTTTCTCTACGGTGCGCATACGCTGCGTCTTGAGGGTGCGACGACGAGTGCATCTCCTGCAACGTTTGTTATTGTTCATCCCGTCGAGCATACAGTTTAGGTGGCCATTTTTTCCAGCGTCCTATCGTTCGGAACGCAGATTAGGGGTCTCATAACGGGTACCCTCCCCCCCCGCCCTCCTTCCCCTCCACTACGACGGTGCAATTGTATTTTGGGAAGTGTTCCGCATTTGCATTTCTCGCCGACGCTCGTCGAAGTCATGCGGTCAATAGGAGCTTTCTGCTAATGATTGTGCCTAGCGTGGAGCGCTTGTGCATGGTGGGACGATACTACACTGCTCTGTTGTCATGAAGGATTGTACAAGCCAGACAGATCCTCTGGTCACCGATCCCCACATCGATGATTTACATAATGTTCAAGGCAGATATGTATTCCTGGTCTGTCTGATTTACAGTATAAACCCCACGTTGCTGAGTGAGAGCCGGACAATCGGCTTGATCGATGCCGCCGCACGTGTTGCCTGATTGTGTGTGCTCTACAGTGCACGTACATACTGTTGAAATGGGGGAAAAAAACTATACCAGGTACACAGTATCTAATATCGGCAAGTTAGGATCTACTTTGGATGATCTATATGTCGCCATCTGTCCGATAAGTAGATGGTTCACTGTCCCCTACACTGTCGCTGGACATTAGATATCGAGGCGGGATCACCGTTGGTGATGGGTACGCGGCATAGTGAAATCACGCATCTGGCATAAAAAAGCTGAGGACACCAGTCGGGAAGCGTGAAACTGTCATTCTGTTCCGAACCGGAACAAAATCCAAGAAATTACACGTACGGTACTAGAGCACGAGCAGTCAGTAGTACAGTCGTTGTTCTGTATAATCCAAAACGCAACCTGACGCAAATACGCTTTTTTAGTCGAGCAGTACAAGCACCAGAAGCAGAGCCACCGCCATCACGGGAATCAGCCCCACCGTCGACACTACCGTCCCCATCGCCATTAACAGTGCACCCCCATCACCCGTGGCGCCATAGTTGAGCAGCGCATCAATACTGCAACACCTGTCTGGAGCAGGGCAAAACGAGCACTACTGACACCAACACCTTCTACACCAGCAGCATCTACTGGTGTAGCAGTCGCAGCCGCACCACCAATAGTTGAGCAACAGTAGCAGAGCAGCAGCGGCGCCATCACCAACGCCGACACGAGCTCCAACACCAGCAATACTGTAGCGCACTCACTGCTGCTGTGCTGTAGCGCAACCGCGATCGCTCCCGCCCAACTTCAATTCAACAGAAGTACCAGCACCGGCACCGGCCTCAGCACACAAACACGACAGTCGAGTAGCAGCAGCAGGAGCAACAACAGCATCACCGACGCACCTGCGGCACAAAACGCATCAGGTTCAGCCCGAAGCGCATCGGCAGCAGCAGCAGCAGTCGCAGCAGCAGTCGCAGCAGCAGCAGCAGGAACAGCAGGAACAGCAGCTGCATCGGCCCTTTCGACCCACTCGCCTAGGACATGGATCGCGCCAACAAGCTCGGCCAGGGTGAGGTTCGAACCGTCGGCGACCGTTTCGTTTATTTCATCCCATTGCTTGCTTTTTGTCCTTGCGTACGAGTCGTATTTTAGAAGCTTCTTCCTCCCTGTACCACAGTTTTATTCTTGCTTTTTTATTGTAGTCCTTTTCTCTTGCCGTTTGTTGTTATTGTCGCCCTTATTTCTCTCTCTCCCTCGTCATCGTAACTCAGATTCGGGATCACATTGCAAGCTCTCCTCTCTTCCCCCCTTCCCACTGCGGTTCGGTTTTTCATTTGTATCTTGAGAAGACTGCACGCCTTTCTTCCCTCTTCGACTCACTCAGATTGATAGTTCTACAACGTGAATCAAAAGGAAGATACGCCGCACAAGACGGACAGCAGGTCACCGATTCTCGCCTGATGACCTAATTATATATTGTTTTATAGCGCTGAAACTATGATCCGTGGGGGATGACTCTCTCTGTTCGATTGCATATTTGAAACTTGTGTGCTATTCAGCCTGTTGACAGCAGGCATTAGGATTGGTTCAGTTTGACTCCGAACCAACACACTCAACGATTTTTCATTGCTTCGGACTTGATTTACGCCCGAAACCCCCCGTCACTCTACTACTACTAGCAACCGAGCTAGATTCCCTGCCTGGGGTATGATCCAACTCGTGTTGCCGGGTGAAATCCATAACATCTGCGAGCTCTACCGCTGTAGCAGGTAGGATCTGTCCTGTACGGTGGGATTTGTTCTGCTCAGACCCTGCACAAGATATCATAACAGGAGATGAAGATCCAGATACTTTAGATGATCTACGTAGATCGTGATATGTCCGATGATAGGGAACTTCTGGCGTACTGTAGTCGTACACGTTAATCATGCCGGGAGTTCGTGGAGGTATACATGCTGCAAGACTTTGCCAGTCAGGTCCAGCGGCACCGCCGTGGGTTTGCCGCACAGAGGCGCTCGAAAGGATGAACCACACCTTTGGCCCAACCAGAGGAATAGTAGCGAAGCAGCACCCTAGTACAGCATCTCAATGGCACAAACTAAGGACCGAAGGGTCTGGGTTCGGAGTTGATATCACATGCCACCGCGTGAACTCGCGTACAGCTCCAGGTGATGTCATACAGAAGGTGTACTGCTGTAGGTTGGGATACCTCTTGGCAATCCTCCAGCACAGCAAGCAGCACGAAGTCAGTGGGGCTTTTTGAACGCTGCATCCGCTTTCTTCGTCAACGCGGCCGGCGTTTTCGGCGGCCGATGTAAGCATCTTGTACCATTCCTCAAGTTCGGTTCGCAAGCGTCGTCTGCTAAACCACACGTATCGATTGTGTCTACTTCATCGTAAACGCAGTACAGCACCGAATACTCGATATGCTGGACGGGCCCACCACATAATTTTCATTTTGCATTTACTCCCATTCAAGTTACCCCGTACCATCTTCTATGGAGGTGAATTTACTTCCATGGAAGCCTGAATTTACTTTCATGAGAGTAACATTCGGAAGTAAACTTACTTCCACGCAAGTACGTGGAAACTTCCCCTGTTGGTGGAAGTGGAACCTTTCATCAACGTCTACCAGCCTCCCCCAACTGGAGCTTCTACAACCACGTTGGGTTGAAGCTGCCACTAACTTCCACAAGAGTCCGCCGTCTTCCATCACTCCCTCTATTAATAGCATCCATAGACTTCATAATCCCATGGCAGTAAACGTGGAAGAAACATCTTACTCGCCATAGACGTTGTGTTACTGCTATCGGAATATGGTATTCTTCCACGGAAGCTTACTTACTTCAGTGGAGGTTCCTTTGCTTTCACGAAACCTTCCATGGAAGATGCCGGAAGTTTCCATGAAACCTGTGTTCACTCCCGTAAAACCAACTTCATGGAGGCTTTTTACGCCCATGGAAGTAAATTTCCTTACATGCAAACTTCCGCGGGAGTAAACTCGAAATTCTAATAATATGGGAGACCGCGTTGAACAGATCATAGCGCTCTGTTCCGAAATCCAAGTTCGACTTTCCCATTGCGATATATATCCTTTTGAGGATCTACAGTACATACGTCAGGGCGATGTATCCTTGTCCTGTGCACATGAATATGGAAGACCGAATGTATGACATGTCGCGTGTTAGGACCGTCTGGTCTTAATGGTATAGCAAATGATATTCCCGAGGTGGAGCTGTACGGCACAGATGTGCATATCACATAAGAACGACAGATCGATAGATAGAGGATTTACGGTACTGTAGACGAGCCATTGTAGGTCGTGATCTATTCTAGCGTTTGGATTTGTCGACATGATAGTATTCTTTCCCTGCACTCGCAAATAATGATGTGACGAGAAAGACCAGCGGAAGCCATAGCTACGATCATCTCTCTCCTGCCGCACTAGCATAGGCCCGAGGGAAAACATGCGGACGGGACGATAGGACACGGTTGCTGCGAGTTGCTTCGACGAAACCACCATCGCCGCCCTTGGCACTTTTTGTAGGAACTAACCGAAAACCTTCATTGAGTGCTGACACTTTATTCGTAAACAGTTTTGTCCCTGATAGGAGGACTTTTGATGCTCGGTTAGACATTATCCACAGACACACGATGCCGTAGCACCAAATCCGTCGCAATATCGTCTCCCTCTTTTGCCATACTAAAAATGTTTCATCCACGCTAGCTCATGTCCTCAACTAAATAAATAATTAAATCCATTCATTAATTCACTCATTCATTCTTTCTCTCATTAATTCACTCACTCATTCATTCACTCACTCATTCATTCACTCACTCATTCATTCACTCACTCATTCATTCACTCACTCATTCATTCACTCACTCATTCATTCACTCACTCATTCATTCACTCACTCATTCATTCACTCACTCATTCATTCACTCACTCATTCATTCACTCACTCATCCATTCACTCACTCATTCATTCACTCACTCATTCATTCACTCACTCATTCATTCACTCACTCATTCATTCACTCACTCATTCATTCACTCACTCATTCCTTCACTTACTCATTCCTTCACTCACTCATTCATTCACTCACTCATTCATTCACTCACCCATTTATACATGTACTCATTCATTCACTCATTCATTCACTCACTCATTCATTCACTCACTCATTCATTCATTCATTCGTTCATTCACTCATTCGTTCATGCACTCATTCATCTATTAATTCACGCTTCACTCACTCATTCATTCATTCATTCATTCATTCACGCATTCATAAATGCATTCATTCACTCACTCATTCACTTATTGATTCATTCACTCATTCATATATGTACAGCGTTGATGGCTCAAGTGATTGAATGAATCACCCTCATACATCCCTACCCCTGAAATAGTATACGACAGCATTAGTTTTTTTTCGTCAGTATCTACGGTATGATTATCACCGCGGTTTCGTGAAAGAAAGAGTGATAAACAGGAATGTGACAGGTTTCGACACTACCATGGTGATGTAGTACATAGATAGCTCTGGGCTTCTTTCGATTCTTGCAGCGACGAAATGCAGACCTTGGTGAGTACACCCATACTTGCCGCCGGTATTGCCGCAATGGACTACGGTGTAGGCTACGCCGTTGGGTTAGCATCTGCTACAATGCAGTACCTGTATCAGACATCGAATGGCATGCCTGTGTTACTACGGATGGATGCTGTTGACAGTAAAAAATATATCGCAACCACTGCATCTGCAGGTCTGCAAAGAAGCAAGTCTGCACCCCTGCTGCGGGACACGTTCAAGGAGCTCGATAGTGGTGGCTCACTTCGACAGAGGTCTGACGGAAGCTCCGTCGCCGAGACTTTCCGGTGAGCGCGGCTGAAACCTTGCGGTGTGCCTTGGCTGCTGTGCCTGGGTATGTCGCCCGTGTCTCACTCCCTCATGCTGTGTACCAGGTATTCAGTATGATCTTGTTTAGTCATTGTTCCATTTGCCATCTGACAATATGAAGCACCTATTCCAATCATCCCATCCACATATTATAGGGGTAGCAGCTGTAGAACACTACGACTCAGAACATCGAAGGCTTTCTTTCTTTCAGCTTGTTTCCGTCTCAGCTACGAATGCCCTTTTCTATACTACTTTCACCAGCTATCTCCCTTTCGTGATCAGATCTCGGGGTAGTATTATAGCAGACATACTTCCCCCCTCCCCGATATTGTGCATGCCTTCATATTTTTCCAGAGAAGAGCCCAGCAGTTTATTCTCCCCTCGTTGGTTGTTGGGTGAGGTATAGAGCTCTGCTGGTGAGAGCGCACAAAATATATAATGAGCTACGCACCCTTATTGCTGAATCACCCGTGTGAGTGATTGTTTCACCCGTTTGCTCTCTGCACATATGCCTGCTGGAATGGAGGGCATGACGTATATCACAACCTCTCACCATAGCGAAGATATCTTCATCTGTTGTACCCCCCCCCCGCCCCCGGCGCCCTACACGGAGGAGTTGGATACACTAGATAGCAGCGAGAAAACGATCGCTATCCTAGGAGATAGATGGTGGCCTCAGGCGGCAAAACAGGAAGGGGATAAGATTAGCAATTATTTTCTACGTAATATATGGAAACAACGTATTGAACGCCCAGTTGCTGAAGGTGTCTCTATTAGGAGTAGGAACGGTGCTCCGTGTCGAAAGGGATGCGTGGTCAATAGTCTAATGACTAAGGTAAGCCACAAATGAGTACACCCCCCCACGCGCGCGCTTCATCCACACCTGTGTGTGGATATATATATTGTAGCGTCGACGAGAGGAGATATCAACTCCCTTTCATTTTGCTGTCTCCCCCTGTCCCATCTTCGCTCACGCCTCCTTGAATGTTTGGCATGTCTTGATATGCCGTAACCTTGACCAGATGACACAGCAACCCCCCTTTAGCATTGGTGTCTCCCCCTTTCCCCCTCTTCACACTGGCCTGCATGACTGTAATACGTACATATGATAGATGGTGACCTCGACCAGTTGAGCACCTTTACAGTTGTTTTCGTGTTTTTTCGATCTTCGCGACCCTCATTCCTTATAGTCAATCCCCCTTTCTGGGCCACAAACACGCCTGCTTGAATTGAAGGCGTGTACATGGCTTACACCATAACCTAAAAGATGAAGAGATAGAAGACGTGTGCGCGCCGACCATAGAGATTGAGGCATGGGAGACGACATCGGTGGAAATATCGTCAGCTCAGACGCACAGCAGAAGGGTCCTGCTGGCAACGGGGAAGGCGACTGGTATGCATGCAAATGTGCACACACCAGTCGCCTTGCGCGACTCCGGCAGAGTCCTTCTCTTGTATCTGGGGTGTCCACCGTCTCATTGATGGTGTCGCCGCTGCCTTCACCGCTACTGTCGGTGAACATCCCACTGTGTCTCCTCTGCTTTCTGGTTACCGTACTTTGCTGAAGTATGTGCGTGCAGAACTTTAGGAGAGATGCAAGTTCTTAAGGAACGGTGTACGGCATATGAGCAGACTCCGTTTACTCTATTTTGTCCGTTTTTTCAAGATAGGTGCCTGTTAAAAAAGAGACCTTTTCTTTGTATAGAATACTGATCGAAGAACTGCCTATCGCTTCCCTCTATTACCACAGTTAACACACAGCAGTTAAAATGGTCCACTAAGTCATTCCATCCACCCAAACCCTTATCCTTCTACGTCATTCGTACACATATCTTGGGACAGGGGCGGATTAATGAAGTGGTTAAGCAGCACACACATACCCCCCCCCCCCGCTTATCACGGGTTACTAACGCGATGTGGCGTGCTGTGCCCTTCGGTGATGTCCAGCTCGAGTAACAAGCCCCGATAGCCAGCAGCAACATAACACAACACGTCAACCTTGCATTACACAAGGTTTTTAACTACTGCTGTACTATGGTATGCAATACTGCGCTTTGTTTCTGTGCCGTGCCACTGCTGTATGTACCGTTCATGCCATGTCATGCCATGCTATATGTCACAATGTAGGTGCTGCAAGGCCTGCGGGGCCGTGAACACCTTTGGTCTCCGCGAAAGCCGGAGGTTGGCGAGCTCTGCGGATTTCGACGGAGGCGTGAAAATAACTGGCGAATCCTGCCGGCCAGACCAAGGCCAGATCAATAGCAGAGTGGAGAGAAGCCCCCCTGAGCAAGGACAGAGTGACAGCAAGAAGGTCAGCGTCGCGAGCAACTGCGGAGAGGCGAGCGGTGCAGGAAGGAGGACAGGAGCGCGGGTGCTCCGCCAATCATCGAGGGGCCCCGCCTACTCCTTGGACATCGAAGGAGACTGGAATACCCATGTGATAGATACCGGAAATGTAGTGTAACGCACAGCAACCCAATTTGTAGAGTATCATCAAAATCAACAGCAACGTGGAACATTTTTCAAGCACAGCGACACTACGAAGGCTATTTCCAAACAGAACGACCTAGAGCCTGTCCAAGCACAGCGATCGGCAGCAGAGAGAGGTTTCCGAGCACAGCGACCTACGCACAGCAGTAGAGTTCTTCCTGGTACAGATACCTAGAGTCATTCCCAGCACAGCGACTCACAGTGACCATCAGAGTATTTCCATGCATAGCGACCAAGAACCTTTCCTCCAAGGACAATGACCTACAGCAGTGGCGCATTTCTAACGGCAATGACCTACAGTACGTGCAGTAGTGTCTTTCGCCGCGCACAGTTGCGTAGAGTATTTTCAAGAGCAGCGGCCAAGCGTATAGCGATCAAGCCAGCCACCAACCGGGCACGGACAAGGCAACACACAATTATTGGCAGAAGTCCTCGTCGTCTTAAGAATTGAACCCGTCGGTCTTCCGTGCCAAAGATTCATTGATGCTGTACGAACTTACCCCCCGAAAGGCGCACCCAGTCAACTTGTATGAAAGCTTGCAGCTCCCTTCTATGCAGCGCGCATAGGTTTACATGAGCTTCCACGAAAATGTAAACAAGCTTGCGCGCAGTAGTAAGCTGCAAGCTTGCCCATGCTTACATACAAACTTGGACCCAGCTTGCTCATGGCTGCAATCTGCATTTCGCATTCAATATGCATCGACATGGTTGCAGGCTTGAACAGAATGGTTTGCAAGACCCGTGCGCACACAAAGCATGTGCTGTATGGCTATTCGTTGATTTCTAGGCATTCAGCTTCAATGTGTAAACATTTGTTTCCTTCAACGTCTCCTGCTCATCATGTGCTCCCCCATACACATCATACGCGATTCCGCCCGCCAAAGCTGCCATCGAGATAACTGTGGGTAGTAGAAATCGGACCGAGGAAACAGCTATGGCCTCGGAATCAGTGTAATGAAAGGATTTTGATTGTTCGGCGAGTTTCGCGTGCGTACTGCAGACGTCCATGTGATTGCTATTTTTTTTGCCGGGTTGCGCGTACGTGGACGATTTACCTCGAAGTCGTGGTTTTTCAGCGCAGAATAGTTAGTCTCGAGCTTAAAGCATAAGGGTAGCACCATCACTCAGTTTTTTCACAGTGGCCCGACTACAATAGTAAAGCCATGGGTAGCATCACCCGCAGCAAACCGCCGCGATAATATAGAGAAAACTGACATACGGTAGGTATCCCAGTAGTTCTGGCCCTCGGCCCTCGTTTGAGCGTCCCGGGTAACCACCCAATTGAACGTCGCAACCCTGTAATGGATGGATGGAATGCTAGACTAATGTGGAGTGAATGTTCGTAGATTCTTAGCTCCATGTGATATAGGGTTCAAGTCATTGTATTGTTGGTCTACCAACAGGGTACCGACAAGAGACGAGGAGAAGGGTGAGTGCTCTCAGGGGCCATATCACCCTGGCCCCCAGCACACAAGCCTAACGGACAAAATACAGACTAACCTGTAAAAGGTCAAATGCCCCAAACGTAACGAAACAGCGTGTGACTGCCCTACTGAAATTACTAAATCAACACCAATGGGTGATGAGTACTCCTTCTTCAACATGCAATAATGGTTGGCTTAACGTGTTCCTTCGGCGTCCCCCATCTGTGGGGGGTGAGCAGGACGCCAAGAAACGGACGGCAGCGGCCTCGAACACTGTTCAGCAGCGGAGAGTGCAAACACGACAGGCTTCGAGACAAGGGCGTCCGGCAAGGGCGCCGGTTCGCACGGGACCTTGGCTTCTCCGCACGGGGCCATGGGGGCGTCCGATATGGTTGGAAGTGTGCCGCGGCATCTTCGAGTGGGGGATAATAATAATTGTCTGCATTCTCGCGGTGGAGTATTGGACGGGGGTGTATTCGACAGCCGAAAGGTGTGTATTCGTACAACGGTATGTCAGGATGAATTCAAAGTCAAACACGAAATCAGGGGCAGGAGATCAGGCGGCGTGCGTGCGCGGTTGTGAAGTGAAGATTATGTCGTCGCGTCTACTGTGTGGTTCCGGACATGAAAACATAACCCTCGGAAGCCTCGCATGTGGAGGTGTCTCCTCTTTCTTGACAGCTGGCACGGTGCATAGAGTGTTCCGGGGGACCATACTAAATAGGACCAAATATTGTTAGTAAAAAAAACGCAATATACAGGTTCTTGTGTGTACCGTAGGTCCTATTTACTATGGCCCCCCCGCAATAGTGGCCGCTGATTTTGGTGCATGCTGAAAGGTACAGGCAGCATACGCTGTGAAGTATCCTCTGACGACGTGACTCAGAAATAGCAGAGCGTAGATGTCTTCAATGAACATCGTTTCCCTCCTCTGGTTGGTGCGCTGCACCGTATCTGGGCATATATTCGGATCGTACGGGTCTTCTTCCTATGGTCGTCGCCTAAACCGTCCTTGTATTGCTGGTACAGCAGTACAGTAGTACTCATAGTCATTGCATTGAAGTGTTATCGAATATCGACATGGCTCAACCTTGGCCTGGAGAATGTTTTTCGGCAGACGGTTTTCGCTTTGCGAAACGTCACCACTTTACCATGGCCACGAATCCGCATATTTATCGATGTGAGAAGTTGCACGCGCACCTACTACTGTACGCTACTGCTGTAGTAGTAGCTATTGTGGAGGCAAAACGGAACGATGTCGCGACGATGGTTTCAAGGGAACTTCCACATACTAATAATGCCTGTTGCCTGACGATGCACTGGTTGACCCCGCGACCCTACCACCGTTGTGGTGCTTGCCATCCGTGGAGTTACGGTCAGTACTATTACGGGGGTCCATAGTTAACGGGACCAAATTTTTCGATTAAAAATAGGCAAATATATAGGATTTTATGTATACCATAGGTCCTATTAACTGTGGACCTCCGTAATACTAATACTACGGGGAGGCATAGCAAATAGGACCAACTATTGCTATTAATATTTATAGTAACAATATGTAAATATATACCTGGTAGGTTTTTGTGCTAAGCGTGCCTGGTACGCCCTATTTACTATGGTCTCCGGTAAATGTGTATATTTTCAACAATGGCGCTGACGCTGCAGATTAGTACTACATAATTGCGCAGACGGATCAGATTGCCGATCCCCACTCCAATATACACCTGATATAACTTTGGGGGCAGACATACTCTCGGTCTGCGTGATCTGTGTGACCTGTACCAGATATGATCTAGCTCGTGTTGCCGGATGGAATACACGTCACCTGCATGATCTACAGTAATTACAGTATAGGCCCGCCAATAAGAAAGTGCCCAATAAGAACATAATGCTCACTTTTTGGAGTTTTTTTTTTTTACGCTGAGAAAATTGGGTTAAGAAAAACGGCTCAGTGGTTAATTCTACACTAAATCCTATAAAATAGCCTATGCTCAAAGTTGTTTGAAGATGGCGTCCCAATAAGAATCTTAGGCTTGCCCAGATTTGGTGTTTCTTGTTGGCTGGCCCATACTGTATTACCGGTATAATAGCACCTGTGTTTCTTGGGCTGGATCTGTCCTAACAGCGGTGTACCAGGTAGGTTTAATGAACAAGATGCCACAACGACAGGATAGGGCCTGCAGTGGGCGCCCACAGTCAAGAAACAATGTGTTACGAAAAAAAGGCTCAAATCGGCACGAACATTAAGGGTCGATATTAGCTATTAATTGGACTGTTTTTTTCAGTTTTGTTTTCGGTATTTTCCCGAAAGTTCGGTATTTTCCTGATTTCAACGTGAAGTGTTTTTCAGTTTTTTCAGTATTTTCCCGAAATTTCGGTATTTTCCTAGAAGAAAAAAAACGAAGAATACAGAAAATACAGAAAAAAATGAAAAACAGTCCTCGCTAAGATCGACCCTAGATTGGGTCAAGAAACACGGCTCAACAGTGTGACCAGCTCTAAAGCCTACCAGGTATACAATAGAGTTAGATCAAGGTCGGAAAAAAAAAAAAAAAAACTAAGACATCGAGTCTGTAGACACCAAATTTGACGCTTCGTACACCCGGACGCCCACTTTACCGAGTATTTTGGCTACTACTGTAAATCGCGATCTGTCGGACGTGTGCAATACTGAAAAATAAAACCATCGGATAAAAACGGACTTGATACTCGTACTGCTCTATCAGGAAAGGAACCACCACGTCAGTGGCAAACTTTTGGGCTTGAAAAGACGGAAATACACCTTAGCACGCCTCTCCTGCAATAAACCCTAAGGCGAAGACCAACGCGCCGACCAGCGTCCGCTCCAACCTGAGCCCCACATCAACCCCGATTTTCACATCCACCACCCTTTTCACACGACAACTAACTCCTCTACCCGGTTTGCCACCTACTGTACCGTATATCCGCCCTGCAGTCGTGATCGATCGCCCAGCCCCGCCGTCACAGACGCCCCTGCTGCTGCTGCCGCCCACAACCGCAGCATGATCGACCCCGCCGATGCCAAAATCGAAGCCTCAGCACCAGCGGCGGCAGCATAGCCTCACGGACATGGCACAACAATGATGGGAAGACAGCATCCACGACATTGGAGATCAGCTGTCGCCAAAGCCGGCAGATGTATCTGCCGGCAGCAGCAGCAGCAGCAGCAGCAGTAGTAGCAGCAGCATCGGTGGCAAGAGTCAGGGTCGGAGTTTCAAGAGAGTAGGCTGGCATGTGGTCGCCCGCGCGCTTGAAACTCTAGCCCTGACTCATGTCATCTGCTGCTGCTGCCGCCGCTGCTTGTGCCGGCCTATGCTCCTGCTACAGTGCCTTTGACGACAGGTGATCTCCAATAATGTTGATGACCTTCCGGTCATTGTTGTGCTGTGTCCGTGACCCAGCCCGAGGCTGTGCTGCCGCTGTCGGTGCTGCTGCTGCTGCTGCTGGGGCTTCTTCGATGTTGACGTCGGCGGAGTCGAAAATGTTGTGGTTGTGGGCAGCACCAGTCCAGCAGCGAAGGCATGCGATGACGGTTTCGTGGAAAATATCAACCAATCTATACCTGTTGCCTTCCGTCGATGCCCTGGTAGACCCCGCCGCTCTGCCGCCGTTGACGCGAATTCCAGCGTACTGGTCCTGAGGCGTTCTACGATAGAGATTCACCCTAAATTTCATGAGGCTCCTCACTTGACCTTAAGGAACTCCATACCCCGCTCGAAAACTGACTTCAGTAAAATATCAAATTGCATCCCGATGAATAATCCCTTGGCCTAGGGGCCCATCTTAACGGGGACTTTCGGCTCTTTCCATCTGACTTGATTTTTTTTTTCTAATTTAATTTAACCCTTTTAGTACCGCAGTCCCGTTTTGGGGACAAATCACTTGGAATTAGACCGGTTTGTCCCCAAATCGGGACTGCGGTACTAAAGGCCGATCTCATCGAGGACTTTCGGTTCTTTCAATTTGACTAGATTTTTTTTTTTTCTAGTTCAATTTGCATCTGATTGAACGAAATTTAGTGTTCCCCGTTAAGATGGGTTTATGGCCTCTGCCAGATGATATCAGCAAGAGGGCTTCCAGCGAGGGACTCCACCAGTCTCGCTGGCCTCGCACTCAGTAAGTCTTGTTCTTAGAGCTTGTATTATCACGGAGTGATCCTCATCGGACCACGAGCCATGTGGCTAGGGGACATCACACAGGATCCCCGGCCACTGCTCCACTCACACATGCGATTACACTGAAACCTCCACGGCTTGGTATCTTTTGGCTACAGCACCCCCAAAGCGAGTTCACTCGACACGAACGAGCTTGACAAAACCAAAAAACCAAGACGAAATCGCATGCGGCAAATCACAAATCAATGCTGAACTCTGAAGCAATTTTAATCTTGAGCGCACGGGTCATCCGTAATTTGCGCAATTCCTTCACGACGAATTCAGGCGCAGCAGAATAAATCGACCGCAAAGACTCCCACGTGCGCTCCTCTGCTTCGAAACCATCCCAATCGACCAAGACAATCACCTCGTTGGCATCATCTTCGGCCACATGCACCAAAGCATTCATGCGGCATTCACCCTGCGCAAAGGAATGTTGGAAAACATCCTTCAGATCAGCGGTGACGTTCAACGTCGCATCCGCATAAAATCGTAAACGAGCCACGTGAGCTTGATGCACCTTCCCAGAAACGATGTTCTGAACTGAGTACACATGATCATGATCAGCTGCTACCACACGCCACGGACCAGTCCATGTGGACAACAATTTCGGTGTGGCACCCTGCCGACGAACACGAGCATACAACACGAAATCACCAACCGCAAATTTTGGCAACACCACCTGGCCCTGAGCCTGTTTACGTTTGTTGTCGCGAGACACGGCAACAGCTGCGCGAATATCGGCGCAAAATCTCTCCTGCTCTGCAACGACTTCACGGACGTTCGCACGCAACAAGTCAGCATTCATCACGTCAACATTCCACCTGCCATCAGACTCAGAAACGAGCGCCGAGAAATCGGTACGCGGAGCACGCCCAAACATCACGCTGTACGGAGTGCTTCGGTAACGTTCACGAAACGAAGTGTTCAAGGCCCACTGAGCGGCCGGCAAAACATCAACCCACTCCGAAACCTGACGACGCTGTTCTGACAGAATGGAACGCAGAGCACGTACCACCTCTTTTACCATGCGTTCACACGTACCGTTCGACCACGGTAGACGTCGATGCCAAGAGCTTTCATGGTAGCCATGCCAAACAGAACGACGTTATCTGTACCAGGCATGACCGCGAAAGTGATGGGCTCCAATTTCACCGCTCCCCACGGCGTCCGTACACTCACGGCAATCGGCACCGTTTTGTGCGTGACCATCACTGAAACACCCGTAGCGGTTTTCGCCTGCTGCGGGCCATTTTCGAACGGAATTTGCAGATCGGCGCCGCCGAAATGCGAAGACAGCTGCTGAAGTAAGCCGACACCGATGGACGTGAGCGCCGACCCCCGAATCAAGGATCACACGCGCCATCAGCGAACCAACCGACCCTGGCAAAGAGAGATCAGCGCGTAAACACTCGGCGCTGCGATCGACAGGCACTTCACCTGCCGTTGAACTCTGGTCGGTACCAAGAGTCACCTGACGCCATGGCTGCCCTCCTACAGCCGGCGCCGAAGAAATAGAATCGGCGGTCCACCCCGACCAAGACGTCGAATATACAGACGGTTCCGGCGCTACCGCCCCTGCAGCAGCACCAGACACTGACTCCGCCCGCTCGGTGGATGGCGAAGTTCTCGCTCCAGCAGCACCCACCGATGTTCCAGCTCCTCCAACGTATACAGCTCGGCCGGCAACAGACGAACCAGATCCCGACCCAGCGGCTCCTGCCGCTGGCGCACCAGAAGTTGAAGAAGCAACAGCAGAAGTTCCACCGCCCGCTGTCAATTGATTGCCACCACGGCCACCGCGCCCGCGTCCATGGTTGAATCTGCCCCGGCCGCCATTGCGGCCCCCGCGATACCCTGACGACCCGCGCCCACCACTGCTGGGAGCTGTGCCGCCACCGCGAGCTTTTGGGCAATCAGAAACATAATGGTTGGGATCACCACACTCGAAACAGACGCGAACAAACGACTTTTTCGCGGACTGCTGCTGTTTCGGTTTCTGCTGCTGTTGGCGTCGCGGTTCAGCTGCCCCTGCAGCATCTTTCCGACCATACGCCTCGATGAATTTCCACTGTTCTGCAGCAGAAAAAATTTGGTCCATGACCAATGCCGGGTCCTTCTTCCACCCTGCAGCGTACGTTAGCTGACCTTTTACGTACTTTTTGAACTCGGACGGCCATAAGCCATCCACCAACGCCATGCTCACAAATTCCGCCGGTCCGGGCAACCACGAACGGTCCTGCGCGCGGTACATGGCATGCACCGCGTGATTCTCCGCAAAATACTTTTCCATAGCGGAGTTTACCATCATCGCGCGGTCTTTGACGGATGTTTCACCGCCCTGCTTTTCATCGCGCCTCATTGAGAGAACGCGACGCAAGTCCGCTGCCGCCCGCGAGGTGTCAAATCTGTTGCTGGTGGTTGTGTAACCAGCGTGCTGCCTAACAGCGTCCAACAACTCCGAGGCGGTCATCGTAGTCTGATGCTTGTAAAATCCCTCAAAACACCGATGAATGTAATTGGGGATAAGCTGGCCCATGCTCACTTTGGAGTGCTGAACCACCCCCTGAGCGTTGGCGAGCTGCAGCCGTTCCTCATAATCGAGGTACGCTGCGTAAAAAACACGAGAGGCCTGCTCGGTCCACACCTCTCCGTATTTCGGTGGAGTCAGAGACTCCCCTACCACCAGCGGCGTGCTTGCCGTGTGCGCCATAATCCACAGCAGTCCACCTGGACTCTACTGTAATAACGGAGAAACTGCCGCCTGACCTGTGCGTCCTCCAGCTCCCGGAGCGTCCTCCCCTGCTGTGCGCTTCAAGCCGTTTCGATCCGTCCAACGGGCCAACTGCCTTCCCAGCTGTGACCCAATACTCCGCAGCCGAAAACTCCTCCAACAGAAGTTCCGCGAATATCTAGATATTATGGCCTCTGCCAGATGATATCAGCAAGAGGGCTTCCAGCGAGGGACTCCACCAGTCTCGCTGGCCTCGCACTCAGTAAGTCTTGTTCTTAGAGCTTGTATTATCACGGAGTGATCCTCATCGGACCACGAGCCATGTGGCTAGGGGACATCACACAGGATCCCCGGCCACTGCTCCACTCACACATGCGATTACACTGAAACCTCCACGGCTTGGTATCTTTTGGCTACAGGTTATAACTAAGTTTACAGAAATGTCATCTTTCAAAACAAGATTGGCATGGCATTCCGACGATTTTTGGTCGAGGAGCCCCGTCATTCAGAAAACGTATTCGCGGAAATAAATGTCCCACCTCTATCGTAGAACACGCCGTGTTGCGTACAGTAGTATTAATAGTACGTTTTCCGACAACGGTTGGTATGGTGCTGACGCGACCGATCAGTACTTTTATTTGTAAAACAGATATTGAACAGATCGGACAGATCACCGATCTCCGCCTATATTATCGGAGATTTTTTTCTGTTCGGCACGAAAATGGAGACAGCGAAAGCAAACGCGGCGGTGGCTCCACGGGTTGGAACCTTGAATGCCTTGGAATTGGAGTGCCTGCTTGATCATTGCGCTTTTTGACACGTAGTATTAACATTAATACCAACCCAAAAGTCACAGAGAACAGACGTTGTGGGAGAAATACCACAGCCCAGCTTACGCACGCAGTATTTCTAGGTTTTGCAAACTTTCCGGGTACGGCAATTGCTTCAAGTCGCTTGCCTCACCCAGCCCTAGCGCCAGTGCGGAAACAAGCTATCGATTCGTCGAGGTAAGTTCTTAAGCAGAAGGAACGCTTTGATTGAATAATAGTATATACACTGTCCTCAAAATTAGGATAGAGCTGTAGGGATGCCTTCAGATGGATGCCAAAATAAAACGAGTTGTTTGTGCCAACATATTTGAGCTACTACTACGGGGGACCGTAGTAAATAGGACCAGACATTGTCAGTCAAAATAGGGAAATATATAGGTTTTTGTGTGTACCGTAGGTCCTATTCACTGTGGTCCCCCGTAATAGTCTGAGAAAACGTACCGGAGCCTCAAGGATGGTCTGGAACCTCTGCTCAACGGGCGAGAACAGGATGAAGCCACCATAAACCCAGACCAACCGGCCCACCCTGTCGTATGTGCTGGCTAGTTTATGAGCTGTTATTTTGTTGTCCGGGATTGCTGCCGCGTTGAGCGATCAGCGCGGAAGTGCATCCCGTGCGAGGCCCACCTGCTTTGCGGCAGGAGGCCTCATCTAATCCAATACATACTTTAAATTATCGGTGAAAGAAAAGAGCAACAATGCTAATGATGTCTCCTTTCCCCAGCCGGTTGGCCTGCCCCTACTCGTAGTTATTTGTTGTCTCACCCGATCACTTTTTACATATTTTCACGCCCGCTTAAAGGCACCGTCGCTCGTTTGATCAGCGTATCGCGCAAGGGCGCTAAGCGAACGCCCTTGAATATATATTCCGGTGCTGTTTGTTCCATGTCCCAACCCCCGACTTTTATCATCGAGCTGGCCATCGCAATCGCCCGCGATTGCCGCGCGAACTCCGTGCCCAAAATCATCATATCGTGTACCCAACGTAAAACGGAAACTGTAAACAATGCGCGGAGGATCTGTGGAAAATCCCCTCCGCGCTACGTTGGCCATCGTCGAGACCGTAGCCTTTATGCGCTGTAACCACACCACGCTATGACACGCATTCTCGGCAAGTAACAATATATATATATATATATATAGCAGCTGGGATAATTGCACAGCTACCATGGCGGTAACACGACCGCAGCTATGACACAGCGTCGCCGGCGCAATCATTGTTTGAGGGCGTGACACAATCACGCTATTACGGGGGACCATAGTAAACAGGACCAAATATTGTTACTCTAGTAAAAATAGGGAAATATTTAGGAGTTTGTGTATACCGTAGGTCCTATTTACTGTGGACCCCCGTGACAACAGGGGCCGCCAGCACAGCATCCGCACAACAAACAAAACGAGACATACATGCCACCGCTTTTTAAGTGTGAACATACATAACTATTACTAAAGTCCGTTCGAAAGCGGCGGAGCCATGTACACGTCGCAACCACAACGACAAGGTTCGCGCGATAGACGCAAGGTGCAGCGTGCGTGCTACGGAGGTTATCGGGCGCGTTTTTTCTAGAATATTTATTTCCATAATTCCCAGAGGGTTTTTCGCCCATTTTTTTTTTTTTTTTTTTTTCATCTTTTCTACGTAGACTTTCTTGCTTTTTATTGTCCTTCTCTGTTAAATGCGAAGCTTTCTGGGTATGATGTTTGTTTCTGAAGAATTTTGCAAATCGCGACTGAACGCCACCGTAGTATCCTGACAAAAAAAAATTCCCAAATAAAAAAAATGGAAATTCTGGGGGGAAAACGTCTCCGATAATACGTGGGCATACCAAATAATTTCAGGGCAGACTTACTCCTGATCTGTATGATCTCGCTCATGTTGCCGGATGGATTCCGCATCATCTGTGTTGTCTACAGTGTCTACACCTGGTACGAGCAGCAGCACTTGTTTCTTGGGCCGGATCTGTACCACAGTACACCGGGTAGAGATAGTGAACAACATACCACAATGGCAGGACAGGACTCGCATTAGATTATCTGTTGTTGTACAGCGGATCGCGCTTTGTCAGACGTATGCAATGCTACAAAACTACCACCGGGGTCCAAACAGACTTGATATCGTTTGTACTGTAGTTGTTATCAGGAAACGAACCCCGTCAGTGACTAGCCTTTGGGCTTGCGAACGCAGAAGCAAAGTATCTATATGAAACTCGCCTCTCTTGTCATAACATCCGTGGCAAGAATCAACGCACTAACGAAAAACGTCCGCTACATCCTGAGCCCCACACCCACCCCACCTTTCACACAACAAAATCCTCCACCCCGGCTTGCCACCTATATCCACCCTGCCTTCGTGATCGATCGCCCAGCCCCGCCGTCACAGATGCCCCTGCTCCTGCTGCTACCGACCACCACCACATTTTCGACCCCGCCGATGCCAACATCGAAGTCACAGCAGCGGTAACAGCAGCAGCACAGCCCCCGGATTGGTCATGGACACGGCGCAACAATGACCGGAAGGCCGTCGCCGACATTAAAGAGCGGCTGTTGTCCAACGCGGGAGAAGCGCCGGCCGGCGGCGGCTGCAGCTGCAGCTGCAGCGACGGGGAGAATGACGGAGGTGTAGTAAAGGCCGTGGGAGACCAGCTGTACTTGGCCGTGGCAAGGGTAACCAGTGGCGCCGGCTGGGGCTGGGTTGGTGGTGGTGGTGGTGGTGGTGGTGGTGGTGGTGGTGATGATGGGGGTGGGGGTGGAGGTGGTGGCGGTGGCGGTGGCGGTGGCGGTGGCGTCGATGGTGGCACACGGGAGAGGGTAAACGGACACCGTTGTACAAGAGGTCGGCACGAGGATATTACAGCGAGGGCGTCCCACACAGATAGCGCAGGCGGCGAGAGAGGTCAACTGAACGAAGGGAGAGAGGGGCGTGTCGAGGGTCTACGCGAGCGCTGGAAACGCTGGGGGGAGGTTTTCAACGAGGCGATAGACGGGCCTTGGGTGTAACCCAATAAAGGGTTGACCACACGGATCTCGGTGTGAATACTACATTTTCTGGGGCGTGGTGTGTTGTTGGAAGCCAGAATATACCTACTGTACGCATGCATGGGGAAAAGCCCGAATTAGCCAAGGATGGGTACATGTGCGTGTGTGTGATTCAAGTGACGCAAGTGACTTAGAGGATGCTTGCCTGCTACGGCGGGAAAGTTCAGGAGTCGACCACTTTTTTTTTGTGTGCTCGATCGAGGTCGTTTGCCTTCTTCGCAGGGTGATCTATATCAGGGATTCGCATTCCACGCTGCTCTTATGTGGCGTTGCGGGCCTGATCCGAATCACTGCTGCTTTGCTCTATCGGGCGATCCCATTACATGCGCTCTTGCAGTATATCGCACCGCCGCGAGGTCATTACCCGAACGACTGAATCGGGTGCGCTCGCCTTGCTCCGTTCTCTTTATACCGTTGCCGAAATATGCTCGAACTCCCGCGGCGTCGTTGTAGTAGGGGAAATGTGGTTGCGCCATCCATTGCTTGCAATAATTATGGTAGCGCTTCGGGTATAAGGGGCCAGAAACCCTATCGTGTACGAAAAAGGTCGGTCAGGGAGTCTTAATCATCGGAGGCCTGCCTCCCACATGTACCTGAGGGCCTCGAAGCTATCATCGGACGACCGACGACGAACCAAACGCAGAGTAACGTCTTCAGGAGTTGTTGGGGCCGTGGGAAAGGAGGGGGGGGGGAGAGGGGGAGAACGAGGAGGGAGGGGGAAGAAGGGGGGAGAGCGGGGGGGGCGCCTACTCATTTGTTGCTTGCCTTAGTCATTTGACCGTTGACCACGCTTCCCTTTCGAGACGGAGCACCGTTCCTACTCCGAATAGAGACACCTACAACATTTGTGCGCTCATTACGTTGTTTCCATGGGGGGTGGGGTGGATCGAACGCACTTAGTGCACAGTTTTCGTCCACCAAGTCACGTTGTGTGTTTGGCTTCCGTTGCTACTCGTTGGTCGGTGTTTAGTGTCGGGGATATCGGCGTGTTTCTCTTGCTTTCTTATTTTTGTTCATGTAGGCGTGCCTAAAGTTTCAGTTATGCCGCTTCTCGTCAAATCGTTCAAACGGCCACAAAAGAGTGTCTGCGCTGGACGAGCTAATATACTGCAGTGTAGTAGCCACGATATATTTGGTCGCGCAGGCGGCGGTGGGGTCTTGAAAGATCTTTGGGGTGGGCCTGCTTCGCTCATCGGAGACTCCGGGAATCGGTACGAGAGAATCTCCATCAATAATAACTACGTAAAAATATTCACCAGTTACATAATCGCAGGGCGTTCGATCGAACTGCTCGAGTTGCGTGCGAGAGCTTTCACGAGACATCTTCCGCGTCTATTCAGGAGCGTTGTACTTTCGGCCAGATGCTATGATACAGAGTAGCCACCCAAGGGCTCACCAGCGCGCATAGTTGTTTGTTCCCGGCCCGCTTTATCTTCGGGATGAGCCCCGCAAAAAACAGCAGATGAACCAGTTTTTATGAAAATCCCCGATCGAATTTCATACCCAGGTCATCCCGTGTCGCCGGAATTTCGTCCGGAACCCAAACGAGATTGACAAAAAACGCTGGTAAATGGTTACGAATGAATATTTTCGCTTTAAATCCTCGGGAGGATGAGAAAAAAAAAAACAGTAAAGCTTAATCTCCCCAGAGCCACGGTTCCACATCTATGCCGTGTGTGGAAGGTTAAATTGTGTTGAAGGGCTCTCGTCCAACCCTACCAAATCGAATATTACCTGTAGAGCAAATTTTGCTGATTAATTGGTGGGCGATCGTGTGGAAGAATACTGATGTGTATTGATGTCGATGACTTCCATCCAAAGCATCTCCTTGTTGCCGCAACCTCCATTAATTCGGCTGTCGTAACCTCTACTCATTCATTCGTAGATCGAGCACCCCTTATATCCAAGGTTTTGGAAAAAAAAAAAAGAGGAAAAAAAAAGTACGGAGGTGCGAAGAAAATCCAAAGAACATTCGGCAACATTTGCTGACCCCTGTAGTCCCGGTACAGATAGATCATCCCGGGTCGAACCCATTGCACCGAAACATGAACTATAGTTGTGCTTGCATTACTACTATTAGACCGCTCAAATTGCGTTAATAATTGATCGAAAGTTGCGAGATCCTTTGGAGACCTGGCACGGATTTAAAAAAAATGACCAAGTTCCTTGACCCGGAGCCGTTTTTATACGACTGTCGTATTCTACGACCACCCAAGGTTGGCGAACACGAAAACGCCCACGACCCCTTTCCCCCCATATCGCGCAAGTCTTCGAAAGCAGCAGGGGAAACCCCCTCGCATGCAAATCGGCCATGGGAGACCCGGTCTCTTCGGTTGTGCCAAGGCCTCTCCTGGCCTCGTTATTCTGGTTCTAGTGTATGTAGTCAAGGTTTCGATCAACTCCTTGCACGCGATGATTTCCTTTTCGGCGGCAACATTGAAACTTCGCCATTGATAGACTTTACCGTATAATACGTGACATTGATTAAAAAAAATAAAGAAAATAGACATCCCATTCTCCCCCCCCCCCCGAAACCCCCAGACCCCCGAGCCCCCCACAACCTCCATCCAACCCTAAAACCCTCCAGCACTCGTAATGATAGTACTCAATACTGAACCGCCTGCATCCTCAGCCATCAAACTCTATGAAACCCGCTTCTGGTGGCCTGGGCCTCAAACCTGCGGCCCAGCCTAAAGTTATCGCATACGGTTATCATCGCGATGTGGTCCGTTTTCACGACGCGACCGGACGCGGTTAAACGCGATTCCGTCGATACAGCCTCAACCCGATGCTGCTCGTTAAATGTTTCTACTAGCTCATGTTCTCCTAAGTAAATTGTTTTCGAAACAGACGTACACTTGTTTTTCGAGCTGGGGGTGAAGTCGATGAACATCGGTCCTTCTCGAGAGCCGGCCACCATGATTATGGCCTTGGACACTCATCCCCTGGCCGCCCTCACCGCCAAAGGACCCCCTTTCAGCCGCGCAACTCGCCCTCTCTCAGCGAATCAAAACACGACTTTGAGGTATGGACCAATCACACCAAAATGATTCAGTACACAATAGTGTCTCTCGCCGCTCGCGACGAAACGACACCGTTTGTTTTCAGCCTTGCAGCTTAACACCCGCAACACCCCCCCCCCCCCCCCCCCCCCCCCCCCCTTCAGCCAATCAGAACACGAGCTTCATGACTGAACCAAATAAAACTCGAAGCCGCAGATCCACCGACGGCAAAAAAAAAAACAATTCCACGCGGGTCATCGCGTTCAACAAGTTTTTCCTCCGGGGGAAAACCTGAGGCAGAGCCTGCGCAGGTATTAATAGAGTCCAGCCAAGAGACTCCGTCGAGCTTGGTGCGCTACGTCCCAGTCAAGCCCGAACACATCTGCGGTCGAACTAACAGAACCATCCGTACTCTGAAAGAAACACCTGCCAACACGTTGAAACCCTGTAGAGCCAATCAACACTAGGAACGGAACTCGAAAACCTTGACGGTCGAACACGTTCGCGATCGAATCCCCCCGTCGAGTGGCAGAAACGCCTGAAAAAGACGCTGAAACCCCCCGTCGACCTCATTCTTCGTGCTACCAGTCAAAGTCGAACACGTCTGCGGTCGAATCACCCGTGGAGTGGCGTTCAGAGGTGCTCTTGGCGTCGAATCTCGCGATTGACTGTTGACAAGAGGCCCACAAAAAACAGGGAAAACAGACGGCAGAAGGGTTTCCACAGGGCAGGAGGGGGCAGAAATTGGCGTTGGGGACGGGGGGAGGTTCGTCACCGTAAAGCCAACAACATTCGACAAGCACAAAAAATATCAACCCAGCAACGCGCGAAAAAAAAAAGCGAGATGAGAGCCTGGGGATCGTCGTTCTGTGCCGAAGCCAGCCGAAGCGCATCGCGCTTCCGACGCAAACTGGGCGACAAAGTAGTGATGCGATGAGTTATTGCTGAAAACACATCGCAGGCATTGCGGGGACACACGGACACACGACGACAAGAATATAATGTGCCACGAAAACACACAAAAAAAACAAGCAGGAAAACATGCAAAAAGGCAGGGCAACGATAAACAAAACCCGAAACATAAAAAACAAAGGAAACAAACAGACACGCACACAACCGAAAAATAAACGCCACAGAGCCCATCAATCAACCAACCGAAGCAGGCCACCAACCAACAAACCAACCAACCAACTATCCAACCGACCCACCAACGAACCAACCAATCTGTTCTCCCCCTTACCGCAAACGCCTCCATCTGCAGGTTGAAATCCTTCAGCTCCCCCGGCGAACTCCCTCCCCCCAGGAGGGCCGCGTTGCCTCTCGCCGTCAGCTTCTCTAAGAACTCCGTGTTTCCCTGCCAGGGGTAAAATAGCGGGAGGGGGGGGAGGGGGGCATTGGAACGTAGAGCATGAAGTCCATGTACCTGGTAGGTAACAGTATCGGCCCTCTGATAAGAAAACAGACGTGCATATGTCATTCTGTACAAATCTAGCGAGAAAAACAAGTTCCACCCTCTTATGTGTAGAACGAACAAAAAAAAAGCAACAAAAGATCAAAACCACCCGCTGGAGCAAAACGGACACAAACTCAACAAAAACAGCAAAAGATGCAACTGCGGAAACGAAAAACCGACAACTATACGACGCGATCGAAGTCCGTCACACCAAGCGCGCCGACACGAGTAAGTTTGGAGGATTGTTTTTCGTCCGTCCCGCAGCTTTTGCCGGCACGCCTCAAAAATACACCAAAACCAAAAACCAAAAACCAAAAGACAAACACACACGCACACATCATCTGAAAGCAAAACGGACACACTAAACGCATGTTAGTGTCTGTCTAGCCTCACCATCGAAGCCTCCATGTCGCCGTAGGCGTAGTACAGGCGGGAGTAGGTGGGGCAGGCGGCGATCCCTCTTTCGAAAACCCTCCTCGAGTCCGCCGTCCTTCCGGCCTGGAACTCCAGCTGAGCCCAGCTGCGGTAGAGGGGGCCATGGTCGGGGCATGCCCGAACGCCCAGCTGAAGCACCTGTCGGACACAAAACAAAACATAACAGGACGGAACAGGACGGAACAGGACGGAACAGGACGGAACAGGACGGAACAGGATACCACGGGGAGCAGCAGCGCGCACCGATGAAACACGACGTAGGGTCTATATAGCAGCCACGCATCACGTACGTGAGGCGCGTACCACGCCCGCCCCCCGTACGCAGTACCCACGCGGGCATCAAAAATACAGACAGCAGCATCGCGCGCACGGAGGCTTGAAAAAAAAAAAAGGATGATGTTTCGTCGAGGAAAGCGAATTCGATCCCACAAAACGACTGAGGTTTCTTCTATTTTTATTTATTTATTTTTCGAGCAAGAACCACCACGTACGAGAACGAGCGAATCGAAGACTACCTTTCTTGGTGGTGATGACCGTTTCACACATCCGATAGACCATCTGCAGATCATCTATTCCCGCTTGATGATCTAGATCATTCAAGGCAGACCGATTCTTAATGTGGATGATCTGCGTGGTGTAGCTCACGTTTTGTCGGGCGGGAGCGGCATAACGTGCATGATCTACGACATGTTCCCTGGGTCGGATCTCTCTAATAAAACATGCAAATCTCTCTCTCACAAAGTTAGGCGAGGGGACCGCAGTAGATGATCCCTTTGTCTGAGTCGTGAAGCATTTCAACACCGAAAAATAAACCATTTCATACCACTGTAATTCCAAGTACAACAGCTTTTTTTTTTGCGCTATTTACTATACACCCGATAACAGCCTCAGTTGTTTACGTCAGCGATGAAAGGCTGAAAAAACAAGCGTGAGAGTTTGTTCCATGCATTGTGTTTCATCGTCTACAGCAGTAACAATCAGCTACAAGATCATTACCGTACATGCGTCGCTTGGCCTATAGTCCACCCGCAGGCGAAACCTTCTACAGCAATAATTTTGTTCTGAAGTATTATAAAATACGTGCTGTGGCTTGGCTCAATTCACCCGCGATATGGGATGGAGGATGTAAAGCAAGAACGATTTTTTCGTGACCACCTGGCACTTTGTGTTTGACGCTCGCTGGGTCTACTACTACGGGGGGGACCACAGCAAATAGCACCTACGGTACACACAAAAACCTATATATTCATCTGTTTTTCCCAACAAAATTTGGTCCTATTTACTACGGTACCTCCGACCGTTTGCACCTTTCTGGCTTTCCCATCTGACCCATCCTGGCGCTCGATGATGGCGTATACCGTCCACAGCGCGCCGTGGTACGGGTCGGCCCGGAGGCCGTCCAGAACGAGCTTGCGGGCGAGCGACAGGTCGCCTTCCTTGCCTTCCATCACGGCCCACGCCTGTCACCGTCGCATGCCGCGCAATTAAAGTCATTCCGCGTCAAGGGGGGGGGGGGGGGGGGGGGGGGGGAGGGGGCATATGCAGTAATCACACAACGGCGGCGGCAGCAAGTAGCAGCGAGTAAACAACGGAGAGGGGCTGTCTCGATGGCAAACAGAGGCGGGGCCCGCCGAGCATCGCGATTTACTTTTGCCGTTGACGAAATAACTGCTATTAATACCCGCTGCCATTATACGTCCACCACTGCCACAGGCAGCATGGCCCTGCCGACAGGAATCACCTTGAATGAGCGAAAGCCTTAAAAACTACGGTACGTGTGATGCCGTCCTCTTCTACAAACCTTGAGCAGGGTACCAGATTAACCGTGGCGTTTGCCGCTGAGCACGATTCACTATTAATAATCAGATTAGCGTTCCTCCAAAAAACGACACGTGTTTTATTGGTTTGTTTATTGTCCGTGGACCTATACAGTACTACTGTACTGCCGCTGCAACTACTACTGCTACTGCTACTATTTCGGGGGACCATAGTAAATAGGACCTACGGTATACAAAAAAAAACCTGCATATTTTACTATTTTTACTATTACGGGGGACCATAGTAAATAGGACCAAATATTGTTAGTAAAACTAGGTAAATCTATAGGTTTTTATGTATACCATAGGTCCTATTAACTATGGACCCCCGTAATAACTCAATATTTAGTCCTATTTACTAATTCGGGGGTCTATAGTTAACGGGACCATTTTTTTTTAGTAAAAATAGGTAAATATATGAGTTTTTATGTATACCATAGGTCCTATTAACTATGGACCACCGTAATAGGGTCCCCCGTAATACTACCACTACTACTGCTACTGAGGTATTACCGTAACTACTGCTGGCAAAACGTACAACAACAGCGAAGGCAAGGACTATTGCTGTGCTCCAGCCTCTACTACAGTGCTGCAAAGGCTACTGACGTGGGCACCGCGGCGCATCACCCACCTGGTGAAGCTGCACGTGTTCCGGGCAGCGTTCCAATCCGGCCGAGAATAATTTGCGCGCCCGATCCGGCTCTCCCAAGCTCTCCTCCATCACCGCGTACGCCTGCTGGGCCATACAAGCGGCATATAAAGCAGACAGCCCAGACAACAACACCCAGTTCCCACCAGTGAGAGGACAGCGGCCTGTTGAACACTATGCTGTACGCATCTCAGCGGTTGCACGTGAGAAGGACAGTAAACCTGCTTCGAGTGTTGCGCTGCTGTAGCCCAGAGAAAAACCAAACGGACGAAGCAAAGTCATCGGCCCGTTACAGTTTCTTGCAGCGTTTCTTGCGCGATCTGCCCCGCCAAGCAAACGAAAGCTAGGATAAGCTGAGCGCATCAAAGCCCATCCCAACCGACCTAAACCAACCCGACCCGACCCGACCCAGCCCAACCCAACCCAACCCAACCCAACCCCACCCAACCCAGCCCAGCCTAACCCAACCCAACTTAACTCAACCCAACCTTACCTAACAATCCAAGCCCAACCCATGTAAAACTAGAAAACTCAAGCGACCCAATAAGAGCACTGGACCCCGCCTGCCACGGTGCACCATGGAAAGAGTTATCAGCGATAAGGCAGTCTCTCCCAACCGAACGATGCCGTTTACCCAAGCAGAACCAAGAACCCAGCCCAACCCGGCCCACCCTACGGCCCACCCGCACACAATGCCGGTGCCCGCCATAAAAAAAGCCTGCGAAACCGCTCGACACATACGGGATCGACCGTTGTGGCGGTGTGCGCATTACTCCCGATGCCGTGCCCGCCGCAAAAAAAAGACGGTGGAAACCGCTCGGCGCAGACGGGACCAACCATTGCGGCAGCGCAAAAACAAACTAGTACGGGAGGCCGACCATAGTAAATGGGACCAAATTTTGTTAGCAAAAATAGGGAAATGTATAGGTTTTTCTGCGTGTACCGTAGGTTCTATTTACTATTGGTCCTCCGCAACAATAATGCCGGTGCTGAACGCTGCCGGCGTATAGGCCTGGGACGTTTTGTACCTGCACAAACATGGGGGGGGGGGGGGGGGGGGGGGGGGGGGCGCCTACGGTATGCAGGGCCGGAGCGAGGCACCTGACACACCTGGCCCAGACGGCCGTGAAGAGGCCTGACCTTATAAACCCTTCCACGAGCCAGTCCCGTTTTCTTGGGACGAAAGTTCCCCCAACACCTCGAGCCGTTTGCGCCCGAAACGGGAGGTGCAGTATTCGCTAAAACGGGGGTGAGAGCCCCTTCAACACCAAAAGACGTCAGGAGGCAGCGCTTTCACCCTTTGACAAGACAGCAAGTTTTTCCCGCCTTGACGTGCCTTGACGGACACCAAACTACGTACCGAGGGGTTTTACCGTGAAACACTCGGCCTTACTCCCTTGATTTCAGCGTACGTTTTGCCTCTGCTTGACTATGTCTCCTGACATCCTTGTTTCAACAAAACTGCGCCCCCTCAAGGACGCTGATGATGTAGCCGCAGCACGGGGGGTGTGATCGATTTTCAGCGCTCGAATGTCTCTCTGGACAGCGGTAAAAAAAGGTGTCGAAAAAAAAAAAAAAAAAAAAGTCCAGCATTCACATTTTTCAGATGGTTCTCTCTTTTTGACCAGATCGATCACATCTTTTCCCCGAAAATACCTTTGTTTAAAAGGTAGTTCGTCGACACTGGCAACCTTCCCGTTGTGCGAAAAAAAAACGAGCGCCGTGCGATATAGCCCGCATCGCTTGCGGTGGAATCAGCTTTATATTTCGGCAACGTACAGTATAACGCAATTTCAATACGGATACAGGCCGATTCTCCACAGAGAAAAAAAAGCGAACACACAAAAATCGAACACAATTAACCAGACCCAACCTATTACGGGGGGCCATAGTACATAGGACGAAATATTGTTGGTAAAAAATAGGGAAATATATTATTACGGGGGTCCATAGTTAACGGGACCAAATTTTGTTAGTAAAAATAGGAAAATATATAGGTTTTTATGTACACCATAGGTCCTGTTAACTATGGACCCCCGTAATAGTTATTGTGTGTAGCGTAGGTCCTACTTACTATGGTCCCCCGCAATAATAGCTCACGGCGGTCAGGTCTGGTCAACGTGCCCAAACTCCGGGGGGTAACGGCAGCAACGGTCTGATGTTGCAACGGGAGAGAGAGCTACGGGCTAAATTGACACACGACACGAAAATGGAACGCGGAAGTGTGGCGAGCTTAAGCTTTACTTTTACCAATCCGCCGGAGGATAAAGAAGAAGAAGAAAAAAAACAAAAAACAAAACTTAGGGTATGTAGCAGAACCCAACCCGTACTCGAACACAAGCTCAACGAACCGAAAAAATGAATCAATAGATGCAACCTACGAGCACAAGCCCATGAACAGGAACGCTACAAGGCCGCAACGCGAGCGCTACACCGCACCTGCCACAGAGGCCCGTGCAGAGGGTTGGCCTTAAGGCCGCTTTCCCAAAGGGACCGGGCCACCTCGTAGTTTCCCAGGCGACCCTCCATAACCCCCCAAGCCTGCCAGGCATGGGCATGAGAAGGGTCCGCCTGGGGAGTGAAAAAGAGGGGGCAGGGGGAGAGAGAGGAAAGGGGGTGGGAGGGGGGGGAGGGGGTGGGGGGGGGGGGGGGGGGGGGTGTTTTCGATGTCATGCATGGCCGTAGTCGTGTGACCATCGAGAGGGGTACCCGATGTCATGCATGGCTGTAGTCGTATGACCATAGGAGCTCGCATTCCTGCAATGCCGGGACGGAGCACGCACGGTTTTCACCGACCAGGAAGACTTTGCATGCAACAAGCGCGAAGCGCCGTGTGTGTTGGGCGATTCGCATGAAGGGTGAGTGCATCCAACCAATAACCGAGAAGGGGGGGAGGGGGGGGGTGGTGGTAAAGGACTGCCGAAAAATGAGTTGTCCGTTGACAAATAAATCACGATAGGCTTAAAAACACCGTTGACAGGCCCGGGTCAATTCAAAAAAATATGTACGGTTTGCCTAATACATAGAATCGTTGGCATGTCTACAATAGAAGAATATTTTCGACAGACCCGAAAATTATCTGGTCTACCCAGTAGAGTCGTTGGCGGACCTGGGTCTATACGTTCAAAAGGCAATTCAACAGGATCTGCGCAATCGGTCCGTTGGAAGCAAATATGTCGGATTACGCAACTACGTCCTCACAGCTAGCCGTTTCGGAGGTAAAGCAATACGACCGGGCCGGCGAAATTGCACGACGGCCCCAGTCCCCCATATAAATAAAACCTCCAACATCTCTAGGAGACCCCTGCATTTTCGTTTTTAGTATCCCATAAACAAAAACCTCCCAACACCTCCAGGAGACCCCTGCATCTTTGGCTTTCGCTATGTGCAGGACTGGACTGGTCGGCACAAAACTTTGTGCAAGACGTGTGTGGTCAACTTCAACGCCGCGCGTCCGCCTTGACCACTCCGACCCCACACCTTACCCCACACCTCACCCTGATAACCCTAATCCTAATCCTAACCCTGCCCCTAACCGTCACCCTCGGCAGGGGCAGTCACGCGGCTCCGCGGCGTGCCTTCGTGGCGTTTATCGAAAAAAAAAAATCAGGGGGGGGGGGGGGGGGGGGGGGGAAGGCCAAACCTGGACCAAAAGAAAAACCTGCACCCTGCACAAAACGTTTGCGCCGACCGGTCCTGCGCCCAATGGGCGAGTCTTCTTCACTTTGGCCTCGCAGCAGCCACATTTTGGAGTTTGAGCTTGCGTGTTTCGATGCTAGCGGGGATGTTTCTTAAACATTCCCCCCCTGTTTTTAGCCGCGATTCCCCTCAGGCACGTTTTTTTCTTTCTGGTTTTGCAGTAATGTGCGTAACAAGAGTAATCTCCGGCCGTAACTCGACGTACCAAATGCCTGGGAATCGGATTGTCGGTCTCGGTCGGTCCAACAGCAAACACCAAATTGGTCCGCACAATAGGTCCGTTGGGTAGTCTACGGCAGGCCTACCCGACAGGAAGACCGTCTGAAATAGGCCCGTTGGGAAAGCTCAATAGGTCCGTTGGGTGGTCTAGGTTTGTTCAACAGCCAAATCAAATAGGGTCTGACCAATAGATCCATTGCTGGGTCTACATAAATGCATAAACCAACAGACATGTTCAACATGTCTGCCAGGTGCTGTAGGTCCGTTGGCAGGTCGAGGTCTTCTCAACAGACACATTGAAACATGGTCCGTCTACGAGATCCGTCGATTGGTCCAGGTCCATTCACCAGAGCTGAAGGTCTATTCAACAGAAAAACGTACCTGGCACGGTTTTACTGGCACTCTCGTAAGTCCGTTCGTAGGTCAAGGTCTACTGTGCTGCACTGCTTCATCCGTGCCTTTCATTTCGTGGTCCAATTCGTAAAAATCGATCGACTTATTCCCGTTTCTTACGAAACAAAACTAGCTGTAACAAGTAGCGTCCGCTTATTAGGTCCATTGGTAGGTCTAGCTATTAAGGGGGGCCACAGTAAATAGGACCAATTATTGTCAGTAAAAACATGGAAATATAGTGGTGTTTGTGTGTACCGTAGGTCCTGTTAACTATGGTCTCCCGTAATAGATGTAACACCAACAGACATGTTGAATAGGTCTGCCTTCCACGTCAGTTTGTAGGCATACAGTAGCTCTACCGAACAAACGTACCAGGTACGAGCTGGAATGGAATATGCTCTGCTCGACGGGTCCGTTGACACACCTACTTCTTTTTTTCTTAGTACAGAACGTTTAATCAACAGAGATACTGCCTCATAGCTCCATTGGTAGGCCTAGGTCTACCTAAGAGTCATCTTAGAAACGGTCTGCGTGATTGGTCGGTTTCGATGTCCAGCGGCTTAGGATCATCGCGCCTGTTGTCGAACATGTATATGATACATTACCTGCACGGCTCTTCGGAAGAAGTCTCTCCCTTGGTCGGTGTTGCTCATCTTAGTCTCCGCGAGCGCCGCTCCAAGCAGCAATTGCGTATTCTTCGGGTACCTGCATCGGGCAAGCAGGGCAAGCAGGGCAAGCAGGGCAAGCAGGGCAAGCAGGGCAAGCAGGGCAAGCAGGGCAAGCAGGGCAAGCAGGGCAAGCAGGACAAGCAGGGCAAGCAGGGCAAGCAGGGCATGCAGGGCAAGCGGGGCAAGCAGGGCAAGCAGGGCAAGCAGGGCAACAGGGCAAGCAGGGCAACAGGGCAAGCAGGGCAAGCGGGGCAAGCAGGGCAAGCAAGTCAAGCTAGGCAGGCGAGGCAAGCAGGGCGTTCGACTAGAGGAGTGGCATGCAGGCAAATATTTCCAAATGAGGAGAGGGGTGCACGAAAGGCAGACAAGGCAGACAAGGCAAACAAGGCGGCCAAGGGCAGGGGGGGGGGGGGGGGGGGGGAGGCAATGCAGGCACAGCGTCAAAAAAATTGATTTGTTTCCTGGTGTGACCACTTCCAGGGACAGCAATGGGTATACTAACTAACTGCTTCGTGGGTGTCATGCCGTACATACGTGGTATACACTGCGCAACACGATCGATTCCCTTGTGCGGAGTTAAGATTCCCCACCCAGCGAGGGGGGGAAGGGCCGCAAAAAACGCCTCGAAGTTCAATATTTTCAGGGGGGCGGGGGGGGGAGCTCCTTTTCGAAAAAGAACGCATATATCTATCCTCGGAATCGCGTCGAAGGGTGGGTGCACCTTCCAATTCCTTCGACAAAAGCCGCCCTCGCGTCCTCCAGTCTCATAGCCGTCAGCTCGAGAGACCCGAGCGAGTGGTACAGGAAGCTCACGTCGTCGGTCGATTCGCGAGCCCCCCTCAAGAAAATCTGAGTAAAAACAAGACAAGCGATTGAGACACATACTGTTATTACGGGGGTCCATAGTTAATAGGACCTATGGTATACATAAAAACCTATATATTTACCTATTTTTACTGACAATATTTGGTCCTATTAACTATGGACCCCCGTAATAGTCGGGATTTAACACGAACTCAGGACAGAAGAAAGGGTTTCACGAGCGAAAAAAAACAAAACGAAGGCAAAAGAGAACATGGGGGAGTGGGGCGGGGGAGGGGCCGCACATCGTCATGCGCAGGGTGCGTACGGCAAAGACATGCAGACACACGCAGACACACACAGACACAGAGCGCATACGAACACACACACGAGCGAGACGTACAAGAGCACGCACGGAAAACGCACACGCAGACAATCGCAGGGCCCATAAGCATGAAACATGAGACCCATCTGGTCGCATGCACCAAAATGGGCGCACGGAGTTAAAAAAGGGACCGGACTCATACCATCAACTGTAACAGCCAAAACACGAGCGCAAGGGACCGCCGATACAAGAAGAAAAAAACAACAACAAAAAGGCACCTGATGCACGTACGAGGACACATATCTTAACAAAAAAAAACAAAAAATATACCAGTATGTACCAGGCATACACTCGTGCATATCTTCGGGCGTGAAGGGATCGACTCGATATGGCTTTTCTCGACGACCTTAACTCGGATTCCAAAAAGTTAACATAATATAGCGAATGCGGTGTAGACTCAGGAGCACGGCTGCCAAAATTCGGAGAAGAAGTATTCCCAAGTGACAGCGAAAGCGCCGATCGAATGAAAATCTGTTCAACTGGCTGGCTCAGCTCGTACGTAGAAAAAAAAAGAAGCATACACGCACATAGCAGGCACAAATAAAAAAAATAAAAAAAAACAACTCCACTCATTTCACCCCCATGCCCCACTATTACGGGGGACCATAGTTAACGGCACCAAATCTTGTTAGTAAAAATAGGCAAATGTAGAGGTTTTCATGTATACCATAGGTCCTATTAATTATGTACACCAGTAATAGGGTTTCTACAAAGCAAAATGCCGACCGATTTTCCTTAAAAAAAAACAATGAAGCGGTATACCGTCGTATTTTACGCCAGTTTACGGTATACACGAATACAAAAAAATAATTACGAAACGACAAAACGAGGTGTACCCCCCCCCGGCGCCGTCGTCCTCATATTGCCAACCGGTGCCGCACACGTGCTATAAGCTGGTCACAAAGAAAAAAAAAAAAACGGATTTTTTTTGCGCCAGTTTACCGTAATCGCAAAAACAAATGAGACGGGGAAAACGCGGTGTACCGTACCGATACCTCCACCGACGTTTTCCAACGCCTCCAGCGCCTGCCATTATATGGTCAGAAAGCGGTTATACCGGTGAATTTTACGCCGGTTTACGGTACTAGCCGAACAAACGTAACGACGAAACGCGCGCATACCTTTCTGGCGCCGTCCCGATTCCCCACCGATGCTTCCAAGGCCCCCAGCCCCTGCCAGACGCTGGCCATGCCGTTGCAGCGCGCCGCGATGCCTCTCTTGTAGACGTCACGCGCGTGCTCCACGTTGCCTCTCTTCGCCTCCATCGTGCTGAAGCACAAAACAAAGCAAAACACGAAGAAAAAAAAGCATGGTGGTGATTACGATAACAGAAAAATAATGTCGGGATGAAGCCGATCGCGATGTCGATGGTTGTGACGGTTACGATGGTTGTGATGATGATGATGATGACTATTATGTGTGATTATCATGATTCTTATGGTAAGCAACAGCGAAAAACAAAGAAGGCTGCAACACACAATACGAACAAATGGACAGAAATACAAGCAAGAAAAAAAGACACGGACAAACCAGACGCAAAAGGACGACGAGAATATTCATGACGAAAAAAAAAACGGGTTTTACACATATTCTCGTCGCCTTCTCGTCGCCTTTTGCATCGATTACAACCTCAGGGCCCCATATGCTTGCAGGAGTATTGGATCGTGCGTACTTGGCATAGAGCCTTGCATGCCGATTACGACTATTGGTTTTTACTGCGTGGCCTTGCTCAACAGTTGAGCACACCCAGTGTTAAGCATACTGGTATACATAACTAGGGGTGGACCTTGGCACAGTATATACAGTATATACGGGCAGAAGTAATACTGGCAGTAGTAATCAACCGATGACCTAGCCAGTATTATGACACTGGCACAGGATATACTGGCAGTAGCGATCAACGGAAAGACGTGGCCAGTATATTCGCCAGTGCTTTTTATCGGACGTACGCCCCAGGAACACGCCGCATTATAGTACGGAAATAAACCAACTGTGTCTTCTGGAGGAGAGAGGAGAGCGGAGGGACAGTAAGCACACTGCTGCCATCCAGTAAACGTATAAATGTTGACGACACTACGATCGCTACTGACTGAGTCAGTCAGTGCCCAGCCCGAACCACAACACTGGCAATACTGCTACTACTACTACTGCTGCTACTACTACTACTACTACTACTACTACTCCTACTCCTACTGCTACTGCCAGTACTATTACTAGTACTAATACTACTACCACTACCACTACTCCAATACTACTCCTACTACTACTAATTCTTCTACCACTACCACCACTACTACTATTACGGGGGTCCATAGTTAACAGGACCAAATATTGTTATTAAAAATAGGTATATATATAGGTTTTTATGAATACCATAGGTCCTGTTAACTATGGTCCCCCGTAATAGTACTAATATTTCGGGGGAACACAGCAACCAGAACCAAATGAAGGTTGCAAATATAGGGTTCATCGTGGTTTCTGATTTACATCGCCCCTCGTAATACTACAACTTAACATAACACCATCACTTACCACTCCACTAATATACTTCTCTACAAAACTTTCGACAAGCAACCTCCTTCCGGTAAGCGAGCAACGCCGATTAGTTCGTCCCCGTTTTACACCCGACCGCACTTACCCGTAGGCGTTGTAGAGCGGGCCGTGAGCCGGGTCGGCCGTGATGCCCAGCTCGAAAAGCCTCCTGGCCTCGTCGTGCGACGCCAACTCTCCCCCTTGGCGCCGGTGAGCCTGCCATCGCTGCCGTCGTCTGCTTCCTCGGCATCTATCGCAAAATTGCAGCTTTCAGTTGGTGTTGAAGCTGCCGTTGCAGTTGGAGTTGCAGTTGGAGTTGAAGTTGCAGTTGCAGTTGATTCAAGTTGAAGTTGAATTTCAGCCACGGTTGATGTTGCGTTAGAAGTTGACTTAAGCTGAAGTTGCACTTTATTTCAGCTACAGTTGAAGCTGGGGTTGATGCAAGTTGAATTGGGATTTCAGCTACAGTTGGAGCAGGAGTTGAACTTACAGGCGCAAATTAAACCTGAAACAAAAAATATTCAGCTGCTGAGCGTTTTTAGCAAATAAAGTTGCAGTCGCACTTGCAGTCGCAGCTACATTTGATGTTGCGCCTGCAGCTCAAGTTGAACATCAAGCTGAAGTTGTAGTTTCGTTTGCAGTACAGAGCAGTTGCATTCGAACCTGTTGCAGTAGATGTTGCCGTCTATCATGCAGCTATATACGGCAGGGTCGGTACGTTTGGGCCCAAGTAGTTCCGACTCACGGGGGGGCTGTTCACTGGAGAGACCTCCTACCTGGAAAGCAAAACTTTTGGAATTGCCCACCTGTGCTTGACAATACAACTCGCTACAACACCAAGGGCCTGGCATGCATCACACACAGCTTGCAGACACAAGCTTCGACCAAATCCTCGATCTCCCAGCTGTTGTTTTTTTACTCGATAAATATTTTTCCCAAGATCTTACAGCTGTTGTTTTATTTACTTTGATGAATATTGAAAATTTGAAAGAAAAAACTAAAAAAAACAGAAAAAAAAACAGATGTGAGATGGAGGACCCGTAAGATCTGCACGACCTAGGGCGTGTTTTCCGGGTGGCATAACGTTTCACCACGGCAGGCGAGGGAACTAGATCATCTACTCGAGACAGATCAGATGGATCATCATCTGTCCGATCTGTCTGGGGTGTGAAAGACATAGAGAGGACGTCAGGCGAGAAAAGGAACACCAGAAACAAATCACGGTGTATACATCCCCACCGTAGAATGCGCCTGAAGTTGCCACCGAAGCAGCAGAGAAACTTGAAGTTGACCTTGAAGTTGAAGTTGAAGTTGAAGTCGAAGTTGAACCTTCGGTTGAACTTATAAGTTCCGCCGCATCGAACGCGGTGTCGCCGCTCCCGTCCACAAGGGCGGCGGCGTCGAACGCCAGCGAATTCAGGCCGAGGCCGTCGCCGGCGGCGGCGGCATCATCACCGTGGTTGTCGATGTCGATATCGTCTCTCGCCGCGTCCTCCGCCTGTATAACACGATCGAAACGGCACCCCCGCGAAGCCGAAGGGACAATCAATCATAACCAGAGTTCGGAACGGATCGATCGATAATTGTTGCCAGGTGATTTCGGGCCGTGCCGTTTCATCTACCCGGTACCAGGTAGACTTTTTAGGCTGCGTTTGTTCGGGCAGATGACAATATACGACGCCTGTTCACCCAAACGAGAAACACCCACTGCGCCCAAAGTTGCGGAAGACACCGAAACAAGCAACACGACGCACGCAAAAAACCCAACAGTCCCTCTCGTGGCTAGCGAACGGCCATGTGCACTCGCGTACATAGACACACTCGTGGACGTAGTGCTCGGCCATATCTAGCGACCTGCTGTAGTAGAGGGCTCCGCACGGCACAGATTGCGGTGCAAAACCGTTGAGGGCACTTCGTGATCCACGTCCTCTAGATCTATATCGCGTGGGGCAAACAAATCATGGAACCAGACGGTCAAAGAAACTTGACGCGTGCCACGGTGACGATAGACCTGGAAGTTCCTGAGGCTCGGCACTTGAGTGAGCTTAAATAGTAATATACCTGTAAAACACATACATACGTACACATATAGACCCACACACTGGCATTCAACTCTTTTTGCGACTGCAGTCTCGGTTTGGAGACGATGGAGACGAAAATTCCTCGGAATTTGGGAGCATAAGTATAAACCCTCACACCGGCATTAACTCCTTTACGACTGCAGCCCCGATTTGTGGACGAAATTGCTCAGGATTTTCGAGGGGTTTGTCCCCAAACCGGGACTGCACGTAGTACCATTAACAAGGGTGCCACCCTCTCGGGACAAAAAATTGACGATACAAATCGACGGTTACAGAAACGTTTTATCACCGCGTAGTTGGGGGGGGGAGATACAGATTGGTGTCCTGGCTACGGGGCACAGGAGGTGTGCACGTGCGGAAACGGGGCGCAAAAAAACGATCCAACCCGTACTTTTTGAGCGCGGGCTCAGGCTCGCGCTGCTGCTGCTGCTGCTGCTGCTGCTTGAAGGAGACGGCTCGTAAGACCGAAACGCTCGAGTGGTTTGTCCTTAAAAACGGGACTACAATCCTAACAGTCTCGGGGATTTCAGGGGGCGGGGAAATTGACGGAAAAAAAAAATGGCGGTTACACAACCGGTCACCGCGTAATTGGCGTTACAGTAACACGCCCACCGCTTGATCGGGGGGTTGATACGAACTGGTGTGCTAGCTACTGGTACAGGGCAAAAGGAGAGTGTGCTATTAATAAGCCACCCAAAAACCTGATGCCAAACAAAAGAGACAAAAAAACGCAATGGTTGATGAACAATCCCACATGGCTTACTGCAGGTGTACATTTCACTGACATCGCCAAAAGAAAAAAGAAAAGCGTTCCGACGATCCGGAAAAGCGTTTCGACGATTTGGGTTAAGGAGCACCCGCCATTCAGAAATGGCTTTGTGTTTGACTCCTATCGTAGCAACAGTCAGAAATGTTCGCCTTGCAAGGCAACAAAAAAGTACCACGACTCCCATCATGGAAGGCGTTCCCTACCGTAAGGCTGGAGGCCTCTTTCTCCGCCCTGTCTGCCATCCTGGCCACCACAAGCGCCCACGCCACATAGGCGGGCGCCGCGGGCCGTACGGCGATGCTCCGGCGGTAGCAGTCGATCGCCTCCTCGTGCTGCCCGAGCTTTCCGTGCACCTAAACAAACCGGCGAGGGGGGGAAACATCCAAGCCCTTAAAAAAAAAACGTAAACGTAAACAGTCACCGCAAATGCTTCGCGAAACAAAAAGTAGTTTGTTTGTTTTTTACAAGCATGTACAACAAATTACGAAATGCACAAACCAGTAAAAACAAACGTAGACGTAATATTTCGCAAAGGTGTATTTTGTTTCAGCTTACGCGTGCATACAACAAATTGTGGGTAAAAAAACAAAACGGTTCGTGCTCAACGGAATTTAGTAACGTGTACGTAAGTATGTACAACAAATCAAGCATAAAGAAAGGTGTGAAGAATCAAAAAACAAAACATGTAGTACGTGTACACACACGAGCGGAAGTTGGAAAAAGAAGCATACCATTTTCGAGGCCGGTCCTTGTCGGAGCGATACAACCAAGACCTCCAAAACAAAACGCCAAAAGCAAGCCACAAAATCGGGTCTCGTCTCTTCCCAGAACGAGTCCGATTGCCCTCGGAGAGCGCACTCCTCATTCCCCATGCGTGGTTGCATAGCCTACGAGCACCCGCAGCCCATTGTTCATTTTTTCCCACTGCTACTCGTAGTAGCAAAACCGATCGTTTCAAACGTATACCGGAACCGATCTCCTCTCCGAAAAAATGGCGATATTTTCGTGTCAACGGAGAAGAGGGGGGAAAAGTGACGCGTACAGGAACGCCGCCACTGAGATACGGCTTCGTGTATCCTGAGCGGCAATGCGAAAACGCGTGTGTATGCGACAATGCAAGAACTACTTGTATGAACGACAAACGGGTGCGGGCCACGATCCCACCTCTTCGTTTCTTTTATTTTTTCAATCCTCCTTGGAGATCTGGGTAGCAACAAAAAAAAAAAAAAAATTAAGAAACTTTCGCCCAATACACACGCTCTCAAATTTTTGTACCGCTTCCGGTCACACACACACCTGTACCACGACCCAGTTTTTTTCAACAGGTCATGTCACGGAGCCTACCCGTACTCGTAGACGGCTGATACCACCAAAACTACCAAGCATTGCTTCTCGTCGCTACCTTGGGGGGGGGGGGGGGGGGGGGGGGGGGGGGGGGGGGGGGGGGGGGGGGGGGGGGGGGGGGGGGGGGGGGGGGGTCCGACAAGGGGTGAACGCCTCCCCCCCCCCCGCCCGGCGAGAAAGAGCGTGTAGCCACAGGCGGCGAAACAGGAAAAGGGGAGATACGAAAGAGTAGCAAAACGTTTCTATGTAATACGCAATACATGGAAACAAGGTAATGAGCCACTCAACTGTAGGAGGAGTCTCCCTACAAGGCGTAGGGACGGTGCTCCGTCTCGAAAGGGATGGGTAGCCAATGGTCAAATGACCAAGGCAAGTAACAAATGAGTGCCCCACCCCTACCATTAACTCATTGAAGCTGTCATCTATATGTAAGTCCGCCTCACAAGCGGGTTCTTTGTAGGATGCGGCTCACCCTTCATGCGGCTCGCCCAACACCTCACGGCGCTTGGGCGCTTGGTGCACGCTAGCGTCTGCCCGGTCGGAAAAAAAAAAACCCGACGTGCTCCGTCCCGGCATTGTAGGGATGCGAGGGTCTACGGTCATACGACTACGGCCATGAATGAGATCGGGTACATCTCTCCTATCGAGTACCCTCCTACCCCCCCCTACCCCCCCTCCCCCCCCCTCTCACGACCAAGTGACCGCACACAACCATATGCAACCAACATAAAATGCCCCCTCTCATCACGGGAGAAGGATACCTCTGGAAAAGGACAATATTGCCATCGGTGTGGGAGGGGGGGGGGGGTGTGATATGGCGTGCTGCCATCGTACGTTTAATTTGACATTACATAATTTCTCACTACTCACCGTGCCCATAGTCTGCAGCAGGCTCTTATCTTGAGGAAACCTCTCGGTAGCCGCCTGGGCGATTTTAAGCGCCGTCTCGAAGTTACCCTGCAAGACGGTGGAACGGTAACGGTGAGAGGCGATGGCAGCGGTCACGACCACGGGCAAGGTGATGGTACGGTAACGGTAACGGTAGTGGTGGTGTGGCAATGGTAACCGTAGAGCAGTAAAAACCATCATCGAGGTTAACGGTAACACGACAATGGGCAAGGCAACGGTGCGGTAACGGTACGGATGGTGGGAACGGTAACGGTAACGGTAAAGACAACGGTAGCAAGGTAACGGTGACGCAATAAAACCGTTATAACCGCGGTTGTGGTAAAACGACAATGGGCAAGGTAACGGTACGGTAATGATATGGGTGGTTGGGAACGGTAACAGTAACGGTAAAAGGCAACGGCAACGCAAAAAAAAAATCCTAATAACCGCGGTTATGGTAATACGACAGTGGGCAAGGTAACGGCACTGTAATGGTGTGGATGGTGGTAACGGTAACGGTAACGGTAAAGGCAACGGTAACGGAGAAGCAATAAAAACAATATAACCGCGGGTATGGGAATACGACAATGGGCAAGGAAATGGTACGGTAATGATATGGGTGGTGGGAGCGGTAACAGTAACGGTAACGGTAACGCAATAAAAAAAATATAACCGCGGGTATAGGAATACGACAATGGGCAAGGAAATGGTACGGTAATGGTATGGATGGTGGGAACGGTAACAGTAACGGTAACGGTAACGCAATAAAGTCCCCATAACCGCGGTTAAGGTAATACGACAATGGGCAAGGCAACGGTACGGTAACGGTATGTATGGTGGGAACGGTAACCGTAACGGTAACGGTGAAGCAATAAAAACGTTATAACCGCGGGTACGGGAATACGACCATGGGCAAGATAACGGTACGGCAATGGTACGGGTGGTGGTGACGGTAACGGTAACGGTAAAGGCAACGGCAACCGTAACGATAATGGTAAAGGTAATACCAACGGTAACACGGTAACGCAATCAAAGAGACTACATTCGCGGGAACGGCATTACGACAACGGACAAGGTGACAGCGACAGCGCGGTAACGATATATAGGTGGTGGCAACGGTAGCGGCCGCCGAGGCTTAGGAGGCGTGCTCTAAATGCGATCACTGCAACGGACACAAGAAAAAAAATAATAATACTACCACTCTTTTCTCTAAAAAAAAAGCGCCCGTTTGTATACTAAATATTCAATAAAAAGAAGTTTCTACATATTGGAGACAGAGCGGCATCTAATTCCAAGCTTTTTTTTTTGTCGCCTTAAGGGCCAGTGCAGTCGAAAACGGGCTATAAACATAATAATTGAACGGACGGACGGACGGACGGACGGACGGACCTCTCTCGTCTCCAGGGTTGCCCACATGTTGAACAGGTTCCCTTCCTTCTGGGGTAGATCGGCGGCCTTGCTGAGGATGATCCTGGCAGCCCGCATGTTTCCCCGCCGCATCTCGAACCGCGCTCGCTCGATGTGCGCCTTCCAAGACGCGACAAAACCCACCGCCCCCACAGGCGGTGAACAGGAAGGGGGTAAGATGAGCAACAAGTCTTGTCGTAATATATGGAACCAACGCAATGAGCGCCCAAATGATGGAGGTATACCTAATACGAGTACGAACGGTGCTCCGTCTCGAAAGGGATGCGCTGTCAAGGTTCAAATGACCAAGGCAAGCAATAAATGAGTACGCCCCTCCCCCATAGAGTGTGACAGGGATGACGGAGGGGAGGGAGGTGGGGGGGGGGGTACCTGATAACATATTTTGACTCGATGGTCATTAAAAAAAAGCGCGGTGAAAAACAGAAAATCGGAAACCGCATGTTGCTCGTAAGGGAGCCTACCAGTACAAAACACGAAAACACGAAAAAAAAAAAAAAATCCTGGCGAAGCGGGGGGCAGGTTTGTTTCCATGTCCAGCCCCGGGTACGCGCAACGGATATTTGCAGGCCAGTCACAGAGCAGCACATACATATATATATACATATATATACCGGTATAGCACAGCGAGCAAAAATGAGCGCCGTGGCAAGTCACGGCAAGACATCCCAACAACCTTTCCTTCACTCCACTATAGACAGACAAGACAGCTTTCGACACACAAGAGTCGATTGCACCGCATCAACACAGGCTTCGACACACAGAGCCAATAGCACCGCATCACACAGCAAGAAAGAAGCCCCGCGTAAAAAGAGTAGGGGACCTGGGAAGGCAGCACACGTATCGTGATATTGCACGGCATCCCGTCATTTTCTAGAGCTGTGTACGACTGGAAGACTATTGCGGGAGGCCACAGTAAACAGGACCAAATATTGTTAGGAAAAGTAGTAAAATATATAGGGTTTTGTGTGTACCGTAGGTCCTATTTACTATGGCCCCCCGTAATAAAAGTCGCCAGCTATTAACACTCGATAGGTAATAGCTACCTACCAGGTGGGTTTCAAGTCAGTTGCGACGGTGGTGCCAAACATCGAACATCCGACTATTACGGGGGTCCATAGTTAACGGGACCAAATTTTGTTGGTAAAAATAGGTAAATATATACCCGGGTAGTTTTTTATGTATACCATGGGTCCTATTAACTAGGGGCCCCCGTAATACTAAAAGTTGGGATTTGCTTGTTTTATGGAAGGATTCTTTACTTCTGCCTGCCTGCCTGCGCGTTCTTCCCGCGAGACCACTCACTCAAGAGCGGGAGGGAGGGAGAGAGAGAGAGAGAGAGAGAGATCAGAGAGGTCTACCGAAAACTCACGGCGCATCAAAGCCCATCGCCCCTCAAGGCACCGGTTGGCGAAACATTCACTTTACAACTTTTTTTGTAAAGTAGGCAGTCGTACAATTAGGCCAAATTAGACCAAATAGGGCCGGCCGACTGCAATCAAGTCACGCGTGCGCCTAGTTGGTTTTTCCCCAAGGCAAGTTCACAGCCCTTGCTGCCACAGCAGTGCAGGCAGCAGGCAGCCCATAAAACGCCACAAGTCAAGAACCATTCTCCACCTTCGCGTTGTTCGGGTCGCCCTCCTTCGCCTTCTCCATGAGCTGCATCGCTCGGTCCAGGTCTCCACCGGTCTGACAAACGCCGGACGAAATGGCACCAAGACGGGGGGGGAAAAAGAAAAACATAAACACACACAGACAGACACACACATACGCGAAACAGAAAACAAAACACGCAACACACAACAAGCAAACAACAACAACAACAAAACAATCGCAAGGTATATATATATATATATTTCTCAGTGTCAATATAACAGCAGTGTGACAAGAGCAATACATAGTGGGGGTCCGTCGGCCCCCAAGGCAAACGAAAGCTCGAAAAAAACACGTACTGCTGTATGCTTGTACGGGACGACAAGTTTTCAAAGTGAAATAACGTAGATAACGGTGTGGCCTACCACCTCTGGCCATAAATATAAGGTGGGTTTGAACATTTTGTTACCATCTAAACGTCCCCTTATATTTGCAATCGGACTGGTATATGCATGTAACGCAAGAGGGGATTTCTCCAACCGAAAATTAAAAAATTCGCGTAGCAACTATTCTTTCGTCAAGATAGTACATATGATTACAGATGGTATGATACACACAGCAAGTATGCAGAGAATCGTAGTATGTTTCGTTGAGTTTTTCGGGGTATGGGTGGGCAAAAACTTGAAAAACACTTAATTTACATGAGTAAATACATTGCCGCAAGAGAGCGTTGGCTTCAACCAGGAGTGGGTACGATCGCCATTCAGCGCTCGACTATTTTCCAGAAAAACGGGATGAAAAGGTTTCCAGTACCGAACGAGGCGTTTTTCGGAAATATCTGGCCTTGAGAGAGAGAGGGAGAGAGAGAATCCCGAAAATGCAGTGTTCGACTTTTTTAGCACCCCAAGTAACGGCCGTCGAGGAGGTGTATAGTACCCGAAAACTGACTTTCAGTTCAGAAAAAAAAAAAAAAAAACAAAGTGCAATGGATGATGCACAATCCCATGGCCCCCCGGCATACAAAAAAAAAAAAGTCATTCCTTCGAAATAATATTGGCATTAATACATACCTGGTACTATTACGGGGGACCATAGTTAACAGGACCAAATATTGTTAGTAAAAATAGGGAAATATATAGGGTTTTGTGTGTACCGTAGGTCCTATTAACTATGGACCACCGTAATATTATAAGGAGCCATGTCGCTCAGAAAAAAAAAAAAAAAACGGAAATGTGCTACCTCTTATGTACTATCGCAGGTGGATGGACCACTTCACGAAGCTCGAACGAAAGCTGCAAGTGACACCGACCTCTGTTTACGAAAGCCTCGTTTTGTTTATATAAATCGCTTTCGTGTCGTAAGGAACAGCAAAAAATGCGTTTTTGGGCTAGAGGAGGAGGGCGGTTGCTTACATATAAGTTGACATCACTTGTGTTTCCAAACATGCCGGGAAAACAGGCTGCCTAAAAACGGGGGGGCGTTTATTTCCAAAACATGTTTTCGTGTCGAAATCTATTTCTGACGACAAGGTGCACATTCGGGAACAGGGTCCCAACCCTTGCCCCCGCGTCTTCCCCTCGCTGGCTCTCCCGCCCTGAGCAAGCATCCACACCCTCCCTTCTTTTTACCCCGGTCCTTCCACCCAACCACCCCATCTTATCCCCACTGCCCTTCCGACCTCACCCTCCCCAGCTCTCACCCCCCTCTACTCCGCTAGTCCCCTTCCCGACATCCGCCTAACCCCCCACCCGCTCTTCCAGATTGGCCTCCGCCCCCCCCCCCTCCGCCCAACTCCTTGAATAAATGAATACATTGAAGCTGTCAACCATGAGCAAGTCCGCCATACAAGCGGTTGGTAGTACGTTGCAGCTCATCCTTCATGCGACTCGCCCAACATCTCACGGCGCTTCACGCTTGGTGCAAGCGATGTATGCCTGGTCGGTGAAAACCCGACGTGCTCCGTCCCGGCATTGTAGGGATGCAAGGGTCTATGGTCATATGACTACGGCCATGCACGATAATGAGTACACTCCCCCCTCCCCCTTCCTCCCTTCTACCTCTATTACATCCCCCGCCCCCACCCATCGACCTAACCCTCTTCCCGCCCCCCCCTGGCCCGGCCGGGGGAAACCCGACGTGCTCCGTCCCGGCATTGCACGGATGCGAAGAGGGGTTATGATATGGTCAAAGGACTAAGGCCACGCATGGCGCGATGACGTCCCCCTTCCCCTCCCAAGGCACTCCATAAGAATCGCTCTGGGATGCAAGGGTCTACGGCTACTACGACTACGACCATGCACAACATGAGTAACCCCCCCCCCCCCCCCCGACTTCCCCACCGAGCCCACCTGTTCCTCCAATTTCGCCCAAGCCAGAAGAATGTCAGCAGGCCCCTCGCTCTCCTCCTCCTCCCAGCCCGAAGCTTTGCGGCCCGGCCCCACCCACCGGTTCGAGGCCGGGGTGCGTGACGCGGTCCCCGCAGAGCCAAGCCTCTCCAACCCCTCCTGGAGTACCAGCCGGGCGGCGTCGAGGTCCCCCTGAGAGGCCTCGAGCTCCCCCAGGGCGGTCGTGATGGCCACCTTGGGCCTAGAGCTCTGATTTCGATAAGGTTTTGTATGATATTGTTTGTGAGGTAGAGCGGGGGGGGGGGGGGGGGGGGGGGGGGTGCTTATACTATGCATGGCGTGAAGAGGAGCGTAAGGGTTGGATGGGTGGGTACCTGGAATGATTCACCAATCAGATACATCACCGAATCTCCCGGTCACGATCTATTGATGTGTCATCGGGCAGATAGATGATCTGTAAGATCTGTGTGATCTACAGCTCGTGTTTGCGGGTGGGGAGCAAAGGTGTCAGCAGACAGCATTTTTCAAGCCTTGACGGAAAGCAACTCTGCCTTGGCATGCCTTGACTTGACACCCAAACTATTAGGTCTTAGTCCGGAACACCCTCCCCCCATACACCCTCGAAAGCGCACGACGTCGTCTCGCTTGGCATGTCTCCTGACTAAATCTTTGGCGGGGAGCCGCGCGGCATACATAACATACCCTGCATAAATATGACCAACCCCGAGGGAGAGGTGGGACCTTACTCTCCGGGCAGCACCAAACATGAGAAAGGAAGGAGCTCCGACATCTCATCCGAAACGCGACTACGCTAACAACTCCGTTCCCGCAACCCGGCTACGCGTGGTAGGCCCCAAGACCAAGCTTAGACCACGTTAAAAACTATCATACGAACCGGCACACTAATAGTTGCGCGCTCGAGGAGCTTGATACCGGTCGGACAAAATTTGTCTCAGCAAAGGCAAAACTCGGACAAAGTTTGCCTCAGCGAGGCAAAAATCGGACAAAGCTTGCCTCAGCAAAGGCAAAACTCGGACAAAGTTTGCCTCAGCGAGGCAAAAATCGGACAAAGTTTGCCTCAGCAAGGCAAAACACGAAAGTTGCAACCCCCTGCGTACCGTGGGATGAGAGTCATCCGGCACGTGTTTTCGGGCGGGAGCCGTGTGACCTGCATGATGGTCCGCTGTGAGCAGATGTTTTAGCGGAGCAGGATCAGCGAGTACCACGACGGCTCTGCACTACGTCTCAGCACGGCAGGTCGGCATCCACTACTCCGGACAGAAACAGAAAGGTCGTTCGCGTACAAATATTCAACGTAAACGGTCCTCATATTTCGGAACGGAGAGGCGTGGACGATCTATCTATACATCACGCTACCCCCGATGCGTAAAGGCCATCCTGCTCCCATTCCCCCCTCAACCCTCAACACTGTCGATTGGAGGGTGCGACGCGCATGCTCAACCCCTTTTCGGGGTAGAGAGCTGCGAGTCGGCACGACTTCACTCGCCAACTATACTTGTTAGTCAGATCAGTCGGATAAATAGTTGGTCGTTTCCCGGAGGGGCCCAGTATCTCACTTGCTGGGTTTCCATACTTTCAGGAAGGATTGTTGATACGGGATACATTAATATTTTTTTTTTTGGGGGGGGGGGGCTCCCGCGGCCGTGAGGGCGGGGGGGGGGGGGGGGGGGGGGGGGAGTGATTCGGCTCGCTTCTGACGTAAGACGGCAAGTCGGCTGCGACTTCGCCAGCCCACTGGGCCGACTAAAGCAATTTCCTTGGCAGCAGTCGCTACCTACTACCAGCCTGATCGGAAATACCAGGTACATTTGCATTGCCACAACATGTGCAAAATTACCTTACATTTCCGATCAGACTGGTATTAAATAATAGTTACTGCTCTAGTCTCGAAATTCGGCCGGCTCGCCGCTCTTACCCTTTTGGAACTTTTTAACGAAAAACAAAAAAAAAACGTGTCGAACACAAAAGCAACGCGTTCTACACAAACACCACCCTCCGGTCCCACGAAGCAGCACGGAACCCGGGCTACATACCCGGAAAACACACAGGGCAACGAACGACACCCCCTTCCCTTCGACAGCCAGCCCACGCCGCAGGATGCCGCTGCGCATATTCATAGCCGCACAGCTGCCTGCTCGTTGCTCTCGCTTGACCGGTGATAACACAACAAAAAGACCACCAACACGAGCACCAGCCCCCAGCCCCCCAACACCAACACCCACGCAACACCCATCACACCGAAAAATACCTCATCCATCATAGTGTTCAGGTCTCTTCCCGGGTCATAATCCGACCCGCGGGTCGGTTTCAGGTGGTCACGGGTCGGGCCCGGGTCGGGTCCGGTCAGGTCGGATCGGGTCGGGTCAGGTCGGGTCCGGTCAGGTCGGATCGAGTTGGGTCAGGTCAGGTCGGATCGGGTCGGGTCAGATCGAATCGGGTCAGGAGGTGTTCAAAATCTCATGGGTCGGGCCAGGACACCTGACCCGACCCTGACCCGACCCGACCCGACCCGCTAGGTTTGACCTGACCCGTCACCATCCCCGATAGAAGTACAGCATTCAACTCCAACATCAAACTTCAACAACCAAAACGTGCAAAAAAAAAAAGAAAAAAACGAACCTGGAATATTTCTCGAGCACTGTCAATGCGCCCATCGCGCTGCTCCATCAGCCCCCAAGCGTGACACACGAAAGGGTTCCCCGGGTCCGCCTTAAGCCCGTTCTCGAACAGCTCTCTCGCCGTCGCGACATCCCCAAACTAAACCACGCGAGCGGGGGTCGACGCAAGACGATTAACGGAGGTGGGGGAGCGGTGGACACGGAGGCGACGGGGGGGGGGGGGCAGGGCGTACTCATTTGTTGCTTGCTTCACTTCTATTTATCGTTGACCACCCATCCCTTCAGACAGGAGGGGGTTGGTCAAGAAACGGAGGCGGGGGGGGGTGTACTCGCTGTCGTTGAACGCATAGCCGTAGTCGTACTTCGTATGACCATAGACCCTTCCCCGCATTCCAAAAATGCCGGGACGGAGCACGGCGTCGGATTTTCACCGACCACGCACGTATTGCTTGCACCGAGCGCGAGGCGGCCGTGAGGTGTTAGGCGAGTCGCATGGAGGGTGATCTGCATCCTACCAAGAGCCGGTTTAGAGGCGGATTTTCTTGCAAGTGGATGACAGCATCAATGAATTGATCTAATTGCTGGTGCGGCCACTTCCAGAGCCAACAACGGGTTTTACTATGTAACTGCCTCGTGAGCGCCTTACCATATACACACTACGTGATACGATCATCAGGGGGGGGGGGGGGGGGGGGGGGGTGTACTCATCATGCATGGTTGTAGTAGTATGATCATTGAAAGTGTGGGTGGGTGCGGGGCTGATATCTATTCGGTTCTTGATTCCGGTGCTTGCGCAACGCAAAAAGCTCCCCCAAATACAAGAAACGTTCAGCTCTTTTTTCACGGTAAGCCACGAAATTTCATGGAATCATCTTTTGTTTGCCATCCAAGTCGCTGAACCAGCCCCCTCTTGATGCAGCAGTGTACTTTTTTGTTTTTTTTTCCGGGTGCTGCCCTGGTACAAGAAAACAAACAAACAAACAAACAAAGTCTGCTTGCTCACCTTGTCCTCGATCATCCCCCACGCCTGCCATAGATGGACGTTTTTAGGGCATGCATCCGTCGCCTGACAAAAAAAGGGGGGGGGGGGGGGGGGGGGGGCAGTGAAAATAACACAAACAACAAAAATGAATTAACTATATATTTAACGACGAAAAAAAAAAAGAGGAAAAAAACGACGAGGGGAGCCAAAACCAAAACGAAGAAAAAAAAAAAAAAAAAAAAAACGAAACACACAAAATAGGAGACAACGAGCGAAAAAAAAGACAACGAAGAACAACGAAATGGGAAAAAAAAAAAAAAAAAACCACGGCAAAACGAAAAGAAAACCAAGCGATATATATATATATATACAAGGTTCCCCTCCGGGAGGTGCCGTATTAATAGGGGAGTGGCGCAAGAGCGAAATAATAATACTCGTATGAAACCCTGCACACTTTTTTAGAAGTATAGCACCCGCACCCACCCGTCATTTTAACGTGACGAACACACACACAGCATATTTTTGAGGACAGACTATATTATACTGCTGTTCGCGTGATTAGTGTGGGATAATTAATAACTACAATAATAATATATAATAGGATATCGGTAAGTTGAGATATATTGATCCAGCTGACTCGCGGCGATTAATTCGTAAGTACATAAAAGTTGCGCGAGGTCGAGGTTGCGCCATAATACTTTGTGACCGGCTGAGTAATAAGGTGCAGCACATACATACATACATACATACATACATACTGGTACTACAATATATATGTTCCCCCAAAATAAATGTTTCTTCGTGCTCAGGGTATACTATCAAGGTTTTACAGGTAAATGCTCGAGAACAAATCGTAGTCCGAGCACTGAGAGTATTGGAATACAGGCGGCAAAACTACTGCGAGTACTGAGAAGGCCCAAATACTGAGAGTAATGAGTGTGAGCAGTACCGAACCCCGAGAACACAGGTTGCTTAAGGTACGATGTACCCGCAGTAGTATCGAAACACGAAATAAATACTTGGGGTAAAGGCAATATATGCGCACAGTACAGAACCTCGAGATACTGAGAGCATTCGCAGTCACGCATAATACTATATCGAAACACTGGCAGACTGCTTTTGAGTGCTCAAGTTGTCTCCAGCGAAAGTAGTTTGCTCCAACCCCCACTCGTGTGGGACTATCTGGGTGTGTTTTATTAGGTATGGCAGTTGGCGTGTGTACCAGCTCGTAGCTGGTGTATGTTTTGTGCCGAACGCTGGGCCTGAGACTTGTCGGCACGGCGCACAAACGGTTGAAGTATACTTCATACTCGAAGTATATATACTGGGCATATTGAGGGTATTTCATTACTGCGAGTACTGAGTCACGCAAAAGAAGCAGCAGTACGAACACTACCAATCGACGAAATACTGCTATAGACTATTAATAAGTACTTACTGGTATACTTGTAGTACCCGCCGTACAGAACCCCGAGATACTTGAAGCACAACAGGCGGTATCCATGCCAGCAGCAGTAGCGAACCCCGCATTAGTGCGAGCCCGAAGAAAGTATACGCAGTAGTATCTACAGAACCTCAAAATACTGCGAGTACTCGCAGTATCTCGAGTACAAAAACCCCGAAATACTGCGAGTGTACGAAGTACCCACGGTAATAGCAGCAGTATTTTCTCGAACATACTTTGCTTTACTCCCAAGCATTCGGAGTAGCTGTGAAATGTTGAGGTATGAACGCACGCCACACGCAAGCGCGCCGCCCAAACTCTTTAATTTGAGCTAAAATACACAAGTAACATGTACTCTTATCATATTATACGTTCAGAAAAGCAAGGTGTGAACGAATGTATTATTATTACTGTGGTACTCTGTTGTAGTTCTGGTACAAAAATAGTCCAAAGTGAAATTCAGAAAAATAAACGTGGATGGTGCAAGTCGAACCTCGGAAACGAAAAAGTTATCCAGCAAGTGCAGTTTAAACTTGTACGCTAGAACAGCGCTCGTACAACTGGCATGTTGTGTTTTTTACGCAATCTAAAACACTTTGCACGATCTCCTACAGCAGTAGAGTAGCTTGTACAGGTACGACTGCATATATATTCAGCAGTACTGCTGTAAAATGCAACGCGAGGAACGTACGTGTACTGATCCCCTTTCAGCTGGCTCTAGGATCTATCGATCAGCAATGTAGGACACACTGCAATCAGAACTACTGCTGTATGTACGTACTGCTGTAAGTATGTTACGAACGCTGCTGTACGAATGAGCCGTAGTACGATCATCCATACGCGCAAGGTGTGCTCACTGCTGCTGCTGGGCAGCAGGGTTGGTTGTGGTGCTGTAGGAAGCTGGAGGTAAGCACGCTCTGTGCACTGCTGTGGGTATTGTTCTCTAGGCGGCGGTCCGTGCTCCGTGCAACAACCCCAAAAAAATGTATGTACGAGTATGGGATATTTTTATACGTCATCCTGGGTACATACGGATAAAAAAATATATGGCAGACGATGGAATGCGGACGACAGGCTCCGACAGACACAACCAACCACAGCAACACTGCGCATATGGGCGTGTCGAACACGCACGGCGTGTGGGCGGCAGCGTTGGAACGATGGGATCTGTGCATGTTGTCTGTTGTGTTCCTGGTATATGCCTGAGCTGTGTGCTCACAGCTCTCATGAGAGCCGGGGGGAGAAAACAGAGAGCATGACAATGTACCGATATACGTACGTACAAAATAAGGCCTCTTTACCGAAACCAGGGAAATCGTCTTATCCACTCCCGCCGGAAAAAAAAAAAAAAATTAAGCGCCTGCCACGCGCTTCAGAGTGCACGGATCGCGCCGAGACCTAGACCAATGTGTCCGGCAGGGCTTCCCGTGTCCGTGTACTTACTGTTTTGCCTAAAAGTCCTCGTGCGAAGAGAAAAGTTGGCAAAAGTACGAAAATTTGACAAATATACGTATACATATACACGTAAAACAGCTGGAACGCAAACGTAGCTCGGAAGTTTTAGGAGTGCACTCCCATGTCGGGGACAAAACAAGTCAAAATTCTGAGTAGTTTAGTCCCCAAAGAATGCGGCTGCTAACTAGGCCAGATACGAAGGTAGTGCCTCATGCTCATGTGAGTCTGTCCACCTATGAGCACGCGTCTTATCCGACGTGCGCTGGCGTTTCCGCACGACGATACTTTCTTGGGCATTGTCTCCGAGGGGCTACGATCGCCAGGCGATGGAGGCCAACAAAAACATGCCGCTATCTCTTCACCAACGTTCACAACATTGACTCTCGTACGCTGCTATAAGGAGTATATATTACTTGTATATACCATCTCTTCGTCGCGTTCTGTGGCGGCAGGAGGGCACTCGAGAGGGGCTGGTTTGATGTATTTCGGGAATTTCAGGAAATTTCCCCGAAAAAGCAAAGGATGTGTTCATGTTTCCCACGTCGGATATATTATGATCTACTGTATCGTACGTCACTACAGTGAAACTTAACCCGGCCCTCAAGAGGCGAGGTGCAGGATGTGGACAGCGGGAACAGACCCAACTCAGGAACACATCTGCCAGGTCACGCACATCACACGCGTCCCACCCGGCAAAACATGAGCTGATGTAGGCAGATCACACGGATCACGCAGATCACACAGATCCCCCCTCAAATATCTAGGTCATCAAGAGGGATTTGAGTGCCCGTACGAGCAAGGAAGGGTGCACGAACAAAAACAAAATCGATACCCCACTTATTCTTTTCTGAATCGCAGAGAGAGCGGGGGGGGGGGGGGGGTGTACTCATTCTCATTCATGGCCGTAGTCGCAAGACCATACAGTACACCCTATCATCCCTACGACGCCGGGAAGGAGCACGTCGGGTTTTCACCGACCAGACGCACATTGCCTGCACCAAGCGCGAAGCGCCGTGAGGTGTTGGGCGAGTCGCATGAAGCGGGAGTCCCAGACGGGGGGAAGGAGGAGGGGATACAAAAATCAAAAGGTAAACAACAAAAATCAAGGTAAACAAGATGAAGAAAAACAAAACATTCTTCATTTTATTTTTGACAAAACTCCCAACCCGTCGTAACAGTTTCTTTTTAGTTTCGTTTTCCCCTTGTTTTCGGGTATACCCCCGGTCCGAGTTTGTTTTCAGTTAATCGACATGGTGGTGGCGAGTGCGGCTTCGTTTTCTCTTGTTTTCGGGTACCCCCGGTCCGAGGTGTGATTATAATGTTTGAAAGTTACTCAAGAGACCCGAAGGGATGCGTCACGAACGACCCGTGGGAAAAGGGCGCCGATCTATCGTAAGCCGCCGACCTCGCCTGGGGCTTGGCCCCGGCCGACCGAGACAGCAAACCGGCCTCAAAACCCTTGTAGCAACAAGAGCCATCACACCACACCACACACCACACCACACAATGGCACGCATGCATGCGCGCAATTGAGCAAAGGATGGGACATACCCGCTTGAAGACAGCCCGCGCGGCGTCTATCTCGCCCAGGCGCTCCTGCGTCCGCGCTAGGAGCAACCAAGAGTGCCCGTCCCGCCCGTCAAGCTTCAAAGCCTGCGCGTAGTCAGGGGTTGGACAGGGAGGGGTAGAAGCAGTGAGAAGAGAGAGAGACGATACCGACTCCATCATCTAACCAGCAATAGCACTACTACAAACAACAACAACAACAACAACAACAACAACAGCGACAACAACAACAACAACAACAACAACAACAACAACAACAGCACAAGACCATACACACCCCAGACAAAAGCATCGATTCCCACTTCATGATCTAGATATTTTATGATCTAGCTCATGTTGCCAGGTGGTACCCACACAATCTGCATGATCTACAGCAGCACGCGTTTCCTGGGTTGGATGATCTGCCCAATAAGGCAGATAGATCCTGCACAGCCTCTCACAACGGCAGGGGAGGAAGTAGATCATCTAGATCACGATCTGTATGATCTGTACATGATCTGTCTGACGTGTGAAACAGTAGCAACAGCGCACCATCACCTACAGCAGCAAAGGTCATGAGCCCTAGCACTGTCACCCGAACCACTGCGTCTTCGTTGCTGTCACCGTATAACACCGTCACACTATTACGGGGGTCCATAGTAAACAGGACCAAATATTGTTAGTAAAAATAGGAAAATATATAGGTTTTTGTGTGTACCGTAGGTCCTGTTAACTATGGTCCCCCGTAATAGCTGGGGTGATAAAGATAACACACCCCCCTCGGACTACTCTTCGAGGCTGGGTTTCCCGGCAACGGGGAGGGCGTACCGTGTACGACGAGCGATGCAGCAGCACTCTATGCATGCAACCGACCCTCTCGGCGAAATATCTCTAAAGCCACCATTTTCGTTCGTGTGTGCCCCCCGTTTTTTGTTAGAGGAAACAGAGTCGGAGATTCGTCCCAGGGGGTGTGTGTCTTATCACCCAGTGTGATATAGTGTTGTATACGGTACTGCCGCCGTTGCCGATACCTATTTCCGTTGAAAGCAACCGCAATCGTACAACTATTGCCTATTACCGTCGCCGCCTCTGCTACTGCTCCTGTTACCACCACCTTCAAAGTTACCGCTCCTGTTACCGCCTCTGCGACCGCCTCCGCTGCTGCTAGCGCTCCCGTTACCGCCACCTTCAAAGTTACCGCCGCCGTTACCGCTCCTGTTACCGCCTCTGCTACCTCCTCCGTTCCTGCTGCTGTTCCTGTTACCGCCGCCGTAAAAATTACCGCTGCCGTTATCTTTGCCGTTACCGCCTCTGCCACCGCCTCCGCTACTGCTACTGCTCCTTTTATCGCCACCGTCAAAATTACCGCTGCCGTTACCGCCTCTGCCACCGCCTCCGCTACTGCTACTGCTCCTGTTACCGCCACCTTCAAAGTTACCGCTATTATTACCGCTGCCGTTACCGCCTCTACTACCGCTGCAGTTGCAACCTTCGCAACCGCGAAAAATTCACAGCTTCCTTCCGCTTGTCCACCCCGTGTTCACCTGCTCCAGGACGCCGATCGCTTCCTCGCAGGCCGGTGGGCTTCCATGCAACAGGTTTCTCGCGCGGAAGTACATCGCCTGAACGCAAACCGGGGGTGCAGGGGTTACGAGGGTTGTCAGGCGCGCGGGGGGGGGGGGGGGGGGCGAAAGGGAGGGGTGAGTGTGTGAGAAAATAAACCAATGACCCCGTTGTCCCTATTTCGCGCGCGCCGGGGGACGGGGGGACGGGGAGGGGTGCGAGGGGGCAACAAAATGTGATAATCCTGCACTTTCTACTTCGCGCAAGTCCTACACCGTCTCACGCCTAACGGGGCGCCCCGGAGACAACCATTGTAGCGGGGGTCTGAAGTGTGTCTAGCCGGTCACAGCGAGTACGATCACAACCATCGTTGTTTATGCGGGCTCCACAACAACACCTTTACCCCTTCCCTCCCTCCCTCCCTCCCTCCCTCCCTCCCTCTCGCCTTCAACGTCTCCCTCATTATATCTCTCTCTCCTATCCTCCAGTTCTCCCTTCTTTATCCTCCTCCCGCTCCCTTCTCCGTCCATCCCTCCCATCTTGCCCACCCCCCCCTCCCCCACCCTTGACCAAACTAGTGCGTGCGTGGCGAGGCCCATTTATCTCTCAGCCAACGTGCTTCATCTCTCAAGACTGGAAACCGATACAAAACAATGCTAGACTCTAGCTTAGCACGGTACTGCTGTCTGTAGCAGACGTAGCCCACCCATCCCGTTCTCCCTGGGGAGAAAACGCCTACAGACCAAAGGGCTCATACTCCGCCCACGCATCATCGACGCACTGACGTACTGGCTACAGAAGGCAGGGGGCGGCGGCGGCGGCGGGGGGGGGGGGGGGGAGGTGCCCATGTTATTCATGGCCGCAGTCGTGTGGCCACAGACCCCAGCATCCCTACAGTGCCTACGTAGGGTTTTTACCTACCCGAGGGAAATGGTGATTGCACGGCATGGGGCGGGTGTCAGGGCAAATTCATACACTGAAAACAGGAAGCACGCGTGAGACAGCAGCCAAAGAGATCAATGCGTGATTTCCGTCGGCCGTGTCGAAAACAGAACACCAATTACGGAGGGTCATAGTAAATAGGACCTACGGTAGACAAAAAAATCCTACACATCTCCCTATTTTTACTAACAATATTTGGTCCTGTTTACTATGGCCCCCCGTAATAAATTGATATTTTACGCCCGTCCCGAGTCCTTCTCTCCCTTCCCCCCGCCCCTGTCTTACCGATGCCATGCGGCGGGTTGTTTTGTTATGTTTGCGGTCGCTTTTACGGGTGCCGTTATAGCGCTTGTCAATATGGGTGCGGTCGCGCATTGCTTCGTGTGTACTTCATTCATTGAACTCAATCTTCACACGAATACATCACAAGTGACCTCCTTGACAACAACAACAAAAGGTGATCGTTGCGTCGATACCGATCAACTCTCTTTTTCGATTTTCTGCTATCCTCAGGCGGAAGGGAGTTCGTGAGAGCTAGCGGCCACCACACTTCCACATGTGAACATGCATCGTGTGTCAACATAAATCTGCTTTACGAGTAGCACCCAGCGATGGTTGTATTAATAGTACCCGACGGTGCTTTCATGTTATGGCAATTGCAGCGCGCGAGAAGCTGTGGTTTCGGGACGGGTGAGTCGATATCTCTACTATAGCTCTCGGCGGTAGGGCAGTCTGACCCGTTGTTCCCGAGTGCTCCACATACTCGTGAAATATGCTATTCTGATAAGTCCTAAAACGTCACACGCAAAAGTGAACCACGCAACATACGACAGCATAAGGGATCTATACCGAAGGCCTATGACCCGCTGACAGGCTAGTACGGGGGTCCATAGTTCATCGGACCCATGGTATACATAAAAACCTATCTATTTGCCTATTTTTACCAACAATACTTGGTCTTATTTACTCTAGGTCCCCCGAGATAGTACCGTCACTCTCACCGTGATAGCTACAACCAAAGAAAACAAAAAACGCAAAAAATAACTAAATAAGGCGGAGACGTTCCGTCGATTGAGATGCACCGTCTCGCTTACGCCCTCAAGTGGCTGACCGAGATAAAAAAACGACTTCAGCCCGGCCCCCCCTCCCTGCCAACCCCCCCACCGGCGCCGCTACCACCGCCTCCTTCACAATGTCTCAGAAACCCAGCCGCGTCCCTTTTCCTCACCTTAACCTTAGCTCTCCTCCCGGCAAGCCCGCCCTCCTCCGCGGACCGAATAACTCCGAGCCGTTTCCCGCTTCCGGCGCTCGCGAGGGGCACCACCGCAGGACGCCCCCCCCCCTCCCGCCCCCACTGCCTCCGCCACGGCTGCTAACTCCACCCCTCCGACTCGGAGAAGCTCCCTCCACACCTGCTTTAGCAGCGGCAGCCGCTGCCGCCGCCACCGCCGCCCCCGCTCCTCCCACCACCCCCACCTCCGCAGAAGCTGCTGCTGGGACGCGGATAGCGCCGTTCGTCGCCCCACCTCTCGGCTTGCCGGAAGACGATAGCTCCCCGTTGGTGGTGGTACTGCCCGCTGCGGCAGCAGCGCCGGTTTCGACGCCGGTATCAGCGGCAGTATCAGCGGCGGATGCGCCGGCCGCGCCGAGCGCGGACGGGCCCATCCTCATCCCCGTCCCGGCCGATATCGTCGGCCTGGCGCCCGAAGCAACGGCGGCGGCGGCGGCAGCAGCAGCGGCACTCCGCCGGGACATCATCATCTGCCCCCCCTCCTGGTGCTGCTGGTCCCGGACCTGAACCATCACCGGGCGGGCGGACGTTGTCGAGGCCGTCGCCGACGAGCGCTTCCGACGCATCCGAGGTCGCCCTTCAGAAAAAACGCCACCGGGCGCTACAAACCCCCCCGCCAATCGGACACCGTTGCCGCCACCGCTTCTCCAACCCTCCGAAACGACGACTCCTCCTCGCCGGCAGGGGACGTTTCCGTCATCTCCCCTCCCCGGAGGAAACGCCGCCACCGCTGCCGGGGACGACGCCGGAGACGCGTACGCTCGGGTGATGTCGCCCATGGCCAGGAGCCCGAGGCCTACACGAACCACTCCCATCTTGGAGCCACCACCACCCCCGCTAACCGCCACCGCCCCCCGCGCTGTTGCGGGGGCATTAGTGCCGCTAGATTGACACTGCCGCCTTCGGGGATTTCTAGCGGCGGATGCGTCCCGGGTGGCGGGGCTGGCGTCGGAAGAAACCATCTCGCCTCGGCAGAAGCGTCTGCCTACCGACGGCGCCTTCACCTGCCCGTCACGCGATGCCGAAATGTAGGGGAATTTGGGGGGTTTCAATGGGGCGAAGGAGGGTAGCGGGGGGGGGGGAGGGGTGTACTCACTATCGTGTATGGCCATAGTTGTATGACCATAGAGCCTTGAATCCCTACAATGCCGGGACGGAGCACGTCGCGTTTTCACCGACAAGGCAGACATTGCTCGCACCAAGCGCGAAGCGCCGTGAGGTGTCCGGCGAGTCGCATGAAGGGTGAGCTGCATCCTACTACAATAAGAATTTCTGGTGTGGCCACTTCCAGAGACAGCAATGGGATTACTATGTAACTGCCTCGTGGGTGCCTCACCATATAAACACTACGTGATACGATCATCCCCTTTGTGTGGAGGGAAGGTTCTCCCCGCACAAAAATGATCTAACTTGACCATCAGGCGTGGTAACCGCCCAAAAAAAAAAAAAAAAAAACGGTCCCCTGGCTGTCTAGCTCGCGCAGTGAGAGGCGTGTTTTACAGCGTCGTCGCCAACCGATGCCAACCCAACCTATATATATATATACCAGGTATAAAATAGGGGGGGGTGTACTCTATATCATGCATGGCCGTAGTGGTATGACCATGGACCCTCGCATCTGTACAATGCCGGGACGGAGGGAGCACGTCGGGTTTTCCAAGGGAGGGGGGGGCATCAGGCGTTTACTTAAAGTGTGATAACGACATGACGGAATAGCGGACAGGGCTTGAATGTGTCTGATTATGGACGCAACTGCGTGACCAATAAGATTGTCTTGAGATTGACTGATAGACAGGTCGACCAACAGGCGGATTGTCTTGAGATTGATTGATTATTGGGTGGGAACATTTTTCGAAGCTCAAGAGTGCCGGTGCTTCGCCAATGATCTCACCAAATGTGCCATGGTGAGCAGCCGCGGCTAGATGCTACTCATACTCTCGAAGCCATAAACACGAAATAGTGCTTTGTAGGTGTTGCTTCACTGCACTGCCGCACGACTGCGATGAGTCCTGTACCGCATGTAGTTTACCAGTAAAAGCAGCAGTTCTGCCGTACTATCACCACGACACCATCTTACACCTGATACACCTGTTGTAGGTGCTCTACCGCTGCGGAACTACGGGTTGCGTCGCTCTTGCTCTGCTGTGGCATTCCATGGCCCAATCTACCGCGACTGCCGCGAAGTGAGATAGATGGCCAAGACGACAAGGCTACGTAGCAGCTGCAACTATTGCCATGTCAATACTCACACAGGTGTCCTCGCCGAGTAGATATAACGACAATGACGGTCCACGAGTACACAGCAGCAGTAGTATTACGGGGGACCATAGTTAATAGGACCTACGGTGCACACAAAAACCTATACATTCACCTATTTTTTACTAACAATATTTGGTCCTGTTTTACCATGCCGGAATAGCAGTAGTGTGAGCCACAGAACGCATGTTGCAACTGCGGCTCGGGGACTCGAACGGCTTGCGCTACGTACGTACTGCCTCACTCGGTATTCCGTACTCGTTCGTACGTACTCGCATTGTTGTTTCATGAAAAACGAAAACGGTACGAAGTGTAACGCAGCCCCAACGGCTTCGACTACCTCTGTACTTGTACTCCGTACGTACTCAGCATCGGATACGAGTACAATATTAGATAATACTCAGTGGGTACCGGTACCGTACATTAATATTCAATCAAAACCGTCCTTTGTATAGAGGGTGAGAGTGTTGTGCTGCTGTACCAGCGCCCACAGAGTACAGCAGTAGTCCAGCATGGGCCAGGGCCGCGTACGTACTACTGACACCCGCGACGGCGCCGGGCTCGCCCGCGGTGCCGTGCTCCGAGTACACGCACGCACACGAAATGAAAGAAGGAAAAAAGAACAAAGGGACTGAAAGTGCCAAGAAAAATGGAGAAAACAAGGAACCTCTGGAAAGCTCCGGCAAGTAATGAGAGGAGGCGATTCCCAAGTGGGAGCTCTGAGAGGCCAGGGATGTACCAACCGAGCACGCTCAGAGAGTGATATATCTGTAAGTACTGTAGTTCTATGGTATAGCTCTCTATCCTTCCAGCAAGACTTTAGACGGCTGATCCCAAAAACCCACACAACAAGCTGTTGATATCATAACTTGCTATATACGGACGGGTGTGCTGCAGCGCGCAACCTCCAACCTTGAACAAGAGAAAAGGAGCACAAGCCTCGAGAGACCGCAGGCTAGGCATTGGGGCATGCACCTCCTACCAGTGTTGTACCTGGTACTACTGCTGGTAGCCGGTACTGGTCTGACGCAGAATCAGTATAATACAGTAAAACGCGGGTGACAACGAGGCGGCGAGGCTGATTTCCTCAGCACTGAGAAGATAGGTGCCAACAAAGCCGAGCGATGTGTCTACATGGGAAACCTCTCGTCGACCTCTTTTCAAAGCCCGTCTTTCTCGCCAAGTATGTGAGTGCGCCCTCCCTTGCTTCGGAGAAACTCAGCTCGGACATTCGTTCCAGGCCGGAATGTTATCTTGCGTCCGTCCTACCGCTCTGGACCGAAATGTAATTAATGTCCGATTGGTCTTCATATTTATATACAAATGGTCCTTACATTACCGCCCAAAGTGATGGCAACATGGTATCGAAGCATCTCAATCGTCCAAAGCGATCGAAGCAGCAGCAGCAGCAGCAGCAGGAGCAACAGCGGCGGCGGCCGGGCTGGGACGTGCTTGTAGATTGAGCTCGACGGGACGAGTCGGGAGAGCATCGCACGAGAATGCCGGCCGCCGACCTATCGGACATCGAGCCGTACACACACGCTGACCTGCTGTAGATCTACGCATTCATAGTCAGTTCGCCATTTTTTACCTACGGTTTATGCCGTCTACAGGGATCGAATTTGAATCAACCCAGAGTGCAGATGGCCTATTAATAGAAGCTTGGCGTACGTGGCGTATCGACCTCGGCCACCCTCCCGAACAACGACCAATGAATCAATGCACGGATGCAACCTATTCGGCACCGCTGCTGCACACACCAACATGACTACATGAAGGCAACGTGACAGGTTGACGAGAACACAAGAGATGAGAGCGGGCAGGCCAGGCCGTAACAGCAGTATTACTGCAATGTAAGTACGTAGCCCTAACGGTTCATGTTTTAAGTACTGTACTGCATAAGTTGACGACGACCCGAGCCCGCGACCTTGAACAGCACAAGCCTAACCTCCTTGTGGAGCAAAGTGGCAACCCCCCCCTACTCCCGCCCCCCACGCCCGTGTCGGGATGCCCAACCGAAGTGCTCTACCCTGCGCGTAGACCAGGTCCATCTGACTACCAAACTTCTGTGCTGAGACGTGTGCCTTGGGCTGATATGGTGGGTGCCGGGGGCCACGAAAGCATGAACAACGTCACCCGTCCTACCGAACTTGACCGCACCACCAGCCACCTTCCATTGCAGCTGGAGCCCAGCCCTGCCCTAGGGTACCCAAAGCCTGAAATTATCGCGCACCATGTCTCACCAGCAAGAGTATCTCTGGCAGAGCCACAGGTGCTGAGAGGACGTACAGCCGGAGGTGCTACGAGCACGTGGTCGGCCACCTCACGAGTACCAGGTAGAGCCCTAGTTTCGATGTAGGGAAGGAAGGACAGTCTGGCGGCTCTCACGGGTGCCGCAATCCTCAACGTGACGCCTCGTCGCCAGGTGGATCAAGTGCTTGTTTTCTTCGCCACGATGCGATGTCTTCGACTCTGGTCTCCTCCACTCTGCCGCTTGTTGAGCTGCACGGTCATCCACAACGTTGCGTGTTTTTGTTAGACTGGGTTTCCACATGTTTTAGCGGCATTCTAACATGAGACATAGGGGGAGAGTATGGGCATCCAATGTCAGTTAGGCGCAAGCCCGACTAAAAGGCAGAGCGGCAGGAGGGACTGACTCAACGCTAACAAGTGGCAAGAGGAGAATACGTAGCACAGCTGCTATGCTGGAACTACAGCGGCAGGAGAGTACTCAGTGCAGTACGCGTACATTGGGCATACCTATGGTTATTAGAGCTAATAGTTCCGTGCCAAAGCCAAAATTAGCCACAATATGTGTTTCTTTTGACATTTTACATTACAGGTATGTCAAATTCCGGTATATCTATTCCATTGCAGAAACCCGTCAGAATTTTTCAGATACAGCTTGCTACTGGCGATGAGCACGGAAAGTTCCAATCTTTACACCCCTCGGATAGATCAGCTCCCGGTAGATCACCGGTGAGCTACGTGAGCTACGTGAGCTATACATGATTTGCTGGCTTGAGCTATATATAGGAGGGTAGCTCATTGCATTGCATACGTGGCAACGTAGTATCTCTACTGCGTAGCTTCGTGACCACAGAACTTTTAAACCGTTCTTTCTACCTGTCGACATCCAGCACAACCAGTGTCCGTGCCGATTCTTCAATCCTAGAGAATCTCTTGTATCTCTCTAGGATTGAAGAATCGGCACGGACACGCACGGACACTGGTTGTGCTGGATCTCGACGGGTAGAAAGAACGGTTTAATGTGAAGAAAACAACAACAACAACAACAGCTCATCTATAGTACCAGGTACATGTTTTCCGAGCTTGAGCTATATATATATTATACTGGTAGAGGATAGCTCATCTGCACATTTGTATCCAGAGTGATGGAGCTACAGGAGCTACATGAGCTACATATGTTTTCCCCGGCTTGAGCTATAGACGGCAGCTCATCTGCACATGTTTTCGAAGCTTGAGCTATACAGGCGGTAGCTCATCTGCACATGTTTTCAAAGCTTGAGCTGTAGGCGATAGCTCATCTGCACATGTTTTCAAAGCTTGAGCTATAAGGGATAGATGAGCTACTACTGTGTTGTAGTCATGAGCTGTATTAGTGACCTATACAACAACACAGAATATAACGATATCAATATCAGCACAAACAACCATATATGTTTTGTACGTACCAGGTACAGCAGTATGCAATATTGTTTGAGATCGGATCTACTTCTTTCTGTTCTGAAGGTACCTGAGGATATAGGTCGACACCCAACAGAATTTGAATTTTCGTTTTTTGACAATAGCTATATACAGCAGCAGTCAGCCGTCACCACGCACACCACAAGAGGCGCTCGCAAATAACACAACACTGACACCCCATATCAACACCCTAGCATGCCCACGACCGGGGGGTAGCAGTAGCTCCGGCGGCGCTTCGGCGTAGACCAGGCTTGCGACGGGCAGCAACCGGATCCATCGAGGGATGTAGACCCCACGAACAACGTGATCGATGTGGATGAGGACAACGATCAAACCCAGGCCGATTCCTATACATACACAGTTGTCCCGGAGGCATTTCAGCTATTTATCTTACACGCATGTGTTGCCGAGACAGAGCTACAATGAGCTGCGTGCATGAGCTACGACTACGTTTTCCGGGGGTGAGCTATAAGTGATAGCTTATCTGCACATGTTTCCCTTTTGCTTGAGCTATAGGCGGTAGCTCATCCGCGCATGTTTGAAGGCTTGAGCTATAGGTGGTGTAGCTCATCTGCACATGTTTTGACATTTCCCCAGAGTGAGCTATAGGAGCTACATGAGCTAGCTCATCTGCGCCCGAGATGAGCTATAGGAGCAACATGAGCTACGCATGTTTCCCCCGGCTTGAGCTATAGGCGGTAGCTCATCTGCACATGTTTTCGAAGCTTGAGCTATGCACAAAAAGATGAGCTAGCTCATGAGCTGTCCGGGGTGTGAAACTTTAGGAAAACAAGAAAAAAAAAAAAAAAATCTGGATCCGATGTAGGGTCAAGATCGACAGCAGCAGGCGGATGAAGCGGCGAGATTGCGAGTCCTCGACGGACTTGGATCGACAAAAACCAACGACCGCGTAATGAATTCTGAACGGAGTGCGCTCGTTTCCAGGGGCATAGGGCTCAGAACCACAAACCCTTTTTATGGACAAATCACTCTAATTCCAAGCAGCTGGGGCTACAGTCCTAAAAAACAACTTATTCCCCAGCATAACATATGTCATTATACCCGTCGGGACGACGGTTGATATAAGAGCGTCTCTGTTTTAGGACCTAATAGCGCACACCGGGTAGAAGTGTTGGTTCGAGGCTGCGCGAATAATTTTCTTCAAAGCACGGTGGTCATGTTTCGGTTGAGACATTGTGAGCTCCTCATGTGAGAAGCTCAGAAAAGCCCATTTCCACTCTTTATTGAAAAAAAACTGATTACATTTAATTCTCGTGTGTTTTGTCACCACCCAACGGCCGGCCTGTGGCTGCAATAATTCAGTTTTGGGTAGAACAGTGTTAACTTGTGAGACATTCGTCATTTACAGGCATGTACGAGCTGGTTCCAGCATACCGCGCCCCAAACGTAATAAGCATTCAATATTCATGAGTTTTTTGGGAGATGTAAATAAAGACGCCGGAAAATGGCACACCTGTTCTATGAACCCCTGTCCACCCGTAACATCGTACTTGTTTTTGTGTTTTTTTCAGCCAGCAATTATTTTATACTTTCTGGAATACTTGATATTTTGGTCTGTACGAGACCCCAAAATTCAGGCGAAAAACATAAACAAAAAAAAAACGTTCATAGAACATGAGTGGGAAGTTTCACGCTCAATCTCCAAAAGCCGGCGCGGACAACACTGACAGACGTTTGTGCGGTGTGCGGTACAGATGCCGAAACAAAAATGGCGTTACCTCGTGATTACTTGGTTTCAGTATCTATGCAAAACGTTTGGCGTGAATATGGCTTGATAGCTATTACGGGGGTCCATAGATAATAGGACCTATGGTATCCATAAAAACCTATATATTTACTTTGTTTTTACTTACAATATTTGGTCCTATTTACTATGGTCCCCCGTGATAAGGAGCACAAAGAAAAGTCCTTGAGCAGGGTGGGGCGCTCTCCTGCCACAATTTGAAAAGAGACACATTTTTACAGGTTTAGGGGGTTAGATTTCCCCCCGGGCTGGCCGATCAGAAATTGCCGGGCCCAACGTTGAGTATACCGTCAAGACTAAAGACCGTCGAGTTTGAACAGGAGGTGCGGGATCGTTTTTCAGCGCTCGCTTTCTCACCAACGGTAGCAAAAGGGCGCGAAAAAGCCGAACAGCATAATTTTCGGAGCCCTCTCGAACAAGATTTGTTTCCGAAAACGCCTTGTTCGGTATTGACAACCTTCCCGTTCTGGAAAAACCGAGCAATTCACCGAAAAACGATCGCGCCGCTGTGCGAGCTCAACGCTCTTTACTGTACGAGGCCTTGACTTACTGCCGTCTACCACCCTATTCCGAACCACTTTCGCATGGGCATAGCTAGTCGAGTGGATATCGAAAGGAAACCATGAACGCGCGCGAATGAAATACAAAGGACGAAAGTCACTTGTTCCAAGCGTGGGGACGTACGACACACGAAACAAAAAAACGAATGAAGAAATAAATCCCTCGTTACAAGCGTGGGGACAGTGCGAATGACAGAAGTCATTCGTTTCAAAGCGTGGGTACCGAGATCTGCCTCCGTTTTTCGACCGGCGAAATGATGTATTGAGTTGGTCCTGCACGGTCGCACGTTCGAACAATTTTCTGCGTTTATTTTTACAGACATGCACTGGAGTAGCTGGAGCCGATTCGTTCAGAAAAAAAAATGCCTGGTAGTGAGTTTTTTCTGGAGCCGATTCGTTCAGAAGAAAGTAGTGTTTTTTATTTATTCACCTCCCGACGGAAACGTCTGGCTATTGTTTCACTTTTTTTTCAAGACCTGTGATCAAAGCAGGGACACAATTTCACCGCTAGCACCAGCCCAAGGCCCTCTACCAAAAAACGGACTATGCCACCGTCTTCTGCTGTTCATTGCGATCAGTATGATACCAAATATGTGACACTCGAGTAAAATTGCATGAACCAACCCGTACCATTTGACGCCAAACATAGGCGAAGCCCAACTTGAGTACACCAAGAGAGGCGTACATGGAACTTTTCAGCCAACGACAGGTACGATCGGGAGTTGGCCGGTCGGAGGGAGGGCCTGGAACCCTCTTCCCGAGTGCAACATGTTTGTGTGCCGATAAATGGTTCGAACGGTATAGTCTACCACTGCTGTACTTCAGTTTTTTTGCGCAATAGCTTAGGACTCGTGAAGCGGAAGTACTGGTGATGATATGCATGACGATACGACAGAAGCGGGCGGATCTGGGGATATCCAAACCGTCCGTCTGTTGACTTCGCGTCGGCGGTTGTCGTTACGCTTGTTTTATACCACTGTGGCCAGCAATACAAGGACGATTTATACACTATTATGGAGACCAAGTGTTCCTCATATGTGCGCTCCGAGAGGTGATAACGACAGCCATCGACGTAACGTCAACCAACTGAAGTTTTTTCTGCCGATCACCCGCAATCGATGCGTTTACTGCGGGCTGCTGAGATGGGCTATGTACGCATGAGTACAGCAGTAGTGCCGCCAACTGATGGTCTGTAACCATTAACTGAGCGGGTGGCGGGTGACTGGGGACCAGAACACGCCCGCTTTTTGCAAGAGGACTGTTGTAAGTCCGCAAGAGCGAGAGCAGTCGTGCTTCTGCTGCACCATTGGTAGGCGTACGTAGACGACTATGAGTTCGGCCAGCAAAGCCCCATCTGTTCACAGTTTCGATTTTGCCTTTCTTTCGAGCTTACTGGGTCATAAACACCAACTTTCCTTCCTCTTGCTTGACCGGGCCCCCGGCCTGCTGTCCCCTCCGAACCTGTATCCTCTGAAGGCCTTCCCGCTCAGTCTCTCAACAAAAACAGGCTACAAGAGGCCCCCTTCCCTGATAGTGGCGTCGTCTGCATAGGACAAGACGCGTCTCGTGCCCATTCGCGGAAGAAAACGGATTAAAGCAACGGAGGTCTCCAAACGAGGTGAAAAAGGGGAGAGTATGGCAAGGAGGATGGGGGAGGGGGCCACTTAGACCCCGCCCTCTCCGACGACCTGGCGGTCCACGCGCGTCAAGGGGGATGCGGTGCGCGAGGCGGGCGCTGGTAAGGCCTACGTGCCCGATCGGACGGACGAGAGACGTGCCCCCTTGAGCCCCGCCGTAGCAGTGACCTCCACGCCCCCGACGAATGGTAGCAGCCTAGATGGGAGAAACGGTTACACGGGGTGGAAAGGGGTTGTTGGGACGAGGTGAAGATGACTTTCCAGACCTCCGAGATTGACGTTGTTACACGTAGAAGGCGCGACTCCCGCGTCTCTCGAGGGTGGCGTGGCGGGGCCGCCGACCCCCCCCGACAGTTCGCCCGGTCGGCAACCAGGGCTCCGTGGGGTCCGACACGGCTTCGGTGGGCCGTGACCGCAGCTGTGCATGTGCGACGCGCGACGCCCCAACCCTAACCCTAAAACGCTGTCGCCTATGCTGTCCAGAACGACATTTGCACCTCGCTCGAACTACCTGTTTCCACCAATTGCGTCCGTTTCTCCATCGTACGCTGCTGTGGTCAAGAATCCCGCCGACTCTCCTTCCTTCCCAGCGAAGGGGGAGGGAAAGGAAAAGGTGAAGGCGCCGGGTGCTGGTGCAGGCGCGGGCGTTGCGGCCGGCGCTATCACAGGCACTACCGACGACGGCGGCCCGCCTCATGTCCCGTCCTTTCGGGGCCGCTCAGCCGAGGGCGAGAAGACCCAGGTAAGGGTACGGATGATGCCCGCCGTGCGTGGCCTATAGCCGAGGGACCGTCTTTTGAGGACTCCCTGCGGAATGTTGGAAGTAGCACGGCATGATGGTGGTCTGTGGGCCGGCACGGCTCCCGCAGGTCTAGGAGGCGCGATCGTTCCCGTCCTTGTTGGGGGTCCCAGGCCGCCTCGCTTGCACGTGCAGCCCTGCTGCTGAGTCTTACCTATAGTCGGGATGAGAAACTTGATCCAACCTGGCAGCACGAAGGGGAACGGCTTGCAGCGCGGGCTGACCCGTCAGTTGCCACATATGCCAAACTGGCTTCGTCCATGGCCGACACTGGCGATATGAAGTACATGCCCCAACCCACTAGATCCCTCCCACCCCCTCCGCGCTGGCCCTGGAGTATCGCCCTGTTGCGTGGGTGAACCGTTGTGCCGCCCTCATCCCGCACCTGGACTCCGCCGGCCCTGACCCTCGGTTACCTTTCCCTCGTCAGGGTATGCTACTGGCCACCCATAGGGAGGAGCCGGGTTCGACTGCCCCCCTGGAGGTGGTGGTGGCCGGGCCCCAGGCCGCTGCACTCCCGATGTCCACAGCTAACGACCATGCCGCAGCTCTCCCGATGGCTCCCGAGAGCACACACGCCACTGAATTCAGGCCGAGCTCGCGCCGTCTGGTCTACCAGATGGCCATCGGGGATGCAGCCATGCGCCGTGATGCTGTCGACAATGCGGAGCTCCGCAAAGACGAAGAGCGCGACGTCATGGAGCGAGCGCGGGCGGTAGGCGCTGCGAGCGTTGCCTTTCTGGAGCGGCGCTGGCTGTTCTACGTGGAAACGGTCTTCGAGCAGGGCGCGGCCGACGGAGATGCGGCGTTGACCTTCACCAACGGCGAGGCGGCTCTGAAGACCGCGAAAATGGTCCTCATCGCGGATGTTTATCATCATCTCCAGCGCGGGCTGGAGAACACCCGGGCCGCACGGGAGGTCCCGGGCTGCGAGCTGGCGAAGGAGGAGACGAGCGACGGGCCAAGGACGCTCTTCCCCTGGCAGGAATCGCTGTCCTCGTACAACCCGGAGCATTGCCTCTGCCGGGTGGATCCTGCTGGGTCGGCCTTGCCCCCGGTGCCATGCGCGGCTGTCATCTTCGGCGCGGCCCTTCTCCGCCTATTTCCTTCTCTCCCGGCCGCTGCCTCTCCTCCCCCCCATTCAAAGCCACTCTTCATCCCCCAGTGGTCACTACTCCGCCCCCACCTGCTGTCATGTCAACCTCTGCGCCTTCCGTGTACGACAGGCGGCCGCCTCGCGGCGTTTGTACCGGTGCGGACCGCGAACCCGGGCTTTCCCAACTCGAGCAGCACCTCGTCGGGAATCCCGGGGTTTCCGGTCCGTATCCTGAGGTACGCCGCGAGGAGGCAACTGTCGTACATGGAAGGAGTAGGGGTTGGTGCGACAGCAGGTAGGGGAAGAGGAGTGGCCACTGGGGGCTGAGCAGGGGCAATGATCGGAGACAGCAGGGTTGCGGCTGGTCCTCGCGTCGTGCATGCCCCGGATTGGGCGGGGCCCGGTCACAGCGGTGGCGCTTTCGGCGGTGACCATGGAATGGCCGGGGGAGACCACTGGGATCAGAGGCAAGGGAAGCGGGAAGGGGGCGTGACGAGAAGCCGCAGAGGTTGGAGTGATCGTAGAAGCTCCTGTGGCCGCAGGTATGACATCGTTGACTGTAGCGTGAGTATAGGAAATGGGTCGAGCTTCCCGCACATCAGCGCGCACATCAGCGTCACCCACCGCCCATAGCCCGCTGCCCGTAGCCTCCCACTTCCGTGCCCCATCCCTGCGTCCAACTTGACAATGGACAGGGAGGGGAATTTAGTGCAGCAGGGAGGCAGTCTATCCGGCGCGCATTTGGCGAGACTGGACACCACGTTCCTTCCCTTCTGGTCACATTTAGCCACCACGTGTCCGACTTGGCTTGCTTCTCGTCCGCGGTACGCAACGCGGTTTAGAGTGTGCGTATTACATGTGACGATGCTCATCCGGTAGCGTACACACGCGGGCGGGAGAAAATGGTGGAGCATCATGTGCTCAAGACTGTGCACTTGACTCCCCCGCAGGCGCCGGCGGTGAAGACCCTGGCAGCGGACGAGTTCACCCGGAGTGGCAAGCTAGCGGAGGACGGGATGAAGCAGTCAGGAGGCATTCGACCACCTCTTCAGGGGGGGGATGTGTGGTTTAAGCAAGGCGTCCCGGGCCGTGGTGATGCCGACGACTCTAAACCTGGTGGGACCCGCATGAGACGCCGTTTTTTCGTGGACCTTGCGGAGCTGCGCTTGTTTGTTGGTGTGTGTCGGACAGGTTGCACCGGAGGGGGGCACCACGCAGCTCCGTATTGCGACTACTCTAGGATTGACGGCGAGTTCGCGTCCTCGACTGGGTACGGTGTTTGTGGGTAAGAACATGCGACCAGTGCCGTTTGAGCACGTAGACGGTCTGCTGAGCGCCCCGGATGTCCTGTCTTTAAACCATACAGCTGCATGTCCGTTGTCTCACCTGAACGAGGGGAGGGGGGACTGCCAGTACTGACGCATAGCCGGACGTCTGCGAAGGTCTTCCACAGCAAGAGGTTTAGGGGGGGAAGGGGGAGGGGGGGCGTGCTCATTTTGTTGCTTGCCTATGTCATTTGACCATTGACCACGCATCCCTTTCAAGACGGAGCACCGTGAGGTTTAGGGGCCGGGGGTGGCGGTGTACTCGATAGGAGCGATGTACTCGATCTCATACATAGCCGTAGTCGTATGACCATAGACCCTCGCATCCCTACAATCCGGGACGGAGCATATCGGGTTTTCACCGACCAGGCAGACATTGCTTGCGCCAAGCGCGAAGCGCCGTGAGGCGTCCGGCGAGTCGAATGAAGGGTGAGCTGCATCTTGCTAAGAACCGTTTGTGAGGCGGACTTGCATATGGATGACAGCTTCAATGAGTTAGTTTAATTTCCGGTGTAGCCACTTCCAGAGACAGCAATGGGAGTACTATGTAACTGCCTCTTGGGTGCCTTACCTTGAACACTACGTGATACGATCAATTCCCTTGTGCAGAGTAAAGGTTCTTTACTTCGCACAATGATCTAACTAGACGACCAGCTGTGGGCGACCGCCAAACAAACAAACAAAAAAACTGTACCTGGTTGTCTAGCTCACGTAGTGAGCGGCATGTTTTACAGTGTCGTTGTCAACCGACGGCAACCCAACCTACATATAATATATACAATGGGGGGGGGGGTGGTGTCAGTTGAGAGTAGATATACTTTTTTCCAGAGTTGTTGGCGGGTCAGGTCAAACCTCACGGGCCGACCCGTGAGATTTGAAAACCTCGAGACCCGAGCCGACCCAAGCCGACCCGCGACGTCGTGAAAACCTCTTGCCCCGATCCGAACTTACCCGTGATATTGTAAACAGCTCCTGACCCGACCCGACCCGCCAGATTCCGATTGGCCCGTGAGATACGGATCTTTCGCGGGTAGGATCACCTCAGCCCGCGTGATCATTTTTCTCGGCCCGTGGATCCGGCCCGTGGGTCCTGCCCGTGATTCGACGCCTTGAACTAAACAATTTTTCATTTTTGCACCCCAGAGTGATATGTGGACAGACTGTAGTGGATATGGATGGATGCGGACACGCGAATATACATTTGCCGGTGTTTGGATTTTGCACTATCATATCAAAGGAAGTTTGTTCAGTGTTGGTATAAGAGAAGCCTTTAGGCAGAGAGTGGGAAGTGTTCGGAGCGTCAGATCCGCGGGCGGGATGCGCGGGTCCGACCCGCGGGTCAGCAGAAAACAACGTACGGGTCATGTTGGTCGGACCCGCGATTGACCCGTACCTCGTGGGTCATGACCTGATCCGACCCGTGAGCGTTTAATCACCTCTTGACCCGACCCGACCCGCGACATTCAAAAACCTCTTGATTCGACCTGACCCGACCCGCGAGAAAAACCTCTTGACCCGACCTGACCCAACCCGTGAGACTTTGAACACGCCTGACTCGACCCGGAGACCGGGTCATGGCCCGCGAACAGCCCTGATTATTTCGAGGGTTGAGAGATGGGACGTCCAATATCAACACGCGGTCATTCAGAGCCGCGGTGACGTTTGGAAGAGGCAATGCAGAACCTCTTCATATCAGATATGACGACGGCGAGGCCAAGGTTTCCCTCCGCGCCTTCAGACCCTGGTCACCCTTGTGCTTAAGCTGTGCCGAATAAAACAATTTCAACCGTGAATGCCTTGCCATATACCTGTATGAATCGTTCCGCCGTTAGCAACCCCACAGTCGGCGAAGTCACGCCGGTTGACTCCTTGGCCCGCTGGCTTCTTTTTTGTGTGCTTTGGCTCCTTTTTAGTAGTAGTGCTGATGCCGAAAACAGAAATACATACCAGGTACGAAAAAATAAACAGACCTCGCTTTTTTATATATCATTGTTATGTATGAAGGTTAAAAAAACCGAATTGTATGTCCCAACTCCAAAAAACTTTGGCCCAAGAATTTTTTCTGTGTAGCAAAAAAAATCAAGCCGTACATACGCCGCATGAAAACGAACAGTTTTGGCCAAAACTAAAGTAGACACAAAACGAACCGAAAGCAGGTCTAAAGCAAGCCTAAGTAGCTGATTTTTCCTGTTGAAACATGTTTTTGTTTTCTTAACCACATCGAATGTCAAAGAAGACCATTACCGAGTGTGCTGTTCCCGTAATATCACGAATCAAGCAATACATACATGTTGTCGTGTCACCAAAAAAGGCAACACAACAGCCCGATTTTCGTCTGAAATCCTGAAACTCCTTAATTGTTTGCTTCCACGCCTGCTCAAGTAATACGAACGTTCAAACAATATCAAGTACAGCTATGGTGTACAAAACCTCTTCACCGATGCGTTCTCTCTGCTGATGCGCGAAAGTGAATACTTTTTGTGTCGAGTAATCCAACGTATTCATTGTTTGAGGGCCAGAAGGTGACATATTTTGCATCTTGTCAGCACCAGCTCATGTTTGCTTTGGTTATGAAAGGAAAGGAGCCCCCGTCCCCTGCTACTGCCGAAAATGTCGTCCGGTCGCCCGAAACAAATTACGGACACCTGAGTTGTTGTGACCCTGCTACGCGCCCCGTCCCTCCCGCGGCCATCTCGTTGCTGACCCGGTCTGTGCCCAGAGCCCCACCCTCTCTGTCTCAGCCCCATCGCCCGCCTTGCGCAGGATCCGCGATCCCTGTCGCGTGTGTCCACGCACTCGACCCTGCGAATCTCCGACAGGTTCCAAGTGAAGTTGCGTTATTGCGTTGTTTTCCGTATTTAAGAGCGCCTCTTACCGTCGTGACGTCAAACCGAAACTTGTATTATCGGAAATAGTGCCACCGGGTGCAGCAGCACTAGCCGCCGCATGAGCGTCTGCTGTGACGCTCCCCCCTTGTCGACCAGGCGACGCCTAGACGGGAGACCCCCCCCTGCCTTCTCTCCCTGCCGACGCCCTCCCCCCACCCGCGGAGGTTTTGTGATTGCGCGTTCTGCCGACGCGAGGCTGGGGTCTCCCCGGCGATCGAAGCGAACCGCGACTACTCTATTTTCACGTCAATGCTTCAGCTTGCCGCGCCATGCATGCGCCCGACCCTCCGCGTGCACCCGTGTCGTGACGAGAGCGGGTCAGTGCGGTACAGGACGGCGTCTTTTCTACTGCGCGGACCCGAGTTCCCCGAGCCACGGTGAAATTCCGGCACCCAGGCATCTCAGGGCGGCGTGTTCGTGAGACCACACTAATCCACTTAACTGCGACATATACATAACTTCTCGGCCTACGGCCTACAGTCCATGGCGTACGGCCAACGGCCTATGGCCTAAATTCTATACTACACATACAGATGTTCCTGCTGGCGCTGACTGTGGACTGCTCATAGACAATGGGGACATCGCCGTCCGAACTGAGCGGTTGCCCTGGCAAACGACTTTCCTTTGGAGGCAAGGCGGCCGTCTTGCTTGGTATGGTGACGATGTCCTTCTCAGATAGCTCGCGCCGGAGAAAGGGCCCGGGATAGAAATAGTTCGGTGTGGCTTCCTTCATTTCGATGCTGGCGTGGTCAAAGTGCGCAGATGTCTGGAAATCTCATGGTCTATGCTCACCTTCTATTCGCTTCATCACACGAACACTACTGTAGCGACGTGCACAAAAACGCCATGGCAATGGCGTCTCCGTGCTGCTCCCCACCGCAACGGCAAATCTTGCGCCTCCTCCTGAAGCCAATCTAGAATAACAAGGAGGCTAGCATGCCGCCGAAACGCTTGAGTACAAACGGTGCAAGCGCCGGCACGGCACGCAGATGATAGCCGGCGCGAGTGTAGCCATGCGATTGATCGGATTGAATATATCAGGGCAGCCTGTCAGTACGAACTAGTTGTCCGTCGCTTGGTGCGCCCGAGCGCGCAGCCCTACTGTACACGCTCTGTCCCGCCCCGTAGTATCCCGACCCCGATGTTCCCGCTAAAGCGACTGATCCCCCCCCACTAGGGCCACCACTGGTTCATGGTATAAACTGCGCGAACCATCCTTCCTGCGCTGACGGTTAGGGTTTTTCTACCCAAGGGAGCGAGTTTGGATTGAAGTAAAGGCTCCCGACCTATGGGCGACTATTCGTCGATATGGTCGAAACTCTGTCACCAGAAGGCTCTGATGCCGACCCCAACCTTCTCCCAGCCGACGCCTGTCACGATGATTTGACCGCGTATGTCATGTGTGAAAAGCGCAGCCAGTTGTCCCCCCCGCTCCTACTCGCGAGTCGCGAATGTTGATTCGAGAACAACCTCCGTGGGTCTATAATGCCTGCTGCGGACGGCTCTTGCAGCTATTCTTGTCCTAGGGTTTAGCGGATATTTCTGCCCGCGCTGCATCTGCTGCCCGGGAGACGGATGCGTGGCTTTCGTTCGGAAACTTAACCCTTTCCCGTGCTCTTGTCACCCTCGGTGCCAGGCGAGCGCGGTTCCACGGGGGAGTCGCGAGTTGCTACTGTTTCCACCCCCGGCTGCTGGCCTGCTGACTACGCCCTATCGAACTTCGTCGGGTCCTTCGTTCAAATGGGTTTGGACCCCTAAGCCATGCCGATGATCCACTACTAGGAGTATATTCTATCTACTACAAGAGCGGAACGGTGATGCCACACATATTAGACAGCCGTGAACAACTACAACCGCTCGCACTTTTTCATTCCGCAGGAACAAGGGAGTCGGAGAGTGCATGACAGCTTGACTGACCTCAGTAGCAAAGTCGGCGTATGTCGAGTGTCGGTTCTGCCGATGTCCTTCCAGGAGTGTAGTTGAGGAGCCCGAGAACGTTCAAACGCCGCTTGTCGTAACAAACCCGGTGTGTGACTTGGCCACAGTGATGAAGCGTGGCCGGATAGATTCAAGGAAAATGCCATCGAGGGATCTTGCTATGCCAGATGGATCGAGGGGTAGAATAACCCTTCACGCCGCCCACCTGAGCTATCGTCGGGCCTGGCGTCGAGTCTCGCGGCCGTAATGACTATTTCAGGGTCTTTCTTGATACTGCGTCCGGCTCCAATGTCGGACTGTGCAGCTACGTGCACCGCAGAGACGCAGCCCCTGCACACCCCATGTCCTGACTGTTTCCTCTACGCATAGCGCGTAAAGAGCGTGCCAGTGTCCACACGGAATCTCCATCACTCTGTGCTCCCGAACAACAGCTGTCGGACGAACGACACACATCACGCTCTCTTGGTTGGAGCCAATACAGGCACGGAGCCACGGCACGTCCCCCGATGTCGGACCAGATCCCCCACTGAACCCTGTAGGCGTTAGAGCTTCGTCTTCATGGACGAGCCTACCACGTTTTCCGGTGAGTTCCCCAGCATTGTATCTTTGTACCACCGTGCATTCGTCATCGCTAGGGTAGACAGTTGCGCGGCTCGTCGGGAGTATGCACCCCGTTGGTGGTGTCGGGTATCCCAATGAGATGGGGGGATCTTCCGACCACCCCCCCCCCACTTCTCGTACCCCCTTCTCGTTCGGTAGACGTCGGGGATACAGTACTTCCTCCAGTCCTAGATCTGCGTTGCTGGTTGGTGCCGGGCGGGCCCGCTTCACTGCGCTGGCCGCGAGGATAAACCTTCCAGATTCACGGTGTAGGCCTCGTCGAACCCTCACGATCGGTTCCCCCAACCCCTGACCGTTTTGGCGTGGGGGTGATCGTTTCAGGCGTTGCAAAGGTGGCCCCGAGCCCCGTCTGGAGAATCTGAACTAAAAATGGTTGCTTTCATGGCCTGTTTCGTCGGCTTTCCCCCTGTCCGTCCCTCCACTATAACCGCATGCCGGATCCAGCAGATGCCCCCCCCCCACACCAACGGATCTCTCCCAGCGCTGGAGAGGCGCCTTCCGGTTGAGGCAACGCCACGACTGAGAAACGAGAGACCACAGCCTTCCGGGTTCAGTGTTCGTTTGACTCTTGTGCGTACCAGATCCAACACGTCGTGGAGGCCTATACGTAAGGGTTGAGAATGGGTCTCCAGGTACAGCGGCCGGCTCGGAAGACGTTCAAGAGATCGCCATGTGGATGGAATCTCAAAAGGGAAATAAACGAACAGAGGATGGCTGCACCCTCTTATCGTTCAGAGCGGGGGCCATCGCAATGGTCTCCTTGAGACAGGCGAAGTACGTCGCAGATCGCCATCGCCGTTGTCACCGCCACCGCCGTCGTCGCCGCTGTAACCTTGGCTGCAGCCCCAGCCGCCAGAACAGTCGCAGATGTCGGCGCGTGCTGCGCGGGAACTGGGGTCAGACAATCCGGGCCCGGAGGACGGTGCTATGCAGAGGGATCGTACGAGGGGGGAGACCACCCGCAGCCACGGAGGCTCGGAGCATGGGCTGTTGTAGATGATGGCGGCTCCGGAGGTAAGAGGCCCTGTACTTTTTCACCAAAGCGCGCCACACGCAACCTCTCACATGCCCACTCGCTAGGCAAGTGAGCGCTCGACGCCGAACTCGTACGCCGAGGCATGCGCCGACGAGTACTCCCAACTAGGGCTACAGGCGATGGGGAAACACTTTCAAGGCCTGGCTGAGGCAGGGATCTGGGGATATTCGTAGCAACCAAAGGGCTTGAACGTCATATCGGCGAAGTGGGTGTACACGTGGATGACCAACGACCACCGCGAGGTGATTAGGGCGAAGGTGAGACTGATGGCAGAGAGTTTCAAGCAGCGTGAGGGTTTTGAATTCTCCGAGACGTTTGCTCCGATGCCAGCGGCGTCTTGTTTTCATTTGTTGGCTGGTCTTGCGTGTGAGTTGAGTTTGGATTTGTGCCGTTTCGATGCCGAGCAAGCATTCACCTAGTCGAACCCGGTTACGGATGTGTTTATGCGTCTACCTCAGGGTTGCCGTGAAATGTCCGGTAAGGTAGTACGGTTGAACCGCAGTCTCTACGGCTTGAAGCAAGCGTCGAGATCGTGGCACAACCACTTGATGATGCACATGAAGAGTCTTGGATCTGAGCAGTGCCCGCGGATGCTTGTGGTACGCGTTTGATCGAGTCGGGATCTGTTTCCATAGGATCAGTAGTACATGTGGATGACATATTTGCGATGGGACAGACGGGCAGGTGTGATCAGTTCTGCGATGAATTGAATCGACTTGTCCAGATCAATAATCTGGGCGAGTTGAGGTGGTGTTCCTGGTGCCGATGTTCTTGGGACTGGGATGCTGGTACGTTGACGAGTTTTCAACTATCTTTCGCAGAAAATACAACTGAAAAATTCAATGGCTACTCGAGTAGGATGACCCCGCTCGCAGCAGGCTCAGAACTCGAGGAGTTCGACATGGCTGAACCCGAGGGCGACTGATCATTTCGTAATTTGGTTGGGTGTTTGATGTGGCTTGCAAACCAGACGCCACCGGATATCTCAAACACTGTCCGAACGGTAGCTAAGTGTACATGTTCGCCGAAGGAGACGCACTGGCGAGCGGCGATTCGTATTTTAGAGTTGTGCCTTGCATTAATGATTTCGGTATTACCTTTCAGAGAGGCAGTGGTCTTGAGCAGGTAGCGTTTGTTGACGCGAACTATGCCAGCAAAGCTACGGACAGGAGGTCCGTCTCAGGTGGAGTTATAAGACACGCAGGTGCCTGCGTGTGCTGGTATTCGAGGACGGAAAAACGTGTCACGCTTTCGACCACCGAGGCACAATATGTAGCGATGGCAGACACAATCACGGAGGTGAGATTTATGCGGTATACGTGGAGTTTTATTTTTTCCGGGCTGTGGTTCACCGCCTATCAGTGTTTTCGAGGATAACAAGCGGGCGATTTTGTTGGCGAAGAATCCGGTGTACACCTCAAACTCGAAGCACGTTGATGTAAGACAGCACTTTCTGAGGGAGCTTGTCCTGCGGGGAGAGTTTGACGTTGTCCATGTAGAGTCCCGGCAGCACACGTGCAGACTTCCTCACAAAGCCACTTTATATACTGGACTTCCGTTACCACCGGAATTTGCTGATGGATTTGTGATACAGTTTCCTGAAGGAGGACTGGATGTTCTGGTGGGTTTGTGTTATATTTCTCTGGTGAGACGTTCAACGATGGAGGTTCATCGTTAATTTTCGGAGGTTCCGCACTTAAGGAGCTCCATACCTCATCCGAAAGCTGACTTCCGCAAAAAATCAACTTGCATTCCGATGAATACTCCTATGGGCCAAGTGTCAAAAAATGTAATTTTCCGAAACGCGATTGGCATTCTGACGAGTTGGGTCAACGAACCCCGTCATTCAAAAAATATTCTAACGGAAAAGTGCTACCTCTATCGTGGGACGCGTCTGGTGGAATTTTGTGATATATATTTTTGAAGGAGGACTGGAGGTTTTGGTGGATTTTGTCACACAGTTTTTTCTGAACAGTGAAGAAGGACCGCACGTTTGGTGGGTTTTGCGATACAGTTTTCTGAAGGAGGACGGGGTTTGTTTGGTGGATTTTGTGTCACAGTGTTGTAAAGGAGGACTGTATTTTTTCTGGTGAAATTTTTGTACTATAGGTTGGGATGAAGTTTGGTACATTGTTTCCTGAGGCAGGACTGAATTTTCTGGTGGAATTTGGGATATGGTGTTGTGAAGGAGGACTAAATTTTCAGAGGAATTCCTGTTGTTTCTTCTGGTGGATTTTGTGATATAGTTTCCCGCATTGGGATTGGATTTTTCTGTAGATTTGTGATGTACTTTTCTGGGAGAATGTCTGGTAAATTTCTGATGGATGATTAACATGTTTCCATCAGTGAAGGGGTTATGTTTCAGTGCGGATTTTTGGAGGTACCTGACGCTGTGCCTTGACGATTCCGATCAGGAGGACTATGAGCAGGTTTTACAATCTGTGAGCCCGGATCTTAAATGATGTTTTGGACCTAAAATTGCGTAGCGCGCTCTGCACTTCCGAATCGTCGCCCGCCATTGAGAAATTTCCTGGTTCGATGCACACGCGGCGCAGCCGCGTTTATGGCCAGTTTTAGCCCGTTTCGGCTGCGGTTTGGGGTTAGGGTCAGGGTTAGGGTTAGGGTTGGGTTGGGTCTTCGCCCGTACCTCGATCCCAACAAGAAGAAAAATACCCGAACAGCCTGCCAGCCTAACTATCCGGGCTAGCGGATTGTATAGTTGCGTGAGTCGGAGATTGACATGGATTTATCGTGTACGCTGTGGTAATCTCGGGTTTCAGTATGTTGCGAGGCAGTTAGGAGTTCGGGGCTAGGAGCGAGTCGGTCTGCCGAGGCACCCTAAAAGCACACAAGGAGACTGACAGGGCGCCAATCCGGTAAAAGAAGCTAACGCAAGAGCACAGGCGGCTGCCGATATGTTCACCATCGCAGGGGTACAGCAGGTCACCGCCTTCTCAGGGCGGTATAGCATAGTGTGAGTGGACAGAGAAGTCAATAACTCAGGGCTATAAATAGTCGCAGAAATCCAGTAGGGCTAGGCTCCACAGGGTACGAGAAAGCTCAGGAATGATGACGGGTGACCCCGGACAAACAGCATAAGGAGTGTAGCCACGGATGAGTAGAGTAGGGGGCCGACAATTGGACTCACAAACTACGGGTGAAGGGTTGGTTGTGGAGGAATGTAGAGGAATGGGGTAGCTACTCAAGCCCTATCGATGCAGTGCTTGGTGCTGCCTTGTTTTCCACCGGACTGAGGACAATACACACTATTACGGGAGATCATAGTGAATAGGACCTACGTTACACACAAAAACCTACTTTTACCTGTTTTTATTAACAATATTAGGTGGTATTTACTCTGATCTCCCGTAATAGTAAACACTCCTTCCGTCTCCGCGAACCTGACCACTGTCTACGTCTTCCTAAAGCGAGTAAACTCTCAAGACCATCCAACCCCTTCAGTCTCCAGCGAGAACAGGACTACAAAAAGTCTCATTACTCTAGAGCGGCGTCGATGGCAATGTCCCAACTGGAAGGGGAGAGGACTCTGCTAGTAGTACCAACGATTGCTACGTTCGGGGCAACAGATGGGGGTTTGGCACAATTTCAGATGAATGGGGAGGGTGACTCTGCTCTTAATAGTTGTATTAACAATTGCTACGTTCGGGGCGGCAGTCAGGGGGTTGGCACAATTGTAGTGGAAGAGTGGGATGGCTCTGCTAGTAATACCAATGATTGTTACGTTTGGGGCAGTGGTCAGGAGGTTAGCACAGTTTGATTGGAACGGGGTCAGCTTGCCGATAGTGACGGACGAATACGTTCGGGGCAGGGCCGAGAGAAAGTAATAAGGCTAGGTCTCGGATTAAAAAAAGGAAAGTACACAAAATGACCACAGCTTTGGCTTCTGCGAACAGGGTGGGACGATGAGACGGGGCAAAAATGTAGATCCTCTCGTTCTGATATGGATAGGTGGGTTCAGGTTTCAATCTCCAATCTGGAGACTCGGCAATCTCACGACGAATAGTTGCCCCACCGCACACCCTCTAGGGCGACGGCCGACCAGGGTGGGCTACTGTTGTGAGAATCGGCTTCAGTACATTCATTGCGAGGCAGTTCAGAGCTCGGGTCTACGGGCGAGTCGGTCTGCTGGGTCACCCTAAAAGCCCACACAAGGAGGCTGACAGGGGCCAATGCGGTAAGAAAAACTAACGCAAGGCTACGGAAGAGCACGGACGACTGCCGAACGATTCACAATTGCAGGGGTACAGCAGGTTGTCGCCTTCTCAGGGCGGTATCGAATTATGTGAGCGGACAGAGAAGGCAACAATCCAGGACTAGTAATAGTCGCAGGAATCCAGTTGGGCTAGGCTTCACAGAGTACAAGAAGGGAAAGGAATAAATGATGACGGGTGGCCCCGGACAAACAGCAATAATAAGGCGAGTAGCTACAGATGAGTAGAGCAGGGGCCCGACAATTGGACGAAGAAACTACGTATAAAGGGTTGGTTGAGCAGGATCATTGAAAGCAATGGGGTAGCTACTACAGCCCCATCGATGCAGCGCTTGGTTCTGCCTCGTTTTCCACCGGGCTGAGGATAATAAACACCGTTTTACACTCCTTTCATCTCCTCGAACCTGACCACTGTCTACGTCTTCCTGAAGCGAATAAACTCTCAAGACCACCCCCTTCAGTCTCCAGTGAGAACAGGACTACAGAAGTCTCATTCCACCTGAAGGCTGCTGATGAGTTGTATATGGATGATGGCTTTTCTGACGTGGCGAAGAGGGTCCGTCGGAATGGGTGGTGGGGATTGTGTTTCCCCTTCTTGTTTGCTGGCACGATGTCGTGGAAACATTTGTCATCGTACTATTATTAAGGGGGGGGTCATAGTAGATAGGATTAGTAGAAATGGGTAAATGTATAGGTTTTTTGTGTGTAGCGTAGGTCCTACTTAATATAGTCCCCCGTAATAGAGGGTATACATCTGTGTGCTTTCCAGTGAGCTGCGTGAGCTCCTCTGGATCGTTCTGGACTGATACCTGTCCGAACCTAAGGCCCTTCCGCTATTTTGTTTCTGCGTTTTTTACGGGGGCAGTAGATAGTATCAATTATCAGGGTCGTGGTATCATAGGTGTGCTGCACCTTTTATCAGAGAGGCCTGGAATCCATGGTGATCGTTGATGTTCATACGGCGGTTTTTGGTTTGGCCGCTCTTTTTTCACCGCATGTCCGCGAGTCATCACTCTGACAGCACCCCAGACAGCAGGCGTGTTCCTCTAAGTTGTTCATGCGGCGCAGGCAGCACTCCAGACTCCAGACAGCAACCGCTGTCTGTAGACAGTAGCCACGAGCTGGTTAGTTGTGGGACGGGGGGAACTCTACGCTGCAGTTAAGTGGACATCCGCGGCCATGTTACTGCTGCTTTTAATTTCAGTTTGCACACTGATTTCGTTTCACATGTGTGCCTTCTTCGTCTCGCGTGCCAGGTATTTTTTTAAGTGGCGAACCGAAATTTTGATACTTCAAGGTTTTTTGGATCTTCCGTTTAATAGGGCTCCAGCACCGTTTTTTTTGTGACCACGGACTGCTATATAAGAGTTGATGTAGGAACATCATCATCAACTGAATACGAAAAGCACGACATACACGTGTTATGAAATAGGGAATGCAATGACATTTCATACACGTATCGCACCCCTTACAACTTGCAACCCAGAAAACATCTGAAACTAACAAGACATATTTAACGTATACCTGTTGTACGACCTGGTAGAGTATAGTGACTGTGCCCCCCCCCCCCCCCCCCCCCCCCAACCCCCGTTGAAAAGCAGCAGCAGTTCGAAACTGCTAAAAATATACAAGACATTAACACCTCGATTGCTGACCCTGAAGAAAGGAGAAGTGATTCCTACGACGCCGCGGTCGAATGCTCAAAATCGTCGGACACTACTATCAGATTCAGAGTGTTGAAATGACCGCCAAAGGTGAGTCTGTGCAGAAAAGTCGGCCACTGGACACCATCAATATCCTGTTCGAAGGCCACACACCAACTCCAGACACAACATCGAATTAGGCCACGCCATCTCCTGCACTCGGTCGTCGAACCTGTCGCCGAATACGATGCCCTCAACGTCACCAACGGAGCCATATAGAAAGTTAACACCGCGGCTGACAAGATGTCCCACTCAATGCTCCGCGCTCGAATCCGTGGCATCCGCGTCCGGGCCGCCATGTTCGGGGTGAGCTTCGCCAACAGCCACCACCGGCAGGAGGTGGGAGGTGTTGTAGAGCACGACCACTTTCTCGCGCGGTAACCTTCGCACAGCTGCACACAGCTGCACACAGCTGCACACAGCTGCAGCGACGTTTCTTGTAGCTGCTTTGTGTTCCAGATAGGTACCACTGTTTCCCATCTATGCTGTCCACGACAACGGCAAGGCGGCCTCCGTTGTTGTTGCCATGCCGGCGGAAGCTTGCAGCAGTGCCACGGCGCTAAATGAACACACCCTGGACAAATAATATAGGGTTCAGGTCAATAGGCAATCGATAGGTTCCTATTCCAATATGAGGGCTATTGATGCTCGCGATAGTATCGATTGGTATTTTTATAAGCGTATTTTGTGGCCGACAATGGGTACCGATTGGCATCTTCACTCATCTATTGTTCGGCCAGTAGCCTATTGTACGTATCCATCTTAACACGTTGTTGGTAAAAGAAATAGGCATCGATCGACAAAACCGCACACTTATATATGTTAAGAACAATAAAAGGCTATGGCACAAACTTCTGTGAACAACATTGATAAAATAAATGGGTATCGATCGCTACGTCTCTGAACATACCTGGTAAAACAAATGTGTTACCGATAAAAAAATAAACATACCTATCGTAAGAAACAAAAACCCTATCGTACCTATTATTGCTCTAAACCCATCGGTCAAATAAGTAGGCGTAGATAGACAATTTCACTCTCGAGACTCCCACTGCAGGGGACAATAGGTGTCGATAGGCAATGCCCCAACCTATCGACAGACCAATAGGCATGTTCCATAGGCGATATTGTCCAAGGTGCCGGGCATTGTGGCGTGGTGTCTTCGATAGGTTCGTGGCTAAGACACCTCCAGTTGGCACACTATAGAGCTTAACAATCCACGCGGCGGGCCCCTTGAGGTCGGCGCAGCATGCCCATATCCGGCGCTGTCTGTCGTTGTTGTACCTGAAGAGCTTGGGGTGGATGGTCTTCGCAACAAGGTGGTGTGAGACTCGAGCCTGTAGTGTTCTAGACCGACATGTTTGTGTGCCGCGTAGTTTCTTCTCATACCCTGGATAATATACCCTTTTCAATAGGCTATCGGACCTACAACAGGTCGGAGATGATGGATATCGATACCTATATTGCGAGCCACAAAAGGGGTTGATTTTGGGGTATATCGATAGACACTGAAAGCAATAGGGCAGGGGCAGCGGCCATGACAGCGCTGTTGTGCGTCCGATAGGATTGTGAAGGTGTCTATCGACCGTTGTGTTGGACACCAATATAGTTTGAAAGTAATCCTCGATATGAGCACCGATAATACCTTTGCATCACCATCTATCGATTCGTATTGATGAAAGCGATAGGTTTGCAGTGATATCGATCCATGCCTACTATTATTGGTCAATTCAGTAGGCTCGCAATAATGTCGATCGGTACCTATTGCTCAATTAAAATGGCCTGCAGGGGTGTCCATCCATACATATTGCTTATTGCTACTCTTCAAGTAGGTTTCCAAGGAAGGGTATCTTGTCACACTCATCCTAAGAACAATAAATAGCCTATTGTAACTATTGCTCTGAACCTATTGGCCAAATGATTTTTTACATCGACATGTCGATAGACAAATCTATATAATAGATAGCTATCTTAAGAACAATAGTCCATCATGTATTGCTCTGAACATATTGATCAAATATACGGCTATGGATACACACTTTCATCTTCCTATTGTAGGGGGCACAAAAGGGATCGATATTCAATACCCCAATGAATTGACAAACCAATAGGCAAATTCTATAAGTTGTTGTGCAGGGTGTGATTTACGGAGCAAAATGGTTACTTTTACGAAA